>CM021108.1:486578846-486989298 GCA_007115665.2 Sequoiadendron giganteum | reverse complement strand
AAGAATAGGAACCCTACCTCGAATGCAAAACTTGGCAAAAATTCTGAAGAAATCTGCAAGTAATTATCTCTTCCTCTTTCAATCGATTCAATCATATGAACTCCATAGTTACTCTACTTCGCTCTTTGATTTCTTAACAATGATAATAATAACCCGTTTAATCCCTAATCAAGGTAAAATTCAGAGTTTCTACCTACGCATAGAAGTAGTCATTAATGCATTAAATGCAGTAAAGTAGAGTCAGAATTGGAGAAGAGCTAACACATCACTGTAGTGTGACTTCAGTAAAAACTCAATGACAAAGAAATGGCAGGAGCAGAAGCGAAAAGAAAACGGATTTAGAAACTTAATTAATTTCCCAACTTCATTGCCATTCCGAGTTCAAGCCCACCAACAAAGCATAAAACAAAAACAAACACAAAAATAAAATAACAAGACCGAAATAAGAAAACTTAACATAAAGACTTAGTGTAAAACAAAAGTTCAAAAAGCGGAGGCGGAAGTGGAATGAATTTTGATTTTGGAATTTTGAATGAAACACCGTCTTAACTTCCACTCCGGCTCCAACTCCAACAAAGACAAGACAAAAGGTTAAAAAAGAAAGACTATCAGGATGGGGCTCAGAACAAGTTTTAAAGGAAGTTTCAAAACCCGATGAGGTTCCGGTTTCGATTCTGATAGACTAAACCAAAGAAAAACAAAGTGTTGGAACAACAGACTCCAAACTTTGTTTGAAAAAAAAACAACCAAGGATAAAAACACAAAAAAGGGGGACCCATTTTGACCAAGGCAAAATATGGGGTGGTTATGCAAGGCATAACAGGCCTATTGTAATCACCTTTGCAATTGTTGACATTCGTCGAATTTTCATCATTCTTTTCTTGAGGCATTTCAATTTTTCATTCGCAAGTTGATTTGATCTTGTGAGTGACTCATCGATAGTCCTTATTTTTATGTTTCCAGGATTGAGACCTAACATATTTTTTAGGTAGTTATATATATAATATGCATTAAAAATGGTGCATTTCAAAAATTAGTATATCATTCTATCCACTTGTATGGATTATCACAATCCAAAACTAGATTATTGACACTTGATGGGTTTCAAATCCCATACCTCATTGATTGTTTTTTAAATAATTTCTCAAATTTCTTGATAAATGGTGACATCAATTGTTCCCATACCAACCACTTTAGCATTAATAACCAAATGTAAAGTGCAAGTGCTAGAGAAATTTAGTTATCAAGCATGTTTGATGATTTTTAGCATGAATGAACATAAAGACCATAACCAGATCATAGAGATTGAGAACAATATAGAAACCCAAAAGCTGAAATATTTACAAGATAACATAATCTTACGACAACTTTAAAACTGAATGGCATATGATAAATAAATGATCATGAGGACCAAAACTATCTTCATAACTATTTTAACTCATATAATTGTATTAACATATAGTCACAATTTTAGGTCCTTATCACAATATGCAAGATGATTGAAAATGAAACAATATGCAGTGTACTAGAATTGAAAAACACTTGTATGCCAAGTCAAGTAATTGTCAAAGAACTGAAATGAAGAGACCATCAACTGAATTACCAAACCAATACTACTGACTTGTTTACCAGTCAAGAACATCTTATTGTCTTATTGCTTTTACATTAATGGAAACACATGGTAGAGGGGAAAATAAAAGAGTCATGTAAAATTTGTGTTTGAAACATATGAACAGATAGTGAACAAGACTGTTTTTCTTAAAGTCTAATATGAAATGGATATCAATTATGTTTTTGAATGACATGAAATTAGTATATATGTTCAACATAATTGTACAATAATAAAATAATTAAAGAAGCGCATGAAAAGTATCGTATCAAATGTATAACACCATAGTATTGAAACATATGCAAATGGTGTATCTCTACACCACAATTGTTCAATATTAAAATAATGAAACCCACATAGTAGAATCAGTATTTAGATCCTTTCTCATCAATTCCTATGTTTCCTATTCCTTGCAATTGAGTTCAGGTCTGCATATATTATGGCACATTTCTTAGGGTCCTTGTGTATTTTGGGAGGGGTGATTCCAAATCCATGAACCGTCACAGATGATGAACATGAAAAAAAATCTATTCATAGTTTGTGCTTTGTCCATGTCAGGTTTAACACCTTCACCCTATAGAAAACAATTAATGAGAATTAACATATGCATGGAAACAATATACGCAATATGATATATATACAACAACATATCGTTTATGTGTACCTCTGGAACAAAACGCTTCATCTCGATGAGTTGCCATATGACAAAGCCACTCAAACACTCTCTAACGGTCTCTGTGCCAAGCATGGGAAAAGGCACATAGCATTGACCATCAATGGCCTCAATAATGCTGAATCTCACACAATTTTCTAGGTGCCTCAAGTAGTGGGTGTGAGTGTTTCTAGCGACAACATGTAGAATGCCTTTCACAACCCATTTATGCAGTCTCCAAAGGTCGAAGTGATTACTGACCTTAAAATTTATGCCATTGAACTCTATCATTTGTTCATCCACTAGATTTTCTTGCAATGGAAACGTCATTGACATGAAGCATAATTGAAGGCACATTAAAATATTCCTAAGGAAATAAGAACAGAGCATGGAAGTGTGTTGGGTCTAATACCAATATAGATGGCATGCTACACCTCTCCCCATCCCCATTTCCATCTTTATTAACATCTCCCCCTTGCAGTCCAGCGCTCTCCTACTCCTCAGGTCCATCATTATTACCCTCTCCCACTTGTAATCCACTAATCTCCCCATCCCCATGTCCATCTTTGTTACCCAATTCCACATTCAAGCCAGTGTTCTCCTAGTCCTGATGACCATCTGTGTTACCTTGTTCCACTTCGTGGCTAGTTCTCTCCCCATCTGCATGTCCATCTATATTAGCCTCTCTCATTTTGATTGCAACGACATCGACAATTAGGTCAAGGCCAACACTTTGTTGTTTATCCTTGCTCTATAATAGCAGGAATTAAAAGTTCATTTCAAATTTAGCTGCATGCAACCAATTCATTGAAATAATCAAAACAAACATCAAATAAAAGAATTGCAATTCACAGTTTCTTCTAGTTCCTCCATGTCAAGGCACCTTAACACGTTTGATGACATATGCTCCTTCTTGTTCTTGTTCTTGTTCTTCTCAACATTGTTAGACAACGGGTCAAGAGGAACAACATCATCTTGTGCTTCCATGGGCAATTATTCACCATTGAAAATCACAAAAACTTGCTTGAGGGAAGCAGTTTGTTGTTCATCATTGTTGTGTAATAGGAGGAATTGAAACATTGTACCAAACTCAGATGCATGCAACCAATTCATTCAAATAATCAAAACAAACTTTAGAGTAAACAAAATATTTGGAGATCATCGTTTGTTTTTGTTTCTTCTTCAGAAGGTGCCTTGAAAATTTCAACTGTGTAGGATGCTTACTTTGAATGTTAGATGCAAGGGTGGGAGGAACAACATCATCTTCACCTTTCGTGGGCACAACTTCCTCTAGCAAATGAACCCTACTCTACTGGGGGAAAGAAATCGCTTTTCGACCATCACCCTATCATGTCATGTAAGTTAACATTAAGTGAACCTTGTATGAATCCGAACATAAAAGTTGAAGCAAAGAAAATTCACATTTAACAGTTCAGTTCAACATTACCATTCCTTCTTGTTTCTTTCTCTCCTACAATTGTAATATTATTTTCCTTCTCTTCTCCTTCATCTCCTCATTGTTGTATAACACCATTTTCTTCTTCACCTCATCCTTTCCTTCTTGGGGAAATTGAAGGAATTTTTATTTCCCATACTTTTGACAGACATGTCTAATAACACACTTCTACTGGAATTGCTTCCGTATATTAATTTGTTACTCTGTATTTTCCACCTTCTTTAGAAGGTACTCTTTCAATTTATAAGGGGGAGGTGCAGGTTGTTTTGGTTCTCCCCCCAACACAGCTCGACCACACTTTGGTGCCTCAAGAATAGGAAGGTGGTGATGCTGAAACCTATGCATGTTGAACACTCTCCAATCATAATAATTTCTTGTACATTCTTCTACAATACAATAACATATATATCTACCATTCACCATTTCTCTTCTTTATTCAGCAACAACCTGCACAACAAATTTGGACAAGAAAATCACTTAATATATTTGATATTAAAAAAAAATGAGTTCACAACATATACACACAACCAAACTGTTGTGCCTATCACGCACATGACCCATTCAGAACGGGGACCTTGTCTTCCTTCCTTTGCTTGTTGGGTCTTTTTAATTCACCTTGTTTTACGTGCTCCTTTTTTTATGCCCTAAAAGGTCAACATATTCTCAAAAGTCATATTTTAAGTTTGACCAAACTTGGCCCCCTTGAGAAATGCTAAATCTTAAGCCATTCTGGGTTTCCTTTATCAGAATTCCTTTCTGACGTCCGTGGCGCCTTTTAGGCCCGGACCCTCAGGTTTCTCGTCTTGAATTTATGTCTTGGTTCTACCATTCTGAATGGAAGTTGTGTGACATCTTTTTGGTCATTTGGGCCCGACCTTCCAGAATTCCCTTCCCGGGTTTCCCTTTGGACTTCATCGTTCCAAATGACCACCAGCTTCCATCTTCCTGGACCCCGGGCCTTAGATCTTCCATCGTCATTTACGTCTTTCAGGCCATCAGACTCTGGATCACCCACCGCCTCTCAGAAAATTTGAACTCACAAAAACTTACCTGCCACTGTACGAAGCATTAATTACAAGTTTGGCTATTTTAACAAATTTTCACCTATCATTTTCACATGACAAAGTGAAATTTTGAAATCTCACTAGCCCCAACTCTTTCTGCCTTTGCACCCAAGCACTTGGTTCACCATTCAGAAGGATTTTGGCATTGAGCTTCTCTGGGAATTCTAGGTACATTTTCCACCGGCCTCATGTTCCTTCTTTTTCAAGAATTCAAATTGTAAATCTTAAGGGGAAGATAAAATGAACTAAAACATGGTAGTGTAGTGCCCCTAGCTCAAAACCCACCAGTTAAAATCAAGAAACACCATGTCAAACCATTGGAATCCACCTTCAAAACTTTCCCCCTCTATCACCATTCTTCAGAACAGTCGACGATGTTTGTCGGGCCTAGACCTCTCTGTGGCCATCCATTCGCAAACACAAATTTGAACTTAGAAAATGACAGTGTCCACCGTGCCTTCGGGTCCCACCCTCCAGAATTCCCTTCCCAAGTTTTTGTTGTGCCTCCACCATTCTGAACGGTCTTCCTCGAGCATCTTCCAGACCCTCAAACCCCGAGCATGAGACGTCCATCTCAAAATTGCAGGAAAACCAAATGTCTAAATTATCACCGGACCCCAACCTCCAGAATTCTGTCACTTTTTCCGTCTCGAATGACTATCCCAAGACATCTTTCCGAGCCCCAGACCCCTATCCCCCTTTTTCTGAGCATAAAATCTAAAATGCTATCATAACATCCAAATGTTGTCCAGACTGCGGACTCCGGAATTCCATCTTCAAGATTTCATTCCAGTTTCGCCATTCCAAATGGTCGAACTTGACCGTCTTTCCGGCGTCCGAGTCTTGACCTTCGGTTCACCGTTGGGCTTTCCTAAATGATAAATCTACCTCTAGGGATTACCCGTTAGACTTCTTTCCCTAGATTGTTGCCTGCATTTCTCCATTTTTCACGTCTATCCCCAAACAGCTTCCTAACTTCGGCAACCTGAACTCCAAAGCCCGACGCCCGGAGTGTCGTCTTCCCTGGGCCATTTTAAATGACCATCTTGTTACTAAAACCTGAATGCCTAAATGAAGGCTCAAATGACCTCCAAATCCAAAATGGACTTCGACCTACTTGCTCAAATTGAGCCTTTCCTCATGCCAAACCTTTGTTTGATCAAATCCAAGACCAAAAAAGTCATCAGGAGTGTCTCGCCTTGTTTTCCCTTCCAAATGAAATTCTGCCAAGGGAGTTCTAGCCTTGGGAACTTGGATTGCATGTTTCACTTCCTTTTGATGTTTTATCATGTGTTAGGCATGAATGAAGATTATGGATCTCACCTTGATGTGCAGGGATTTGTCGAAGACTACTTTTCCATGTTTAATGTTACAGATTCACATCTCTTTGTGCGAGATTTATGGATTTCGGTGTAGAAACCTCCGATGCCACCAAGGAAAAGGGAAAAGGAACTTGAAAAGCACCTTGAGGCAAGGAGGATAAGGATTAGATGAAGCTTAAATTATAGGGGGTGCCATTACACTCCAGAATCACCACCCTTTGGAGAGACATCACATATACCATTATCGGGCATGTCGCTATTGATGAATTTACAAAGAGGGTCAGGGTGGATCCAAAAATAGAAAATGCAAAGTTAATCAAAAGTAATGGACTTGCTAAGGCTGTAGGCTTCCCGCTAGCTTTGGTGGCCCTCGAGTTGGTAATGGCATGCCAAGAAGCGTATCAACCCTAGACCAGAACCATAGTGGATAGAGATGGAAACATCCTTGCAGACATGTCCCCTCTTGGGATAACTAGAACCTTCCACATCCCCGCCTTTGAAAGTATGGAGACCTCAACTATGGAAGAATGCAAGACATTGCGGGATCAAGATCCTATAAGATGTAAGAAACTGATTAATTAGTATTGGTTGAAGGATAAGCGGGCCAGTGCTAGCAAAGTCCTGAAGGATCTCTTTCATAGAGATTTCTTCGAGGATTACCATGACCTCATTACCTTACTAAGCAGAGTAATGGGTCTTCTTGCTATGAAATTCTTCCAAGACTAGATGTTATAATTTGTGGAGAAAATTATCTGTGGTGACGCTGCCTTTGATTGGAGAGAAATAATCAATAATTTCTTTCACGAGCAATTTATTAGTGTGAAACATACATCAAAGTTCTACAGGATGTCCTACCTAGTTTATTCACTTGTTGATTGACGACATTATCATGGATTGAATGCGATGCCCAATGTGGTGCCAGGGAGGGAGCTCAAGCCTTATGACAGATACCCTCAACTACAATACAGGAACTTCAAGAGGGACTACTATAGGGTGAATGATGCCTTCATCACCAACATCATCCGACTGCTTGGAGGATATTTTTTGAGAAGAGTATCCCACAGTGCCAAGATCCTCCTTAGGCATTACACCTTCCTCTATATATAGTTCCCTAAGTTCACTTACATTCGTGCTCCAAGATTCATGAAAAAGGCCAAACAAGCTACCCCGATACGCCAATGATTGAATTATACTTTTAGAGCTGACCTAACAGTTACGACACATTTACAATATCCCAAGCAAAAGAAATCTGGTAGGGACACATTATCCTATCGACCTCAACCAAGGAATGTACAAGATTCATACCTCCCAATGTGTGGGGAATTCAGAGAAGGAGCTAGCCGAGTACCACTTCAGGAAACATACAACTCCACCTCAAATGGACCCATATGGTCATATCAGGAAGGCACTAGGACCAGAGTATGCCCACCTCCAAATCCCCACCATCTATCAAAACCAAAAAGAGAAAGGAAGCTAGTGAGTAGGTGCCAAAACCAAAGGTTTATGCCTCAAAGGCTTCAAAGGGTGAGCCTTCCAAAAAGAAAAGAAAAATAGTTGGGCTTGTAGAGATGTTGGTCATACCTGAAGATCCGCTCCTCCAAGGCAGAGAGGAAGGGTCTGACCCACCAAGGTCTCAATCTATTGTAATTACTAATCCCATTACCATTGTCCCACCTACATCTCTTGTAGTATCTACTTCCTCTCTCCATGCGATGGAAATCTATGTCCATCTTGCCTCCACTTCTCTAATCATGTAGGTCATATCGGTGGCTTCATCCTCTTCTATGACCTTGCCAGTCTCTTCATCTTCTATGTCTCCTTCCCTTCCGTTTGATTCCATTTTCTACAATGCTTGTCCTCATTCTCCTGGAGTCCTTCATAAATTACATGCAGAACGTACCCTCTGAGCTTTTAGGGATGCTTACAAGTCCAATAGTGCAAGCTGCAATAGCCCAGGCTATTGCCAACGCTCCAACTCTCCCTCCCCCTACCAAACCACCAAGAATGGAGGCAAAAATGATGATATTCGATGAGCTCAAGCGACAACAACTAGAGGTTGCAAGGAGGCCCGAAGATGAGGAGTTTGAATACCATGAGCACCCGATGTTCGAGCATCAGGAGATCGATAGGGTAGCCTACGAATCTTCTAGTGAAGGCAGTGAGGAGTTGGACACTGAGTTAATCTGGGAAACAAATGAACTAGAGCTCGACACAGAATGGAAAAAGAAACTTAAGGAAAATGAGGATAAAGAAGCTAAGGATCGGCTTACGGTTGATGAAAAAGTTGTTGTTCCAAAGACTGAGGCAAGCAGATCTCCAACTAAAATACATGGTTGAACCCCAGAGCATGAAGAGGAAACATCCCTTTGTGTAGATGAACAAGATCAAGATGAGGAGGAAAAAGATGTTGAAAGGGAAGATCCTTCCAAAAAGTAATTGCTCACCAAGTCTCCCACTAAGCGTGTAACACTCAAACAGGACTCTGATGTTGAAAAGGAGGATGTCAAGGTTCAGAAAGAGGCCCTTGTTGTTAAAACCATTGAACTTGAGATGGAGAGCAGCAACGATAAACATGAATCACTCAAGGAGGGGTCCCAGATGCCTGATTGGCTAGGGAATTAGCTTAGGCAAAAGACTCCCACCCTAAAGAATCCCAAGGTGAGGCTAGAAGCCATACTAGTCAGAGCATAGATAAGCACCAAGAAAGAGAAAAGGCCAAAGATCAGATCGAAAGTAACCTTGGATGCCTCATGATATAGGGAAGTACAAATAGCCATGTCAGTGGTTGGAGAAAAAGGAATAATTTATAACATCTCCACCATCGACTTGGGAGTGGCCACAAGGGAGTAGAAGGTAGACCACCTCCATGAGTCAGTCACCATGGTGGTGCACCTTATCCAACAAGATAAGGTTTCAAAGGAGGAACTTAAAGCACAACTGGTGATCTGACGACCTATATTCAGCAATGGTCATCCCCGGATGATCAACCCACCACGTCGTTTGCCTCGCCTTAGCTGTTGTCTCAAGAGTAGATCAATAAGTTGCAAAAGAGAAGGAACTCGGATAAGACTATGAAAAATTGGTTCCGACAGGTCTTAGACATGGGAAACACCACCATCAACTTGGTTTTCTGAACAACAAATAAGTTCTTGGAAGTGCAAAGAACACTTGAGGGCACAACGAAAGTCTATGAGGAATTCCCAAGGAAGTACAGGGCAACTTACTTGAAAATTAAGGTCATACTCACCTTGCCAAGTGAGGTTTGGGAGAAGGACCTTGCCCTCAAGGATGATCACCACTGGTTGGTGAATGTATGGAAACAATATTTTTAACATCAAAAGGGAAAGCTAGAGCAGAT
Organism: Sequoiadendron giganteum; assembly: GCA_007115665.2. Taxonomy (NCBI): domain Eukaryota; kingdom Viridiplantae; phylum Streptophyta; class Pinopsida; order Cupressales; family Cupressaceae; genus Sequoiadendron; species Sequoiadendron giganteum. The sequence goes on along the minus strand of CM021108.1, from coordinate 486,979,837 downwards.
CCTAAAATGAGTGGTTCTAGATATTGAATGGGCCAAGGAGGCCATAGGAGATTGTGCTTGGCACCTCAAGCTAGTGACAGGGTATGAACTGCCCACTGGTGAAATTAATCTAGAAAACGTAAAGCCTCATTTCATCAAGATATGGAAAATGGGATGTTTGCTAACGTTACCATGGATTTCATGAGCTTTTCTGCTCGAGCCTTTGTCCAGTCAGAGCTTTTTAGAGGTAATGCTACCAAGTATGACGACCACTGGAAGAAGCTCATTAACAACTCCTAGGAATGGAGTTACTAGGTGCTACGATCTGATATCATGGAGGTGGAAAAACTTCAGCCATTGATCTTGAGATTCGTGGGGTATGTAGATTTGAAGAAGTAGGAGGGAAACCCTATCATTGATGATGAATTTCTAAAAGAGTAGCTGCAGTGAAGGGCAAAAAATAAAAGGACAAACTACTACAGTGCTGCCACTAGCTGACAAAATAGGGAAAAGACAAAAGATGTTTTACAAATGTAATATATTTGAGGCTAGGTGAAACCCTAGTGTAAAGATAATCTTGGCCACACAATAGAAGTGAATCTTTTCGACTCATTTTTCTTTTTGAAAACTATAAGTAGGGATCTCCTCTTCTCATTTTAAGAGAGTTGAGTTGTTGTAAAGGCATGTTGTAGAAATTGCAATAGAAAATACAGTCATTTCTTGGTGTATTTTGGATTTCTCCACATGTTTCATGATTTTTATCCCATTAGTTAAAACTTTACTTTAAGTTATTTTGCTGTTCTAGTTCTCTGTTAGCTAACCTTGGTAGATTTAGTATCTTATCTTTGGTTATGAAGTCTTTTGTGTGTATGCTTTCCTTGTCCATACTTTTGGTGATTTGCTGCTGGTATGTGACTGTGTAAAGTTATTCTAGACTATATTTTCATACCTTCTCTTCAAAATTTGTCTTTGTTCACATCTACATGGTGAATGAATGATGAATATCTGCAGTCCTTAGAAGATAGCATAGATTTCATGATACTGTGAGAATTCCTATTAAATGAGAGCATATTTTTAGGAAACTGTCCATAGCACGAACCTCCATGATCACTATTAATTGGTAGTTGCAGGTCTAGTAACCATCCTTCTTCGCTGCCTCTTTTCCTTAAAAAAAAAAAATTTGTGCTAGGGTTCATTGCACATTGTAAAGCCAAATTAAACAAAACAATGGAGTTCAACACTATTGTTTGAACCTACAGAAAAGTGCAGTAATTCCCTATCAGAAGAACACCATTCATAGACTTGATTTTATTAGAGATTTAAATTTCATAAGGCCACCTTCTCATTCCAGAAAATCACATAAATCATTTGAAATATTCCAAGCATCGTCATGACCTGACATCCGAGAGACCTTTGGATAGTGTTCTACAATTTTATTCTGGAAGATTTTCTTTGAAGAGAGTTAGTGCACCTACGTATTACCTATGTTGTGAAGTGCATAAAAACACCATCAATAGAACTGACACTAGGAGGGACCTTTGGATATAAAGATGGATCAAATTGGGTCATTCTCCCCTAAGAGACTTCATCGAGTCTTGAGATCTACACCAAACAAGGGAGAAATTTAGGAATTACAGCCCCCTATTCGAGCTAAATGAGGGGAACCATCCACCACCAATTGATCCGACCAGCTCATTGCTCTTTCACCTCCATCTCCTCCATCATCATTCGTAGTACCACCTTCCACTCATCTGATCCAAACACTTCCTAGGCTGCCACTCCATCTGGATCAGACAATGCCTTTAAGGAAAACATAAGATCTAACCCTATTGTTGTCTTGACAGTTGCAGCTACCCCCTATCAACTATAGTCCAATCTAGCACAACCACCTCCACCGCCCCCTCTAATGGTGTGGCTAGGCAATAACCCATCTCCTTCGGCCTTAAACCTCTGCCATGATATGCCAAAGAATCTTGAGAATTTTTGCACAAAGTTTAACTCTCAGGATCCACAAAGGACAACCGAGGAGCATGTCAAGATTTTTGAGATTGCCCTGAAGAATTTGCAGATCATATACAAAGATGTGGCCTATGGGCTCTTTCCCTACTCCTTAGGGGAAGAGGCCTTCTACTGGTATGTCAATTTGTCGGTTGAAACTATCAGCACATGGGACCTTCTGAAGAATGATTTTCTACAAAAATTTAAGACTCTGGTCAACCCCACAAACTTGTATCAGAATTTCATGTTGGTTCAAAGGGAGATTAATGAACTGATCATCTCGTTCAATGACTATTTCGACAGAGCGGACACCCAACTACAAGCCCCGTACATTTTCAATGATGTTGTCATCTTACTAGTTTACTATGCAACGTTGGATAACCTCACTTTAGGTCTGGTAAAGAGAATGCAGTCACCGCCCAACAGGTTGATCGATGCATATGTTGAGGCCATTATTGCTAGCATAGATCTAGGGTAGAAAATTTATGGTCCATTGCCTTCTCTTGGGAAAACCGCACATCCGATAGAGATTCAGGGGCTTACTCAAGTATTGCAACATCAAACGCCCCTATTGAATCTAGTACCACAACTACCTATGGTTCCACACCCTGGACAACCAATGAATTAGGCATATCTGGTACCTTACTACTTGCTAACCTCGCAACAACATTCCCATCCTTCATCATCCTAGATGTCAACGTACCTCCAAGAAACTGTATTCCCACCCACTCATCAGAATCAACTAGTTGCATAGCCCATGCTCCTTCAAAATGTCGCACCACAATCGAACAGTATCAAAAAAGACAATATTGATGAGCTTAAATAAATGATCAAGAAGATGTCCATAGAGATGACGCACTTAAGAAATCAGAATAACCAGCTGCAAGCATCACAAGAGAACATCCAGGATAACCTTAATCGAGATAACTGAGATCATCATGAAAATTGAGACAATCGAGATGCTAGCACTTCTTCTAGGCAGAATTATGACATAAATCAAAATTCGGGCCAAAACTTTGACAGAAGGCCCTTCCAAAGGAAAAATAGGATGTGGAACACAAGACCCAACAATGAAAACATTCCCATGCCCCTTAATCAGCCCAACAATAATGAGAACCATGCAAGCAAATTTTACTTGGTGGAGGTTGCTCTATCTGGTTGGTGTCGCATACACAAAATGAGTCACCACTCTGAATTGGATTGTTTGGAATTTAAAACTACGACTGAGATTTTCCAAGTTAAAGTTTAGAATGCAGTGGACAATTCAGGGTGCAAAAACATTGTCCGGTCCAACCCATATGACTCCTTGGTGTTGGTGCTAAACCAGGAGAATGTAACACACTAGAGGAAGAGGGTACCAATTCAAATATAAGCGGTAAAGTGGAAGAGGTAAGTTCTGAAGGTCCTTTAGCTCAACTTTTTGATTCAATAGATAATGGTCCCACAGATGACAAAGAAGAGCCTAGGGAAGACAAAACCCAGATGTTCCACCAACGGACTACCCCATATAACCTCAAAAATAGAGAGGTTGGTGGTCATGTTGGAGGCCCTTTTATGACCTCCACTCCACTGAATAATTTTAGTACTCCTCCCGATCCAAATACAAGTAATAATCCGGGTTTTCCCCATATAACTACTTGATATCTCAGCAGAAATAAATAGTAGAACAATAGCCAAAGCCAATCCACCAGTTCCTCCCAAAATGCTTCCTGTGATCAAGAAGTTGAGCAAATGGGGGAGTATATTGCTGAGGAATTCAAAAAGTTAAAGCTAAGCGTGCCCACATATAAACTTCTAAAGGTGTCTGTCATCAGGAACAACTTTCTCAGAATGATAAATGGGACTCTGTCACAGGGGACAGCTCAAGAAACCCCTGCAAAGAGGGTCTCCTTCAATGATCAACAAACTGATCCGGTCGTTAGGAAAATATTCAATAGTAAAGTCGACCCGCCAACAAGTCAAAAAGAAAATAGGCAGCTCGATAGAGTAACTAATTAGGTACTGACCCAAAGCAAGGGCAACGAGAAAGACAAGGGACAAGTCACCCAAGTGGATGTTTCTGGAGGACTATTTTAGGGGAAATTTGAAACTCCTCCCTTCCTGACCACCATCTGCATTTTCGAGAAGAACCTCCACAACTGCCTTCTACATTTAGGTGCATCGATCAATGTCATGCCCTTGAGCATGAGCAAGGCACTTGGAATAATGTCGAATCCCTCCTAGAAAAAGGTGACACAACTTGATAAAATAGAGATCAACATAGTGGGGGAAATTAACATAATACCTGTGTAGGTTGCTACTGATCCCCGAATCCAACAGCCCATTGGCATTCAGGTGGCTGATATCCCGGATACATATGATATAATCCTAGGAAGGGATTTCATGAGGGCATTGAATGGATACGCCTTCACTGATTCCTCACACATGTGGCTACCATGGAAAGGAATGTCGAATCAGATTCGGATTGACCGGGAACCATGAATGAGATTCATAATCACTGAGTACAACAACATGAACAAGGTGTTGTATGCTAAAACAATTTTGGGGAATTATTCCCTAGTATCATATAAGAACGAACAAGAATGCGTAGAAGATCAAGGAACAAGCGAGGTTTTCCTCGTCCTATGCAGCTCGCCCACTAGTTTGACTAATGTCTCTCAGACCACTAGAGTGCTGGTAGAATCTGATGATGAAGAGCTAGGAGAGGATGACACTTGGGGATTGTTGGACAACCTTCAAGCTTTCATGGAAAAATGTGTTCAAGATCAGCTTAATCTAGGGGCCCGAATGAACTTCCAGGAACTCTTGCTCCCCAACTAGTGCATAGTACATAATGCTACCCACTCAGAGTTCAACTTTTGTTTGTGTCAAGAAATAATTGAACACGTTGAAAGAAAGGCTACTCCAAAGGAGAAAGTGGGGTTTGTGCCACCCAAACAAACACATTTCATCCCTACACCTTCTAAGATGGGTACTAAAATAAGGTCCCCACCGAAGGAAATAATCAGATCTATGGGTTCAATGATTCTCCTGGATTCTAGACATTGCGCTTTGATGTGTCTAAATCCAAGCATGAAGTTTGGTCAGGTTTCAAATTGATTAGTCCTAAGGGTAAGTTGTACTTTTCTACTCATTGACTTCAGTTTTATTGTACCAATAACGTAGCAGAGTATGAGGCTTTAGTCTTGGGCCTCTTAATGGCATTAAGAAAGGGTGTCAAAATGATCCAAGTGTATGGGGATTTGGAGTTGGTCATAAAGAAAGTCAGGAAGCTTTATTCCAACTATGACAGAAGACTCACCAACTACAGACATCGCTTATGGGATCTGCTAGAAGGTTTGGATGCATTCAATATTCAATTAATCTCACATGCTCATAATCATACTACCAATGCCTTGACATAGGTAGAAAGTACGCTACAACCACTATCCCTATCTATCCTCAAAGGATTCACAGTGGAGCTCACCTTCATCCCATCAGTGCTAGATAATGTAGCCAATTTCTAGGTATTCAATGATGACAAACACATTATGGATTTTATCACCAATTCAAACATGTTTGCTACATAGATAATTGACAACATTGAACCTCAAGAGGTAGACCTGGATATAGAAGGGGTCATTAACTTGAAGACCAACACCATCCCTAGGGGAATGGCCTAGTTGGAGTGAATCTTTGACCTCAATCAGGATCAACAAGGTAAAAAGGATACGATTAGTGGCCAATGTGACATTTACAATCTAAGAACGGATAGGAATGCAAAGAATGTCTTCATTGGTAAGGTATGTGCTCTTGAGGAAAGAAAGGGTATACTCAAGGCCCTATGGAAGTATCACGACATCATCGTTTGGAGCTATGAAGATTTCAATACATACGATATGTCCATCATTACTCACACCATCCCGCTCAGATCAGATGAAAAGCCATTTCAGCAGTGGTAGCACCTTGTCAACGCATTTCTGGAACCAATAATATACAAAGAAGTAAAAATTTTATTGTCAGCCAAGATCATTTTACCAGTTAGAAACTCCACATGGGTGGAAAATTTAGTTCCTATTGGAAAGAAAAATAGGGAAATCAGATTGTGCGTAGACTTCTGTAATCTAAATCGAGCTTCAGAAAAGGATAACTATCATGTACCCTCATTGGGTGAGGTGTTACAGATAGTAAATGACTCCTAGATGATGTCCTTCCTGGATGGATATTCGAGATGCAATCAGGTTATGGTACAGTATGAGGATCGACATAAGATGACATTCACCACCAAATGGGGAACATTCGCTTATAGATGAATGTCATGTAGACTAATCAATGCAGGTGCCACTTTCTAGTGCGCCATGGATATTGCATTCAAAGATCTGATCGAAAAATACATAATCATCTACATGGATGATTTGATAGTATTCTAAAAGTAGTGAGGTAATCATGTCACTGACCTATGCAAGGTCTTTGAAGGGTGCTACGAATTCAGGGTTTCTCTTAATCTGAAGAAGTGCATCTTTGGCGTCACTGAGGGGAAGCTCCTTGGAAATATCCTGTTAGAATAGGGGATTTCTATCGACTCCGAACATGTCCAGTCAATCATGAAGATCCAGCTACCAGGTAGCAAAAAGGAATTGAAATCCTTTTTCGAAAAGATCAACTTTTTCTGCAAGTTCATCACAGGCTTTGTGGAGATCATCAAACCACTCAACGCTATGTTAAAACAAGACACTAAGGTTGAGTGGATCCTAGAAGAATAGAAGGCTTTTGGGGAAATTAACAAGGAAATTGCTGATGCCCCTATGCTGATCAACCCTAACTACTGGAAGTCTTTCTACATCTACTCCTTTGCTTCAAATCATTCCTGTGTCAGCATCTTGACACAAAAGGATGACGAGGGGAGTGAACATCTGATCACCTTCATGAGCACCCCTCTGAAGGATTTCAAACTATGCTATCATAACATTGAAAAAAAAGCCTATGTCCTTGTTAAAGGAGTCAAAAATTTTAGGAATTACATCTTGCGCAACAAGGTGTTCGCTATTGTTCCTGACCCCATGATGAAGATGCTGCTCATGCAAAATGAGTTAGGAGAGCGAAGGGAAAAGTGGATTGCATTTCTACAAAAGTATGATATGGAGATCAAGTTGATGAAGCTAGTGAGAGGGCAGATGCTTTCCAAAACAATGGAGGAGGTGGTTATTGGTGTTGAACCCAAAATCACCATGCAACAGTACCAGCTGGAGGATGTCACTCTAGGGGAATGGTATGATGACATAGTGTACTACCTGCTGAATCACAAATGTCTACCTCATCTGCAGGGAGTCCAAAGGTGAGCCCTTAGGTTGAAAATAAATAGCTCCATGCAATAGGGCACCATATTGTACAAGAGGAATCATGAAGGTATCTACTTGAGATGCCTTGGTGGAGAAGAGGTTGACTCTGTTCTCAAGGAATTCCATGATAAGTTTGGGATTGGTCATGGTTCTGGTTTATCAATTGCACATCAGATATTAAGAGTTGGGTATTATTGGCCCACCATTTTCAAGGATTCTCATAGTCATGTCTGAACCTTCCACGTGTGCCAGATTGTTGCCACGAGAGAAAGGAATGTTGTTGTCCTGCTGCAACCTATTTTGGAGGTAAGGTCGTTTGCGCAATGGGGTCTCGACTTCATTGGTCTAGTAAGCTCTCCATCATCTATTAGACATAGGTACATTATGACCACTACTGATTATTTCACTAGGCGGACAAAATCAATAGCTTGTAGGCAATGTACAATTGAATTATTAATTAAATTTTTTGAGAGTTTTATTTTAAATCGTTTTGGTTGTCATTATGCTCTAGTATGCAATAACGGCCCTACATTTGCTTCATTAAAATTCATAGGTTGGGATTTCGATTATGGTATAACCCTTAAATTTTCATCCAATTATTACCCTCAAGGAAATGGCCTTGTTGAATCGACCAACAAGAACTTGATCACTATGATCAAGAAGCTACTAGATAAGAATCACAAGGATTGGCATACCCTACTTCATTTCGACCTTTGGGCGGATTGCACCTGACACAAGGCTACCCTCAGAGATTCCCCATATCATCTCATTTATGGCTTGGAGTCAGTCTTCCCCATACACTTGAAAATCCCTACACTCTAGTTCATCAATGATTTTTATGAAGGAGGAGACTGTAAAGAAGCTCGTCTGGCTGAGTTGCTGCACCTTGAAGAAGTACGAGACCGTGCCATAGAAAATTTTGCCAAACATCAGGGCGTAGTCAAAAGATGGTTTGACCACTGAGCCAAAATTAAGGCCTTCCAAATTTTTGATCTATTCCTTTACTGGGACAAGGCCCACAAAAAGAAAGGGGGACACAACAAATTCGACAAGCTCTAGCTTTGTCCCTTTCATATTGTTCAAATCCTTGGAGAAAATGATTTTCATTTAAAGAATTTGACTGGTTAAGATGTTCCATTTCCTATCAATGGGAAACACCTCAAGCATTACTTATAGGCCTGAGCTCTTCCTGAGATGTTTGTGTAAATACATGTATATAGGTTAGAATAGGTTTCCTACTTTGTCCTTCGGTCTTGCTCATTTTCCTGGCTGTTTTGTTTGGACCTTGGAAGAGTCTTCTCGTTTTGCTATGGTGGCCATGCTCAGCTTGATAAACGGTTTGCCCTATTTCCTACTCTTGTGTTGTTCTCCAGACTAACCTTCATTCCCTATTACTAACCTTTGAAAGCCCCTTAGCATTGGTTTTCAACTTTCAAACTTTGAACTAACCTAGTAAGGCTATCTACTTGAATTCCCTGCGTTCATCATGGAACACACAAAAACATATTTTAAAATTTCCAAAGAATGGTATGGTGATTACTGAGAGGGCTAGATAAGTGAAAAATCTAAAGACTGCTCCAGTGACCAATGTGATTCCCAAGCCCATAGTGAGATTCATTATTTACAGGGTTGAATAGAAAGAAAAGAGAAAATGCTGAAATAAAATATCAAGTGAAAAAGAATGGACATAGTGAAAATAAAAATCATATGGGTGTGTGAATATCTCTACCGAGGCTATGGATGCCTGAATGGCAGTAGAGCTATGTTTGTGGGGTCACAGTGACAACTCTATTGGGGCTATGGATGCCTGACTGGCAACGAAGCAATGTCTAGGTTAATTTTGGGGTCAGGCGAACTATGTAGCTTATCTCTCCCGATCAATGGTTGCTCGTGCTATCTCCAAGGGAAGTAAATGAACTCACTAGGCACCCACTTCCATGATGATGTAGCAACATGATTCAATCCCGCCTTCTTTAACCTGCTCTTAGTTCAGCTTTGAAAATCAGCTTTGGCATGCAAAACCAGAGATCATGGGTTCAAAATGAATATTTATCTTTAGAATGTCGAGAGCGTTCTCCAAGCAGAGTCGCCATTTATTGTGCATATCACGGACATGCCCCATTCAGAATGTGGACCCTCTCTTCCTTCCTTTGCTTGTTGGGTCTTTTTACTTTGCCTTGTTTTGTGTGCCTCTTTTTTTGTGCCCTAAAAAGTGAAGATATTATCAAAAGTCACATTTTAACTTTGACCAAACTTGGCCCCCTTGAAAAATGTTAAATCTTAAGCCATTCCGGGTTTCCTTTGTCAGAATGCCTTTTTGACGTCCGTGGAACCTTTCAGGCCTAGATCCTCGGGTTTCCCCTCTCGGATTTCTGTCCTGGTTCTACCATTCCGAACGACAACTATGTGATGTCTTTCTGGCCCTTTGGGCCCGACCTTCCCGAATTTGCTTCCTGGGTTTCCCTTTGGACTTCACCGTTCCAAACGGCCGCCAGCTTTTGTCTTCCCAGACCCTAGGCCTCGAATCTCCCATCGTCGTTTATGCTTCACTTGATAGATTTTCGAAACGACCGAGGCTTGATATCTTTCTGGCCATCAGACTCTGGATCACTCGCCACCTCTTGGAAACTTTGAACTCACAAAACTTACCTACCACCATACGAAGCATTCAATTGTGGCATTAATTGCAAGTTTGGCTATTTAAACAATTTTTCACCTGTCATTTCCATATGACAAAGCGAAAATTTGAAAGCTCATCGACCCCAGCTCTTTTTCCCTTCGCGCTTGAGCACCTGCTTCACCATTCAGATGGATTTCAACATTGAGCTTCTCTAGGAATTCAAGTTAAGTTCACCACTGGCCTCATCATCCTTCTTTTTCAAGAATTCAAACTATAAATCTTAAGGGGAAGATAAAATTAACTAAAACATGGTAGTGTAGTGCCCCTAGCTCAAAACCCACCAGTTAAAATCAAGAAACACCATGTCAAACCATTGGAATCCACCTTTGGAACTTGCCCCATCCATCGCCATTATTTGGAACAATTGACGACGTTTCTCGAGCCCAGACCTCTCCATGGTCATTCGTGCACAAACACAAATTTGGAATTAGAAAATGACAGTGTCTACGGCGCCTGTGGGTCCCTGCCTATGAAATTCCCTTCCCGAGTTTTCGTTGTGCCTTTACCATTCTAAACAACCTTCCTTGAGTGTCTTCCTGACCCTCGAACCCCGGGTGTGAGACGCCCATCCCAAAATTGCAGGAAAACCAAACATCTTAATTATTGCCAACCCTCGACCTCCGAAAATCCATGTCTGGGATTCCCTGTCACTTTCGCCATCTCGAACGACTGTCCTAGGACGTCCTTTTGAGCACTAGACCCCAGTGCCCATTTTGTCGAGCGTAAAATCTAAAACATTATCATAACGTCCAAATGTTGTCCAAACTTTGGACTCCAGAATTTCGTTCCGGTTTCGCTGTTCCAAATGACCGAACCTGACCATCTATCCGGCCTCTGGGTCCCGACCTTCGGTTCGTCGATAGGTTTTCCTAACTGATAAATGTACCTCCATGGATTAGTCTTTGGACTTCCATCCCCGGATTGCCACCTACATTTCACCGTTTTACACATCTATCCCCAAACAACTTCCTGACTCTGGCAACCCGAACTCAGGAGCCCGATGCCCAGAGTGTCGTCTTCCCTATGTCATTTCAAATGACCTTCCTACTACTGAAACTCGAATTCCTAAATGAAGGCTCAAATGACCCCCAAATCTAAAATGGACTTTGACCCACTTGCTAAAATTGAGCCTTTCCTCATGCCAAACCTTTGTTTGATCAAATCCAAGACCAGAAAAGTCATCGAGAGTGTCTCATCTCGTTTTCCCTTCCAAACGATATTCTACCAAGGGAATTTCAGCCTTGGGAACCCAGATTTCCTATTTCGCTTCCTTCTAATGTTTTATCATGTGTACGACATGAATGACGATTCTGGATCTAACCTTGATGTGCAAGGATTTGTGCGAGACCGCTTTTCCATGTTTAATGTTATTGATTCACTTCTCTTTGTGTAGGATTTATGGAATTCGATGCAGAAACTATCAGTGCCACCAAGGAAAAGGGAAAAGTTACTACCAAAGCACCTCGAGGCAAGGAGGATAAGGATCAGATGAAGTTTAAATTCTAGGGGGTGCCATTACACTCCAGAATCACCACCCTTTGGAGAGACATCACGGATACCAATATCGGGCATGTTGATATTGATGAATTTACACAGAGGGTTAGGGTGGATCCAAAAATAGAAAACACAAAGTTAATCAGAAGCAGTAGACTTGCTAAGGCTGGAAGCTTCCCGCCAGCTTTGGTGGCCCACTTGCTGGTAATTGCATGTTGAGAAGCGTATCAACCCCAGACCAAAACCATAGTGGATAGAGATGGAAACATCCTTATAGACATGTCCCCTCTTGGGATAACTACAACCTTCCACATCCCCGCCTTTGAAAGTATGGAGACCCCGATTGTGGAAGAATGCAAAGCATTGTGGGATCAAGATCCTATAAGATGTAAGAAACTGATTAATCAGTACAGGTTGAAGGATAAGCGGGCTAGTGTTGGAAAAGTCTAGCAGGAGCTCTTTTGTAGCGATTTCTTCAAGGATTACCATGACTTCATTACCTTACTAAGTAGAGTAATGGGCCTTCCTGCTGTGGCCTTCTTCTAGGAGTGGATGTTATAATTTAAGGAGAAAATTCTCTATGGTGATGATGCCTTTAATTGGGGAGAAATAATTAGCAATTACTTTCACGAGCAATTTATCAGTGTGAAGAAGACATCAAAGTTCTACATGATGTCCTACCTAGTTTATTCGCTTGTTGATTGGAAAAATTATCATGGATTGAACATGATGCCCAATGCAGCACCAGGGAGGGAGCTCAAGCCTTATGATATATACCTTCAACTACAATATAGGAACTTCAAGAGGGACTACTATAGGGTGAATGATGCCCTCATCACCTACATCATCCGACTGCTTGGAAGAGATTTTTAGAGAAGAGTATCCTAGAGTGCTAGGGCCCTCGTCAGGAATTATGCCTTCCTCTATATACATTTCCCTAAGTTCACTTACATTCATGCCCAAGGATTCACGAAAATTCCAAACAAGCTGCCCGATACCCCAATGATCAGATCAAACTATTAGAGCTAACCTGGCAATTGTGACACATTCACAATATCCTAAGCAACAAACATTTGGTAGGGACACCTTATCCTATCGGCCTCGGCTAGGGAATGTACAAGATTCATACCTCCCAATGTGTGGGGAATTCAGAGAAGGAGCTAGCCAAGTACCACTTCTGACAATATATAGCTCGACCTCGAATGGACCCATATGGTCATATCAGGAAGGCACTAGGACCAGAGTATGCCCACCTCCATAATGTTGAGGATTTCTGGGCTAACTACAAGGATGATCTTGAGGTACGGTTACGGCACTGCATTTGCATGACTACCCTCTACGTGCGAAGAGTCAACTTGTGTCTAGTTTCAGATCAGCTTGAAGAGGATGAGAGCACAATGATCGATCTGGGATATAGTGTCGTCGCCAATATTTCATTTCCATGATTGATTGGGATAAGAAAGATGTTGATGAGCTCGACATAATCAACAAGCCCATGGAGATTTAGATGAAGGTGTAGATCAACAAACAAGTGGCCCGACTGAAACAATAAGGAGACACCTTAACATTCAAGGGACTTGAAAGTGAGCCAAGCGGCTTTGATGGGGGGGGTGACTACTACTACAACTGGGGAAACTTCCAAATCCCCACCATCTGTCAAAACCAAAAAGAGAAAGGAAGCTAGTGAGCAGGTGCCAAACCCAAATGTTTACGCTTAAAAGGCTTTGGAGGGTGAGCCTTCCAAAAAAGATAAATAGTTGGGGTTATAGAGATGTCGGTCATACTAAAGATCTGCTCCTTGAGGGAAGAAAGGAAGGGTTTGACCTGCCAAGGTCTCCATCTATTGTAATTGTTGTTTTCATTACCACTATCCCACCTATGTCGCTTGTAGTATCTACTTCCTTTCCACCCACTTTGGACATCTCTATCCATCTTGCCTCTACTTCTCCGATTGTGCAGGTCATATTGGTGGATTCATCCTCTACCTTGACCTCGTCGGTCTCTTCATCTTCAATGTCTCCTTCCCTTCCGCCTACTTTCATTTCTATAATGCCTCTCCTCAGTCTCCTGGAGTCCTTTGTAAAGTACATGCAGAACGTACCCTCTAAGCTTTCAGGTATGCTTACAAGTCGAATAGTGCAAGCTACAATAGCCTAGGATATGCCAATGCTCCAACTCTCCCTCCCCCTATCGAACCACCAAGAATGGAGGCAAAAATGCAGATATTCGATGAGCTCGAGCGACAACAGCTAGTGGTTGTAAGGAGGCTTGAAGATGAGGAGTTTGAATACCAAGAGTACCCGATGTTTGAGTGCCGAGAGATCAATGAGTTAACCTACGAATCTTCTAGTGAAGGCAATGAGGAGCTAGAAACTGATTTAATTCAGGAAAAAAATGATCTAGAGCTCGATGCAAAATGGAGCAAGCAACTTCAGGAAATAGAGGATAAAGAAGTTGAGGATTGACTTACGGTTGAAGAATAAGTTGGTGTTCTAGAGATTGAGGCCAACATATCTCCAGCTGAAATACATGGTCAAATCCCAGAGTATTAAGAGGAAACATCCCTCTGTGTAGATGAACAAGATCAAGATGAGGAGGAAAAAGATGTTGAAAGGGAAGATCCCTCCAAAAATAAATTGCTCACCAAGTCTCCCACTAAACCTGTAATGCTCAAATAGGACTCTGATGAGGAAAAAGAGGATGTCAAGGTTGAGAAAGAGGACCTTGTTGTTAAAACCATTGAAATTAAGATGGAAAGCAGCAAGGATCAACATGAATCATGCAAGGAGGGACCCTAGATGCTCAATTGACTAGGGAATCAACTTAGGCAAAATAATCTCACCCTAAAGGATCCCATGAAGAGTCTAGAAGCTATACTAGATAGATCACAAATAAGCGCCAAGAAAGAGAAAAGGCCAAAGATTAGATCGAAAGTAACCATGGGTGCCTCTGGATCTAGGGTAGTATAAATAGCCATGCTAGTGGTTGGAGAAAAGGGAATAACTTATAACGTCTCCAACATCAAATTGGGAGTGGCCACAAGAGAGCAAAAGGTTGACCACCTCTAGGAGTCAGTCGCCACAATGGTGTACCTTATCCAGCAGGATAAGGTTTCAAAGCATGGGTGGCTGATTTGACGACCTATATTCAGTAGTGGTCATCCCCAGATGAGCATCCCACCACGTCGTTGACTTGTCCTTAGTTGTTGTCTCATGAGTAGAACAATAAGTTACAAAAGAGAAGGAACTTGGATAAGACTACGAAAAATTAGTTTCGGCAGGTCTTAGACATGGGAGAAATGGGCATCAACTTGGCTATCTGAACATCAAATAAGTTCTTGGAAGTGCAGAGAACACTTGAGGGCATGCAAAAAGTCTACGAGGAATTCTCGAGGAAGTATAGGGCAGCTTACCTGAAAATTGAGGCCATACTCGCGTTGCCAAGTGAGGTTTGGGAGAAGACCTTTCCCTCAAGGATGATGACCACTGGTTAGTGGATGTATGGAAATGGGATTTTGATCATCGAAAGGGAAAGCTAGAGCAGATCCTAGAATGAGTGGTTCTAGATATCGAATGTGACAAGGAGGCCAGAGGATATTGTGCTCGACACCTCAATTTGGTGGCAGGGTACGAACTGCCCACTGATGAAATTAATCCAAAAAACGTAAAGCCTCATTTCTTGAAGAATATGGAAAATGGAATGTCTTTTGAGGTTACGATAGATTTCATGAGCTTTGTTGCTCGAGCCTTCACCCAGTCAGAGCTATTCAGAAGTAATGCTGCCAAGTATGACGACAACTAGAAGAAGCTCATTAAAAACTCCCAGCAATGGAGTTACCAGGTGCTATGATTTGATATCATGGAGGTGGACAAGCTTTGACCATTGCTCTTGAGCTTCGTGGGGTATGTAGTTTTAAAGAAGAAGGAGGGAAACCTTGTCATTGATGATGAATTTGTAAAAGAGTAGCTACAGAAAAGGGCAAACATCAAAAGGACAAACTGCTACAGTGCTACCACTAGCTGATGAAATAGGGAAAAGATGAAAGATGTTTTAAAAATGTAATATATTTGGGGGTAGGTGAAATCCTAGTGTGAAGCAAATCTTGGCCACTCATTTATCTTTATGAAAACTATAAGTAGGGCTCTCCTCCTCTCATTTTAAGAGATTTGAGTTGTTGTAAAGGCATGCTGCAAAAATTGCAATAGAAAATACAGTCATTTCTTTGTGTATTTTGGATTTCTCCACATGTTTCATGTTTCTTATCCCATTATTTAAAACTTTACTTTAAGTTATTTTTTTTTTCTTCTTCTCCTTTAGCTGACTTTGGTAGATTTAGTATCTTATCTTTGGTTATGAAGTCTTTTGCTGTGTGTATTCTTTCCTTGTCCATACCTTTGATCATTTGCTGCTGGTAGGTGATTGTGTAAAGTTAGTCTAGACTATAATTTCATAGCTGCTCTTCAAAATTTGTCTTTTTTCATATCTACATGGTGTATGAATGATGAATATCTGTAGTCCTTAGAAGATAGCATAGATTTCATGATACTGTGAGAATTCTAGTTAAGTGAGATCATATTTCTAGGAAATTGTCCACAACAGGAACCTCCATGATCATTGTTCATCGATAGTTGCATGTCCAAGAACCATCCTTCTTCCCTGCCTCTTTTCAGTTTTTTTAAGAAACAATTTGTGCTAAGGTTCATTGCACATTGTAAAGCCAAATTCAACAAAACAATGGAGTTCAAGACTGTTGTTTGAACGTGCAGCAAAGTGCAGTAATTCCCTATCAGAAGAACTCCGTTCATAGACCTAATTTTCTTATAGCTTTAACTTTCTTAAGGCTGCCTTGTGATTCCAGCAAATCACATAAATCGACTAAAATATTCCAAGCATCGTCATTATCTAGCATCCGAGAGACCTTGGGATAGTGTTCTGCAATTTGATTGTGGAAGATTGTATTTCAAGAGAGGTACTGCACCTATGTATTACCTATGTTGTGAAGTGCATAAAAACACCATCAACACAAATGATGCAATAATTCAGTTATTATATCTACCTTCCCATCCACCACATCACCCCGTGCTTCATTGGATCCCTCTCCATCCTTAGGTTCTCCCTCTACATGATTTTCTTTCCGGTCATGGACTATGGCAAGAGCGAGATCATCTCCCTCATTATTTTCCTGAATCAAAGGAATGATATATGCCAAAATCAGAATATTTGTAACATACATGATATTTTTGAATTGAAATTTAAAATAATTCTAATTGACGCATAGGAAGGGAAGGGAAATTTCAAGTTCACAATCAATTACCGAACATGTCACTGCCTTACGGTTGACCATTTTCATAAATCGAGGGGACTTCCTCCATACTGCGGTTGATGCCTCCTAAATAAAACATTCTCACTTTTCAATCAACCTCATAACCACTTATGAGAGATTAATATTATACATTTGATTGCATCTTGTAATTACCAGATCTTACCTGCACATTTCGTGAATGCGACCGCCTGAAGAAGATGCGCTACTACACAACCTTTCAATTGTGTTGTCCACATCAATGACACTCTTGATTACAGAAACCAATTGTCATTTTACAGCATGTATCCTTGGTTATGTCCAAACTGTAAAATTGTTGTAAGTGTTATGGATAGTTAAAGTTCCAAAATTTATTGCACCATTTTGCAGTAATCAAGCATATATTTTTTCAATGAAAAAAAGAATTTGAAATGCACAATCCACGCTGTTGTAAAACGCTATACAAGTAACCCACTATGTTTTACAACATGCAATTATTTTGTCCAATTATTATTGTCAATCATGTGAAGATACTGAATTGCAATTTATACCATAACTAATAGTTGTTATTTTTGGAGGTGTCATTTTTACATTCATACAATGTAAATAAGAAAAAAATTCAAGACACTCAAACTGTTATCCAAATTTTCAAGTTGGAAAACACAGGGTGTTATAAACCATGCAACCAACAAAATTTTCTAAAACCCTTTACAAGAAACAACCCTATTGGTTACTCCCCTCGCCTCAATTAGGTTACCACAATTTTTCCTCACTTTTCTATTCTTCCTCAAAGAAAACATTTTCTGTTATGCATATTGTAACAAAAAACTATATTGAAATTCATATTTTCTAACAACCCATCACATGCACCAAACATTCAATTTGAATATTGTAATATGTTTCGAAGAGAAGATGCGAAAAAAATTTTGCATGATGAAAAACACACTGGGTTGTCCCACACTTTTCAAATCTTGTTCAATGAAAAAACTTAGTGTTATGCACACCATAAGGAAATAATGTATTAAAGGCCACTTTCATATTTTATAACTTCCCTTGCTTGCAAAAAAAGTTGCACAAAACAAAAATTTGCAATAAGGAAAAACCAGAGGGTTGTCCGTCGCTTCTCAAAAGCTTAAATAATTATGGTTATTTAAAATATTTAGGATCATTTAGGTTATATTTAATGGGAGCAAGCTAACTCCTGGACAAAATTCACATATGTATATAACATAGGATATGTCAGTTTCAAGCGTTTGGCAGGCCCCACACTACAATGTCTCATCATTTTATATATGTATCCACGTATGTTCTTATGTATATTTTTCACGCGTTTTTGAATGCGCATAGGTGAATTTTTTCTAGGAGTTAGTTGAAATCCAGGTCTGATAATGATTTTTTCTGTGGAGGGTTTTGAGATTTTTGTTTTGTTTCCTCCCCTTATGCTGGTTTTCAAATTTTTCCATTTCCAAATGAAATAAGTGACAACCCATTGTAGAAATATGAGTGAAACTACTGAATAATGTTTGTAGAAAGCAAAATCTATGTGTTCTGCAATGAAATGTTATATTTCAAAAATCATGTAAAACCAAGAATGTCACTATTGTTCGCATTATTTTTTGGAATGGATAGAAAAGGGAAAAATGTGGCATTCGAAATCATATTTGGGAAATAGAAAAAATCCCACATTACATCCCATTTTTGCTGCCATTTGATACACTATTGTTTTGGAAAAAAAATTGTCTCCTAAAAATCAAAGTATTGTAAAACCCACTATTTCAGGCATCTGGCAAGCCCCACATTACTACTTCTTGTCATGTTATTTATGTATTAATGTATGTTCTTATGTATGTTTTTCATGCATATTTCAATGTGCATAGGTGAATTTTTTCTAGGTGTTTGAAATTGACATATCCTATGTTATATACATATATGAATTTTGTCCAAGAGTTAGCTTGATCCCTCCTTAACTCTTGGACAAAATTCACATATGTATATAACATAAGATATGCCCCCCATACCACATGGAGAAAAGAGTCACGACGGAAGAGGTGGGACCGGCGAGGGAAAAAGTTATCGGTCAGGAAGGAAAGACTTGACGACCATACATCTCATCTCATGTGTCATTTTTTGTCCCATCGCTGGGAAATCATCTCAGTGCTGACAGGTTTTCAAAATAATTGTTCGGCATGGATGGAGAAAAAGCCAAAAATATGGCATTCAAAACCATTATTAGCAAATATCAAATTTCCCAGACAAGGTCCCATTTTCACCATTTTTGATAGTGATATTTTGGTGGATAGAAAGGGAAAGAGTTGCAGGCATGTAGAGCTCCTTCAGGTATGTATATCCAATCTGTGCATATGCCATTTTTCCATTCTGCCATGAACACTAAAGAAATGAATGACCATTCATTGCGGGGTTTTAATTTTGTGATTTTCTGTTGAGGATTTTTTAATTATGTTTCCTCTCGTCTGTTGGTTTTGAAAATTTGCGGTTGCCGAATGAAATAGATCAAAAACCATCATGGAAATATCAGTGAAATAATTGAAGAAGGTTTATAGATACCACAAAGCATTGTGAAAATAAAAATAAGTGAATAATTTTTATAGAAGGAACCTGTGACAGAAAAGGTTTCCATTTGAATATCGCAATACGTTTGGAAGAGAAGATTGGAAAAAAAATTGCAAGATGGAAAACTCACTGGATTGTCCCGCACTTTTCAAATCTTGGTCAATGACAACAGTTAGTGTTATGAAAAACATAAGAGAATGTATTTAAGGTCACCTTCATATTTTATAATTTTCCTTGCTTGCAGCAAAAATTGCAAAAAACAAAGAAGAGAAGTTGCAAGATGGAAAACCTAGAGGGTTGTCCCTCACATCTCAATTCTTCTCAAAAGACAACAATTTCTGTTATGCACACTGTAAGAATACAGTGTAGTAAAGTTCACCTTCATATTTTATAACAACCCTTACTTGCACCAAACATTCCATTTCAATACCGTTATACATCTCGAACACAAGATGCACAAAAAATTTGTGGGATGGAAAACACAAAGGGTTGTCCCCCTCCCCCCCACCACAACAACATTTCATGAAAAATTGGAACATTCAAGCATATCTTTCTAATTTCCAAAGCATGCACTTCTCTCCATCATACATGGATGAGACCTTCCAACAACACGAAGCTGAGTGGATGAGATTGTGGAAGAGGTGGTGATGTGTGCTGGAGAGAAGATCTTGTTTTACAAATATTTCAAAGTAGCTCAAAAGATGCCCAGTTGTCATGAAATTTTGAAATCTTTTTTATCAAATGCTTGTATGGGTAATGTAGAGATCGACGTTTACATAGAATTCCAAGGCCAACAATGTGTAATTGCAGGTTAGAAAATATTGGGTGTTATTATACCTGCAAATCAAATACCATTTACAAAACCTTCACAAGTAACAACCCAATTCGTTCATCACCCATCAGTTGAATGTGGATGCTTTTATATATCTCACACTTGCAAGTCCACCCTGTGCTCTCAAACCTTCATATTTC
Source organism: Sequoiadendron giganteum (assembly GCA_007115665.2). Lineage (NCBI taxonomy): Eukaryota > Viridiplantae > Streptophyta > Pinopsida > Cupressales > Cupressaceae > Sequoiadendron > Sequoiadendron giganteum. The sequence continues at coordinate 486,959,526 of CM021108.1, read as the reverse complement.
AACGTGCAGAATGAAAGAACTCACAACACACAGTGTTTTCCAGCCACCAGTTATTTTCCACATTACGCTGTCCCATCATAGGGTTTTTGCATGTTATGATGCCTCTAACATGCATTCTTCTAGGGATAATAGTGAAACCCAATTACAATGCAGAAGCTAATCTCCCTACAAAATATAGAAAAATAAAGTTATTATCCCAGAAAAAATGTCTGCTTGAAATGATAACATAATAAGACATAAATGATATCAATTTACCACAATCCATATTGATTATTGCTAGTTGATTTGTGGATTTTATTGTGTAAGAATTCTTGCATCAATGTTTGGGATAACACTCCATGATCCAACATAAGGATGAAGAAGACATCATCACGCATCATGATGTTGGATCACAAAGTCTCATCTACAACATTGATGCAAAAATTCTTAGACAATTGAATCCACAAATCAACTAGCATTGATAAGAAGATATGTCTTATCCCTAAAGAAGGGAAATACATTATCATGTGTAAGCCATGTTGCAAGGAGATCACCTTCTGCAATTGGGAGCAAGTTATTCTCCCTAAAAAAACATGTGTCACATGCATCATAACAGTCATCTTGTTTTCAAAATAATTGTTCAGTGTGGATGGATAAAAATCCCAAAACATGTCATTGAAAACCATTATTTGCAAATAGAAAAATGAGGTGCCAAGAATGTAATTAAATCAGAAAACTGAAATGGGATAGTGTGTTTTCCAACACTGCAAACCATCTATAACAACACCATTCCTTGCAAGTATTATGTTATGATATTTGCAAGACACAATGTTGTTATAGATGGTTTGTAGTGTTGGAAAATGCATTGTCCCATTTTAGTTATTTGAATCTGCTTGTTTAAATGTAAAGGGTTGTCCCATGGTGGGTTTCTTGCTTCTTAAAACCCATGGTTTTGCAACATGGAATATTAGAAAATAGTATGAATGTCTTCCAAATCACACATTCCATTGTTGTGTTTAAATTTTAGTTGATTGAAAAAAACTACACAATATAATTCTGAATGGGAATTGCAGTGTTGGGTTTCAGTTATTTCAATCTCCTTGTTTAAATGTAAATGGAAAGCTAAAGGTCTGAGTGCACATGGAGGAGTTGGAATAGAATATCGACGAAATCAAGGTGAGGGTAATTTGAAATTTGGGAAACACAATGTGGAGTATTTTAGTTTCTTGAATGTCTTCCAAATCACATATTCCATTGTTGTGTTTAAATTTTAGTCGATTGAAAAAATGATTGCACAAAATAACTCTGAATGGGAAACACAGTGTTGGGTCTCAGTTATTTGAATCTCCTTGTTCAAATGTAAAGGGTTGTCTCATGGTGGGTTTCTTGCTTCTTAACACCAATGTTTTTGCAACATGGAATGTTACAAAACAGTATGAATATTTTCAAAATCACACATTCCATTGTTGTGTTTAAATTTTGCAACATTGGAAAAAAAAAGTGCAGAAAAGAATTCTAAATGGGAAACATAGTGTTGGGTTTCAGTTATTTGAATCTCCCTGTTTAGATGTAAAGGGTCATCTCATGCTGGGTTGCTTGGTTCTTAATACCCACGGTTTTGTAAGATGGAATGTTATAAAACCATATGAAAGTCTTCCAAATCACACCTTCCATTGTTGTGTTTAAGTTTCAAGTACATAAAAAATTGCATGCTTCATAAAACTACATTTTTCAACCTCTGCATCACAACTTACCCTAGCCCTTTGTGGTTTTTAAACCAGTATACCTAGGTGTGCACATTGTGTAGTGCATATTGGAAAACACAATGTGTTTTGAAGCTTGCCTTTACTTATACGGTATACCCAACCTTTATCTTGTAATGAAAATATACAAACATATAGATGGTGTTTTATTTTATTAAATAGCACATCTCTCATTTGACAGGGACAATAATAACCCTCAACACATAGTGTAATTCATAGTACGCACTTCATTCTATTTCACAACAATTCATGTTGGAGAAACCTAGGTGTTAAGAAAGAAGCAACCCAAATAGTGTTGCAAAACCTTTTGCAACACTATTCGATAGTACCCATCACCTCAATTTGGTTGGTATTCTCCTCCAAGTCATCTACGTGCACTGAGACCTTTTCCTTTCCCTTTCAATGTGCAGACTAGAAACAAAACAAATAGTATTTTTACCTTTCTTTCTTGAAACATAAAATTCCCACGTCATTCCCTTCTAATTTTACTGCGCTAGACAAAAGAAACTTATCGACAAAGCTAACCCGCCCACATTTTTGCCTGACAATAGGCAGGGAAACCCACTCGACAACGTTGTTAACTCCTACATAACCATCTCCCATACATTTGGTCCCGTCTGCATGTTTTGTCACTTTTTGTTTCCATGTATGTTGTTATTCTAATAGCTATTTAACAATTTGTCTATAATATTTAGGGCCAAGTAATGTAGGCCAGATTCTCAATCAAGTTATTCCTACCCATTGGATTTATGAGTTCTATTTAATATAGTGCATAGAACTATTTCAAGTAGTCGCTTGTTACATGTGCACATCTTTTTGCAGTGTGGTGGTAAGATCAAAACATACTGAAAAAGAGTAGAAATAGGATATAGAAATATAATTCTACAAAATTTTCGTCAGATGTTGTTAAAAATGAACCATTTATAAATTACTAAATATTCTAGACAAATAGAAAAATTGTAAAAAGAACTATTACAAAAAAAATTATGAACCACATATAAACTCTTTTGGTGAAAGATTTCAAATTAACGCAAAACACTTAAGAATCACATGAAAATGATAGCTGATTGAAAACCCCAACATTTCACAATTTCAAACAAATCGACACTTCTAAATGCATATTAAATTTAGGAAATTTAACTATCCACTACACTTGCAATTCAAGCTATGGCAGCCAGAATCACATGTATTTACTACATAAGGTTCACATCTCCTGAAGCATCATTCTCAATTCACCTGCGCTTGTTTTGTTCCATTTTCTTCCCTAGCCTATATAAACCACCTGGATGAAAGACAAGTGTTAGCAATAGATTTAATTAGAAAATTAAAGCCAACTGGTGCTAGAAATAATTCTATTTCTTCCATATTTTCCCAATATACAATTTATATGTTCTACTCAGTGGAAAATGCCAGCTTGCACAAACAATAAACAAACATATTAAACTATACATTGGGAATTTAATTTCCAATTTAACCTATCGCTAACACTATTATTTATATCAACAATCATATGTGTCATTTTTCCATTCTACTGGAACTGTGAAGCAATGAATGTTCATTTTGTTGGATAAATTCATTTGTTCCAATCGGGAATCAAGAGAAAGCTAATTTGTAAACAAAAAGAACCTATGTATGTAACATGAGATAAAAATGGCATTTCATTTTCCTCATTTTATTTGACGAAATAAATGCTTGCACTATTTGCAATGTTGGAAAATACAATGTCTCCATATAACGTGTTAAGAAACAAGCAACCCAAATAGTGTTGTAAAACCCTCTGCAACAGAGAGGAGACATTGTGTTTTCCAGCTACAACATCTCATCATGTTATCTATGTATCCATGTACTTTTTTCATGCATTTTTTGATGTACATAGGTGTAATTGTATGTCTAGGAGTTAGCCGGATCCTTAAGAAACAAGCAACCCAAATAGTATTGTAAAACCCTTTGCAATAGAGAGGAGATGGTGTGTTTTCCAACTATGACGTCTTGTCATGTTATGTATGTATCCATGTATGTTTTGACTGAATTTTTTGATGTACATATGTGTAATTGTATGTCTAGGAGTTAGTTGACTCCTTAAGAAACAAGCAACCCAAATAGTATTGTAAAACCCTCTACAACAAAGAGGAGACATGTGTTTTCCAATTGTGCAAATAATGAGAGCAATTGAATTGTTCCAATCAAGAGAAAGCTAACTCATAAATAAAAAGAACCTATTTATCTAACATGAGATCAAAAAGGAATTTCATTTTCCTCATCTGATTCGAACAAATAAATGCTCACATTATCTACACAGTTGGAAAACACATTGTCTCGATATAAGGTGTTAAGAAAAAAGCATGCTAACTCATAAAAAAAAAACACCTATTTATGTAACATGAGATAAAAATGACATTTCATTTTCCTCATTTGATTCGACCAACTAAATGATCCCATTATCTGCACAGTTGGAAAACACATTGTCTCGATATAAGATGTTAAGAAAGAAGCAACCCAAATAGTGTTGTAAAACCCTCTACAACAGATAGGAGACAGTGTGTTTTCCAACTGTGCAAATAATGAGAGCAATTCATTTGTTGCAATCAGGAGAAAGCTAACCCATAAACAAAAAGAACCTAAGTATATAACATGAGATCAAAATGGCATTTCATTTTCCTCATCTGATTCAACCAAATAAATGATCACATTGTTTGCAGTGTGGATTTTAAGGTATTTGAAACCCCAATTCACTACATTCTTCCCAATCCATTCATTGTTTGCACTACTCCAAACAATCAATATTTCCTCTGCAACGATGGCTCATAAGGGAGAATCATTAGAAGCGCAAGATCAATACTAAATCTTTCTCATTCTCTACCTCCGCCTGCTTAGGTATTTTCATGGATTGCTAAATAAATGAGTGGTTTTGCTAGTAATAGGAAAGGAATGAAAAGAGATTTCAACACAACAATTTTAGAGAAAAATAAGGTGGCAAATCGACTGGTTGTGGATAAAACCATTAACGATGATAACTCTATTGTTTGCCTGCACCCAAAAACCATGGAGAAATTGGAATTGTTTTTCCTTATTAAGGTATTTTCCTTTGCCCTTTTCCTTTTTCCTTTGAGACACTATAGTATTTTGTTTTGCACTTTAGATGTTTACATTTTTTTTAATTTGCCCTCAATCTCTCCTCTGGATTGTGTTGCAGGGAAAGAAGAGGAAGGATATGATCTATATTTCTCAGGCAGAGGAAACCTACAAGGAGCCCAAGATTAGAATGAACAAGGTCATGTGGTCGAATCTGAGGGTTCGTTTGGGAGACGCGGTTTTTGTTCACCAATGTTCTGATGTTAAGTACAACAAGAGCATCCATATTCTTCCCATTGATGATACCATCGAGGGCGTCATTGGGAATTCTTTTTATGCCTATTTAAAGTGTGAGTATTTTTGTTCTTTCTTTTCCATATTTTTGCAATGCATTCTGTACTGCTTTTTTTTATATTTAATTTTTTGTTTTTCATATGTAAAGTGAAAACATTGGGGGAATTTGTAAACCTATACTTTTTTTCTTTGAATCTGAACCCTCCCCTTTAGGTCTCTTGTTTTCTGGGTTCTTTTTTCAGTCTTACCAAACTATTGTTTATGTATACTGATGCATGTTAGTTTAATAAGATCATATGAGTGCACATAAATTATTAAAAATTGACACAAGAACACAGCCGATACCCTTGGAAAACCCTCCAACCTGACAGAGAAAAACCCAGCCAATATATCTCTTATATATTGATCAAACAAGAGCAGAAATCTCCTTACAACTTAGGCACAATGCAATGCCAATTCGATACACTGAATGCTACCACCTCTCTAAGATTGCAGATACAAATGAATTTTATTCTCCTTATGATCGATCTATTGCTTCATTTAAAGATCTACTTGCTGAGTGAACTTCTCTTCTTGCTAGGTGTGGTCTTCTTCTCCTCAATAATATGAACTATGAATGAACTTGATGATTATCATAAAGAAGAGATCCACACACACACACACACACACACACATATATATATATATAATCACACCCTTTCACAAGGGGAAGGTCGACCTCAAGAAATACGTCCTTTCTAGAAGGGTGTGATTTTCAATGATAGGTCGACCATTATAAATAATTAACTATTATTTATTTTGAATTTAATATTTTATTTTATGTTCTTTAATGAACGTACCTCTTCATTGTATAAGCTATAAATAAATTTCAATAGCTAGAAGCTATAGAAAAATTTATTTCTCAATTCACTTTCAATTATTCATCACGAATCTATACAAAAACATTAACAATGCAAGGGTTAGTGCCTTGAGTGAAGAAAATTGTTCAAAATGTTTTTTATTTGCATTCCATTTAGTTGTAAGTGTCAAATATATAGTCAAATATATTGCAAGTAGGGTTAACAAGATTCAAATATGTGGTAGCCTTTTTGCCTTTGTGAAGTCTATGTGCTAAAAGACTTTACTGATTTATAACTTGCAGCCTATTTATTGGAAGCTTATCGCCCAGTGACAAAAGGTGATCTTTTCCTTGTAAGAGGTGGTATGCGTAGTGTGGAGTTTAAAAGGTAATTGAGATAGACCTTGGGGAATATCGTGTTGTTCCTCTAGATACTAAAATTTTCTGTGAAGGGGAGCCTGTAAAGTGGGAGGATGAAGATAGATTAGATGAAATATGTTATGATGATGTTGGTGGTGTACGAAAACAAATGGCTTAGATGCGTGAATTGGTAGAACTTCCTCTCAGGCACCCACAACTCTTCAAATCAATTGGTATGAAACCCCCAAAGGGTATTCTACTTTATGGGCCATCTGGTTTTGGGAAAACCTTAATTGCTAGGGAAATTGCAAATGAAACTGGTGACTTCTTTTTTTGTATCAATTGACTTGAAATTATGTCAAATTTGGCCGAAGAAAGCAAAAGAAATCTCCAAAAGGCTTTTGCGGAGGCTGAGAAGAATGCACCTTCCAATATATTTATTGATGATATTGATTCCATAGCTCTCAAGAGGGAAAAAACCCATGGTGAAGTTGAGAGGAGAATTGTTTCTCAACTTCTTACAGTTATGGATGGACTTAAGTCTCGTGATCATGTTATTGTGATTGCAACAACTAATCAACCAAATAGTATTGACCCCACACTCAAAAGGTTTGGAAGGTTTGATACGAAAATTGACAATTGGTTTTGGATGAAGTAGGCAGGCTGGAAGTGCTTCGTATCCATACAAAGAATATGAAGCTCTTTGATGATGTACGTATTGTAGAAGCTAAATTGTTTTTTGTACTTCTAGATCAAATGTCAAGTAGTGCTTGGATTTTGAGAGCATTTATTAATCTTTATTTTTCTTGGTGAGAGTATATATTAATCTTTACAATTCTTGGTACAAGTTGATCTTGAAAGGATTGCTAAGGATACTCATGGATACATTGGAGCAGATTTTGCAGCTTTGTGCACTAAGGTTGCACTTTTGTGTATTAGGGAAAAAATGGATGTCATTGACTTAGAAGATGAGACAATAGATGAGATTCTAAATTCAATGGTCATGACTAATTAGCACTTCCAGATTGCATTGGGCTCTAGCAACCCATCCCCTATCTGTGAGACTATGATTTTTTCCAAACCATGTCTAGATGTTCAATTTTTCTCATATCGATTAAGTAGGGATTTTATTTTTAAACTATTGATTTGTTTATGATGATTTTAATAATGGTAAATTTTCTTATGAATAATGGGAAAACATTGGCAGGTTGTTTAAGTTCCAAATGTCACTTGGGAAGATTTTGGAGGGTTGGAAAATGTCAAGAGGGAGCTTCAAGAGGTATGTTGAGATACGTGGTTCACTGTATTTGTGCCTTTCATTTTCTTTCAATGCAAAAAACCTACATTTCAAGGAGATATCAGCTAACAAAATTCATTATGAGTTTGGTGTAGACTGTTCAATATCTAGTGGAGCATCTTGAGAAATTTTAAAAATTTGGAATGTCTCCTTCAAAAGAAGTGTTATTTTATGGCCCACTGGGTTGTGAAAAGACATTTCTTTCAAAAGCCATTGCCAATGAATGTCAGGCCAATTTCATCATTGTGAAGGGCCCTGAATTGTTAACAATGTGGTTTTGAGAGAGTGAGGCTAATGTGACAAATTTTTGATAGGACCAGAGGGTTAGCTCCTTGTGTCCTATTTTTTGATGAGCTTGATTCTATTGCTATGCAGGTGTGTTGCTTTTTTATAAGTAAGAGTTTAAGGTTTACTATAATTGACTGGGAATTTTGTTTGACCTTTTTGAAGTAGGCTCTAATTTGTGACGCATAATTGGTTTGCATGTTTCTAGCATGGAAGTAGTGTTGGGGATGTTGGTGGTGCTGCAGACAGAGTCCTTAATCAGTTGTTGATGAAGATGGCTGGTATGACAACCAAGAAAATATTTATCATTATTGGTGCTACAAACAAGCCTGATATCATTGATCCTGCATTGTTAAGGCTTGGCCAACTTGACCAGCTGATTTGTATTCCCTTACCTGATGAGTCCTCACATTATCAAATCTTCAAATCTTTCTTGAGAAAGTCACCTGTATCAAAGGATGTAGACCTAATGGTACTAGCCCGTTATACCCAAGGATTCAATGGATCTGATATCACTAAGATTTTTTAGAGCACTTGCAAGTATGCTATTAGAGAAAATATTGAGAAGGTGAGTTCCAATTGTGCCATATTTTGCAAACTAGATTTTTTTATGAATTTCTAATGGTTTTTATTTTGATTGTTATGTTACTACTTTTTATGATAGAGTAGTAGTCTACCTATTGAACTTACCTCAACTTGTAGCTTGTTATTTCAATTCATCATACTAGCATGTGTTTCAATTTTACCATAACCTCTCCCCTCACACTTTCAGGAAATTCAACATGAACGAAAAAAGAGCCAAGAATCCTAAGGCAATGGACAACGATGATAGTGATGAGGTAGCTCAAATAAAAGATGCTCATTTTGAGTAGTCTATGAAATATGCCTAAAGAACTATCAGTGATGCTGGTATTTGGAAGTATCAAGCCTTTCCACAAACACTACAACAATCTCGAGGCTTTGGTTCTGAGTTTCGATCTCTAGATAGACCTATTGGTACTACTGCTGGGGCTTCAGATGTATTTTCTACAACATATAATAAATATGATGATGAATTACACACTTAGGAAACTTCATCCAAAACTGTCATCTTAATGAAGAGAGAAATGTGTATGTTCTAGTAGGGACCTTCCATTGACAACTAGCCAAAGCTATTAAGTTTGGCTCTTCTTTGCTTGTATGAGTTTAATATTCATATGTTCTAAACTTTATTCGATTTAGAAGCCCTTTAGTAGTGGACTGAATACTCTTTAGTAACTTGTAAGTTTTCAGAGAAAGATCAAATTTATGGCAAAGAAAGTTACTCAGTTATGGAAACCTTTGTTCAATTGGTAGATAATGCTATGGAAATTTTCTTTTTCTTTAGACTGTTATAAAATATGTTTTACTAAAATAAACTCTGCAACAAAGAAAGCCTTGTTCAACTTTGGTAGGTATGCTATAGAAAATTATTATTCTAAAGCCTTGTTCAACTCTGGTAGGTATTCTATAGAAACTTATTATTCTAAAGCCTTGTTCAACTGGTAGGTGTGCGATTTTTCTTTACCTTGTGAGGAATATTTTTTCACTAAATATTTTTACAACTAAACCTTGTTGAACTTTTGTTTATATGTTATGGAATTTTTCTTTATACTAACCCTGTTAGGATACAATTTACAATAAAATGTCAATTTATGTTCTTTCATTTATTAACATTATTATGTGTCCACTACACTTGTGATTCAAACTATCATAGCTAGAATCACCTATATTTATTGCACAAGGTTCACATCTCCTAAAGCATCCTTCTCAACCCACCTGCCCTTCTTTTGTTCAATTTTATTTCTTGGCCCATATCAACCACCTAGAAGAAAGACAAGTGTTAGCGATAGATTAAATTGGCAAATTGAAGACAATTGGTGCTAGAAATAATTTTATTTATTCCAAATTTCCACAATATACAATTTATATGTTTTGATGAGTGCAAAATGCCATCTTGCACAAACAATAAACAAACATATTAAATTGTACATTGGGAATTTAATTTCCAATTTAACCTATCGCTAACACTAGTATATATGCAACATTAACGATATGGATTGTGGAAACTTTATATCATTAACTATTATATATAAACAATCATATGTGCCATTTTTCAATTCTGCTAGAACTGTGAAGCAATGAACGTTCATTCTATTGGATAAATTCATTTGTTCCAAACAGGAATTAGGAGAAAGCTAACTCGTAAACAGAAAACACCTATGTATGTAACATGAGATAAAAATGGTATTTCATTTTCCTCATTTGATTCTACCAAATAAATGCTCACACTATTTGTAGTGTTGGAAAATACAATGTATCCATATAAGGTGTTAGGAAACAAGCAACCCAAATAGTCTTGTAAAACCCTCTGCAACAGAGAGGAGACAATATGTTTTCCAACTATGACGTCTCATCATGTTATGTATGTATCCATGTATTTTTTTCATGCATTTTTTCATGTATATAGGTGAATTTTGTCTAGGATTTATCCGGCTCCTTAAGAAACAAGCAACCCAAATAGTGTTGTAAAACCCTCTACAACAGAGAGGAGATAATGTGTTTTCCAACTGTGAAAATAATGAGAGCAATTCATTTGTTCCAATCAGGAGAAATCTACCTCATAAAAAAAAAGCACCTATTCATGTAACATGAGATCAAAATGGCATGTCATTTTCCTCATCCGATTCGACCAAATAAATGCTCACATTATTTGCACATTTGGAAAACACATTGTGTCGATATAAGGTGTTAAGAAACAAACAACCCATATAGTGTTGTAAAACCCTCTACAATTGAGAGGAGATAGTGTTTTTTCCAACTCTGCAAATAATGCAAGCAATTTATTTATTCCAATCAGATAAAGAAAGAGAAATGACATTTTGGGTGTAGCAAAGACTTATTCAAAAATGCATGAAAAAAATACATGACAACATACATGGAAACATACATAACATGACAAGATGTTGTTGTGCAGGCCTCGCTAGACTAACGATCAACATGAAACCGACTGATGGAATGAAATGTCCAGGCGATAGTCAGGTGGGAGTTAATGACGCTGTCAGGTGCTTTTCTCGCCTGTTGCTAGGCAACAAAGTGGGTAGGTTAGCTTTGTGGACAAGTTTGTTTTGTCTAGCACAACAAAAGTGGAAGAGAATGACATGGACCTTTTCTATTTCAAGAAAAAAAAAGGTGAAAATACTATTTGTTTCCTGCTATTGGGCCTTTTCTGTTTCAAGAAAGAAAGGTGAAAATACTATTTTCTAGCAACAAATAGTTGTTCCTTTCTTCAGTGTTCATGGTAGAGTGGAAAAATGGCATATACATAGAGAGGAAATACACCTGCAACTCTTCCCATTGCTATCCACCAAAATTTCATTGTCCAAAAATGGAGAAAATGGGAGCTTGTCTGGGCTTTTTGATATGTGCAAAGTTGTCAAATAAGAGAAAAAATAAGCCATACTATTTGCATATCATGGCAATAATTGCCAAATATTTTGTCTTAATGTATAATCTTTTTTATATTTGAAAATAGTCTGGCTTAATGTAAGTAGGAAAATACTGCCATGGAGAAATTTTGCAAAGTTGTCATCATTGTTGTCAAGCTACAGAAACTCACCTATAGATTTCAATTCCAACTTTCTAACAGTCAAACCTAGAGAAATAAGAAGCTTAGATCTAGGATCCGAGGATTGCAAAATTAAAATTTGCACCCCTAAACTAGGTCCCATTCTCCCTAGGGTGAACCGGTCTTGAGCTACAAAGCTCAAAACCCAATTATAGGCTAGGTGCACACCATTCCACCCTTCTCAGATCTGCCTGCAAATTACTATTTCTATTTATTTTATCATAATATTCTGCATTTCAAGTGTTATGTCATGCAATTTAGTTAGTTAATGCATTTGAAATTATCTCCCAAAAGTGCCAATCAATCATTTATATCATAAGAAAATAATAGACCTTCCTAATAGGGATGACTCACCTCAAGATTGAAAGTCAATCCTATCCTTAGGAGATTTCTTTTTCTAATAAAATTAGGGAAAGTGTAAATGTGTTTTAAACCTTAGATCATTCCACATATCATACACATACATACTTAAATTTTTCTGTGCTTCTTTACTAAATGGTAAGTGGCCTCATATTGAGTTATGGTTTTGGATTGAAGCTACTCTCCTTCTTTCATAGAGCACGTGTATGTGTTTATTTGTTGTTTTCCACCCTCTCCTCGATCTTGTATCCTTATTTATACTCTCTCTTCTCCTAGATTGAGTATGGTTAGAGTGTTGTATGGCTCAATGATTCCATATTAGATGAGCGAAGAACATTCTCTCCCCATTGGATTTGTTCACAAATTTTATTTTTTCTTTCTTAGGAATGGTGGAATCATCATGAAGAAATAGGGAAATGTTTTAAACTTTGTTGTATAAATTTATTATTTACAAATGTAGTGCTCTCCTATATATAAAAATAAATGTAAATGTTCAATTGTTAGTTTGTAAACCTATTCTTTCAATGAAGAGATAAATTTTATAAATAAGAATTTGAGTATTTAGTAAACTTTGCATTTGTTAGAATAACTCTTTTTTTTTGGACCTTTCTTTCAAAATTAAATGGAAGTAAATTTTATTGTGTGCATCATGAAAAATAACTCTCATTATTGAATGTAAACATATCTCAACTTATTATTATATTTTTAAAACTGTTTTAGACTGTAGGAATCAAAATTGAGTAGTTGTCCCCTATAAACTGCAGTGCATCTAGTAAAGTTTTTTCACATGACCAGTTACGTTTGAAACATATCTCAAATTACTAATAAACACATACATATTTCATTAATTTGGAAACTAATGTTATACACCTATGAAATATAGAATTCATTTTATCATACCTTATCCATTTATTCATGTTTTAGGGATCCACGACTTCCTTTGGGCTTAAAATTCCTCTTAATAAAATAAAGTTCATACAATCTCTTATATGATTTTTTTGTCAATTTTTGTACACACTATAAAACATAAGATACATACCTAATGAATATAAATAAAAAATACATTTCCTTCTTTGGGGAAATACTCAACTTCTCTCCACCTCTCCCTTGAACTTGCAAATGAAGGAAACAAAATGAGAATTATTTTTATGTTGTCTTTAAGATTTAGGAAAAAAATTAGAGTTTCCATAGAACCAAGGGTGAACAAGAATATCATTCAGTGAATGATATTTAATGCTTAACTCTTTTGAACCCCTAACCAATTAATTCAAATTAATCTCGACTTATTGATTCTAACTCAAAAGTTTACACATGTTGGGGCCTATGTTGTATAGAAAATACAACTCAAGCTATATTTCTCTAAAAAAATAAATTATAAAGTAATAATTTTAAGTTTATAGTTGATTCATATTTTACCTTGTGGGTGACACCTATTATTTTAATTTGATATCTCTTGTATAAGTTATGACAAATTTATACCAGAAGGCCAAGCATTAGAGGGATATAATTTTTGTTATTTTCCATTCTTTTATGTGACTTACATATGATGAAAAATCATTTTTTTGTGTGGTGCTATGGGTACAATTTATGATCTTTTGTAGAATTAGATGCTTCATGCAATTGTACTTTGTGGTTTGAGGTGTTCTTACTTGCTAGATTGTATGTTTATTTTTATTTTTATGGTTTGTTGTGTAGATTGTCTGATGTAAGTTATATGTTTTTAAATTGAAACATTTGTTTGTTGTGGAATTTTATTTGTATAACTTGATAATAGAGATTTTGACTCTTTAGTTTCAATAGAAGGAATGTAAGATGAAGAACAATTATTCTTAGAGGGATTCCTCCTACATAATAATTGTGTTTAATAGGTACATCCAAAAGAATTTTGTGTTCTTTACTCATTAAATTATGCTAAGGAAAATGAGGAAGGGTTGGCTAACTCTAGTGGTGTTGTTTGCACAACCTCAATAGTAGAGGAATTCATTCATAACTTCAAGGGTAGTGTTCTAGATTCCTCTTCTCACGAATGGATTCTTTGTATAATTATTCCACATATAGATATCATTTTTTTGTGAGATAATTTGGAGAATGATGCACCAATTATATCTTTATTTTGGATCTTTTTTGGTGTAATATTTTATTTTCCTTAGATATATTTTGTCTAAGTGTGATATTGCACCTATAAGTTTACTTAAGATAAATGCATATTTAATTATTCTCTCCTAATGGCAAACACAAGTGGCACAACTATCTCATCAATCCTTGATTGATGATAGTTAAGTGTTGCCTCTATGTAGTCAAAGCCACCTTTGTCTTAGATTTAGTCAACTAACCTCTTTATTGGGAATGATTGAGTAATTCATACTCTTAGAATTTTCATATGATTAATTTGTGCATCCAAGAGGCATATATATATATATATATATATATCCTCCTTTAGTTAATTAATACATTACATTGTGAACTTTCTTGATGTTATTTTAATTTTAAAGCTTTTACATTTATCTTATGAAACTAACTCTATTATGCTATTTTGATTTCACAAATTTTATTTGTATGTACAATTTCAAAAGTTTATATTCCTTACACTAGTTTCTAGGTTATCATTTATTTTATACATTCTAAAATAGTATAAAAGCTTTGGTGATAGGGTGACCTTTTGCTTTCTTTCTTTTTTGAGATTAGGAGGAGCTAATCACTTTGTATATTTATTTTCCTAAAACCCAATATGATCATTTTATCATGTATCCTTGAATGATCAAGAGAATCAAAATGGTTTGAAAAATTAAAAATAACTCTTAGGTTTGCACTTGCATTTTTTATATTTTGAGTGATTATAAATTTTTAGTAATCCTAATAACATTTTTGAGTTGTCCATAGTGTTTGGAAAGCTCAAAAAAGTAAATATTGAAATTTTTTTAACTCAAATTAGACTCTAAGAAACTAGTTTGTAATAAGTATTTGATCATGGAGTTAGATAAACTACTCACTTTGAGAGAATTTTTAGCCTAAATAATTTATGATTACATGTCTAGAAGGCTACAAAACCTGTATTTTCATATAAAGTTTGGTAAATTTGGTGATGGGAGAATTTGGGGTAAAACAATTTTCCCTATAGAGGCCATATGGCCCTTATCTTGACATACATTTTACATTAATATTTTTTTTTTCTACATTATTGTAATTGTAGCCATTGATGTTAGTGACTTGTTACGACTATCACTAAAATATATCACTATAGAATCCATCCATAATGGTAGCCATTTATCCCCATCACCATGAGATAATTGTAAGCAATACCATCTACACAAGGCCTTGTAGCACCTGCTTCATTCCACTAGTATTGATCCCATCACATCTCCACCCTCATGGACTCAAAACCACCTTCAATCCTCATATCATAAGCTTTTCACTCAAGTAGTTTTTTATGCTCAAAAATCATTTTTGATTTTGAAAATGAAAATTTCATTGTACTAACAACATGTTTCAATAAACAATGAGTAATTTGGGTATATTTTGGTATATTCTTATAATATTCTATTGTTTACATAAGAATGTTGTTAAAATTTATCTCTAATATAGCCCCCTTCATAGTTCTAGTTTTAGTTTTGGCAGTCCATCTTCATAAGCTAAGTTTTAAGTCGTACAAGCTCTATTTTTTTAGCAATTTTTTATTCAGGATAATTTTCTACACTCTTCATGCTGGTGTGATTATTTTCTAATTTTTGTACATGATTTGAATAAATTTTTTATATTCTCACAAGTGACATTTATTTTTTTATTTTGCGGCCTTTTGAGGCTCTGTTTGGGTACATATTGGTACCTTTTTATGTGAAATATTTTTGAAATTACATGGTTTTTCATGCAATACATAATGATGATATTAGTTTTTCTTAAATATATTTAATTTTTTTTTCTTTTCATTTATATCCCATTTTAACTATTTTTAAATGAATTAAAATTTAATCCACTTTGTATTTTTCTAGTGATAATTATACTTGCACTAATTATAAAATGCCAAATCCTTTTTTATTAGGGGCCCATTGATTGAGTTACAAGGCCCAAGTCTTATCTTGTGGTAGTGTAATCATGAACTAAGATAAAATTTCATTATGGGGGTTTACACCATGGATTTTGGTTTACATCATTTTGAATTATCAAGTTAAATTTCTAAGAGTGCTATTTATCATAGAAATAAGGGATAGAGAATCAATGTGTTATGTAGGATAAATTCCCTATCTCATTTGAATAAATCTTAATCCAAGTAACTATAAAAAAAGTGTGTTTGGTTAAAAACAATGATAAAGTCTATGGACTAATATGTTTCACTATTTGTTGAGGATATTGAATGTCAACTTTAGTACACCAAGTACCCTTTCACTACTTGGACCTTCATTTGACAACTATGTGGTGACCTTGATTCTCCATCTAAGAGTGATGCTTCCTTAGAGAACCTTTCGAATGTGGATGATACTGAGACTACTACTAATCCCCTCATTTTTATAGCCCATCTATAATTGAGGAAAATCCTCCTCTACATGGCACTACTTATAGTTTATAGTCACTCTTCAAGAGCTTCTATCGATTCTTTGTAGGATGATTATATATCTCTTTTGGATTCACCTCATTGGGACAAATTCCTACCAAAAATATTTTTTATTTGTAGACTCCCATATTTTGGATCTAGACGACACCATTGGGGACATAACCTTCCTCTTGTAAGAAATTCATACATCACCAAGTGCTTCATCAGAGTTCAAAGATATCTTTTATGAGGGATTCTAATGATTATGTATAACATGGTTCTTCATGTATAGAATATCCACTTTATTTTAAGTTCTACTTATGAGATATTTCACATCTATTTGTGGAATTTCACCTTTTAAATCTTGATGATACTATTATGGATATTTATCTTCTTTTTTATGATCTATTATGGAGTTGCATCTACTTCTCTATGTATTTTATCTACCTCTACATGTTTATATAATGACACAAGATAGAGTTACTAAATCCTTCGATTCATCTTAGTCATCATTTATGTTGACCAATTTTGTAGGAGCGTCCAAATCTTGGTTTAGTTCTCATATTGATGTTAAGAGCCATTATAAGTCCTATTTGGTACATGATTTGATTTGTAAACACTTGTCATAAAATCAACATTGACTTTATTGAGTAACATCTAGATACATCTTTGTATTTCCTCTTTTAGAGGGGTTCTCTTTACCTCTTTTTAAGGTTCCAACTTTATGCATAGGTGCCT
The DNA here is from genome assembly GCA_007115665.2 of Sequoiadendron giganteum. Lineage (NCBI taxonomy): Eukaryota > Viridiplantae > Streptophyta > Pinopsida > Cupressales > Cupressaceae > Sequoiadendron > Sequoiadendron giganteum. Next base: position 486,942,369 of record CM021108.1, on the reverse strand, counting down.
TGCATGACCTTATTTTTGGAACCCATTTCTATTTCTATTTCTTCTTTCTAGGGGATTTTCTCTTTGGATGTAAGGGTACTTATAAACTATTCTAATTTCTCCTCCATTCCGTACTTCCTTATTACCATTTCTCTAATTAGGCTTGTAATTCCTAATAAAAATTTAACACATCTAAGCACTAAATTGAAGATAGTTAAACATTTTCTAAATATATTCTTCCTCTTCCTACCCTTTGTTATATGGAGTGGGGATTCAATAGAGTTACAAATTATCTTTTTTTCTTTCAAAAAGAAGGTGAATAATTGATTATAAAGAGACCTACTTCATCACTTATTTTGAGGCATATTGCTCTCTCTCTCTCTCTCTCTCTCTCTCTCTCTCTCTCTCTCTCTCTCTCTCTCTCTCTCTCTATTATATGGACTTATTGATCTTGCAAGGACATTACAAGTTAGTTTTTTTTAGAGGGATACTTATTTTCCTCTTTTTATATCTATTTGAGGGGGGTTCATTCTCTCTTCTTTGAGGGAATATATTTTTACATGGGTACCTATTCATGCTTCATTTTATAGGACCTATCTTTTCACTCACCTAAGCTACAGTTAAAGGGTATTTTTCTCTTTTGGGGGAGTTGTTTTCTTATGTTTTTTTTTTTTTATCATTTTCCTCATTTATGAGAGATTTGTATGTACATGGGTACCACATTAGGCTTAGATATCAGAACCCATTTATTTTTCCTCCTAATTTACACTTATGGTGGTTCTCGGTGTAATATTTTATTCAACTTAAGGATATGTTTTGAGTGTGGGGTGATCCCACAATACTGGTTTACAATTTTTTGGCCAAATTGGACACTAAACTGATTTTTTCTAACTAAATCTTCACTTTCAGACACCTATAGTAGCTAAACTGTGAGGAATTTGAAGATGATGGAAACTACTGATTTGTGAAATTTTTTCTGTAGATTCTAAATATATTTCTTTTCAAAAAAATTGGAATTATATTGCACTTATTTTTCCATCTCCTTTGAAAACTAGTTTTTTCAATACACCATTTTAAGGAGTGACGCTCACTGTATAACACATAATATTTTTCCATGAAGGATAAAATTCATTTTTTTTTAATTTAGATTTGTAACTATGATATTTAGTGATTCAAATTGGTTGCATAGTGTTTTATTGAATATTTTTTCCTCAATCAAGTTTCAAAGTCAAACCAATTACAATTCAGACATAGGTGGACCGTATAACACTTAATTTTTTTGTATGTATCGAAATTCAATTTGTTTTGTTGGATCAAAGACTTCAATATCTAGTGCACTCATAATTTTTAAGTTTTTTGATAATCTTCTATTTTTCCACATGTGCAGAACAAAGAGGTTGACTTTTGATGAAAAACCAACATTCACGAGAAATAAAAAATAAATATAATAATTTAATTAAATTTATTTAAAATTATACTTTTTGGGAAGCTTATAATAAGGAGTACATACTTACAAAAACTAAATTTTAGATGAATTCATTTGATCCCCCAAAAGGTAAATCAAAAGAGGTTTTTTATCAACATTTTGATAGTTGTAAAGGAGACTTTGTTATAGGTATGGTTTAAAACTAGTGAGGTTCTATCCAAGGGGGTTTGATCTAAGGTGGTTTGATCAAACCCTCTTTCATTGGAATCCTTAAAATGGAACTTTTTAAGGCTTAAATCATTATGTTTTCTAAAAATATGTGATTTCAACCAAAAATCAAAATCTCCCAAAAATTGTAAACCAACATTATGGGATCACCCTATGATATTGCACCAATTTATTAAGTTTACTTAGGATAATATGAATATTTATTTATTCTTTCCTAGGTGGCTAATAATGATATATGTATTGTTGGTGTAAATACGTATGTTTCCTATCTAATTAATTAGTGGGGTCCTGTTTACATATTAAGTCCACTTAGGTCCTTGGCTATGATTTAAAGTTTAGATAAGATTTTAGCTTTTTAGCTTTTATTAAACATTAGAGTCTTACCTAGTATTTAATGTTGGATCATACTATTTAATTATGACACAATCATTTAAGCCTGGTACCACATCACACCTTTTCTATATAAGCAAGGTCAATGCACACTCTTATAATATATATTTCATCATCATATTTCATAGATCTTAATATCAAGCAAGATCATATTCTTGCATACTCTCTTATATAAGTTTGTAAAAATTTTGTAGGTGATCCTGGTCTAGAGCTAAATTTTATCTCCTACATGGTATCTGATTGCATGGGGACCACTTGCCAGCCCTTAGGGGGCTTAATTTTGGCCCCTCAAGCCTTAATTGGGTATTTTTCTTAAAATAACCACAACTTTTGACTTGGGTATCAAATTTCTAAAACAAGATATCTTTGGAAATTTAGATCTGAGAAATTTATAGTGGCACGGGTTATTTTTCCATAATTTTTTATTGGAATTTTTTATTGCTGTTTGAAGTCAAATCTCCCATTTCAACCTTTGAGCTCATAATTTTTTGCCTAGATCTCCATTTTTTCATGATTTTTGTGGCTTCAGAAAGTTATTGAGGAGCTCTATCATTGTGACCATGCACTTTTTACAAATTCAACCCTAATTATTATTTATTCGATATTTTGCACATTTGGCATTATGACTGATTACTTGGACATTTGAATCCTATAGAGGTTATGTATTTTTGGGAAGGCTTCATTTGCAATATAAATCATGCTTGGGGGTTTCTAATTGTTGTTTAAGGTTAATGTCTTCATAAATTTGGATATCTATCATAGTTCATTATAGGGTTTTCATTTCATCCTTCTCTGATTATGTTGAAAAGGGGAAACTATAAACAATAGAGAGATGAAATCATAAAACATCTTCATTGGATTTATTTTATGCCACATTTGTATGATCTTGTTCCCTCTCTAGGTATTGATAGTAAGAAATTTTCTTGGAATTGCAAAAGGGAACATGTCTTAGGAGTGATTGTTATGCATGTTGATGATGGAATTTTAAATGCTATTATTCATTTTGGGCATCCTCATACTCTTTGGACTAAAATCTAGGAGATATATGAAGATCATGATACTCAACAATTTCCAAAAGATCTTGTTTTAGATTGTCTTGTGCCTCTTAATTTTTTAGAATGGATACCCTATGATTATAACACTATTTGGGAGTTTGAAGATTTAGAGTACTTTGATTTTTTAGTTGAGGATGATGAGGTTTATTTAGATGATGATGATGAGGTTTCTTTAGATGATCCTTCTTCTCCTTCAAAGATGGTTGTTGATCATTCACCTTTAGTATTTCCTTGCACAAATTCATTGATTGAGGCTCCAATCATTCCTATTCATCAAGACCATTCATCTTTTGTTGGTGATTCATTGAGAACTTCTAGTAATTTATTCCAACAAGTATCACATTATCTTCCTGATTGGGATTCCTATATATAAAAAAATGCATTCATATTTGTGGAGTCTCACATTTGATATTTGGAGGACACACTTGAGGGGTTACCTCTCCTCTCTAATGACAACTATTGCACAAATCTTGTCAAGCCATCATTATCTTTGGATCTTGAACTCAACATCAATTTTTGTGTATTCATAATGGTTTTTCACCATCTTCATTGATTGTTCACATACTTGATTTGATTGAGGCATCTTAATCTACCTTGAACAAGGAGACACATGGGTAGATTTCAAAGGCATCATTGAATACATATTTATGATTCTTTTGTTCAATTCCTATCTAGAATGGGAAGCATTCCTACAATTATCCTTGGTTTTATTTCTTCCAAAAGGGAGAAATATGCTAGAGTAATTATGCATTAGCTAATAATTAATTAATCTTTAATTATTTATCAGGCTAATTTATTCTTATGCACTTATGCTAAACTTTAGAGTGTTTTTAATATTAACTAGAGAGCTATTATCAGATCATTCTGTCTCATCGCATGTGATGTTGACACTTGTCACATGATCTAATCCCTTTATCATTTAGGATTGCCCTTATATAGCACTCAACCCTCATTGTATTTTCATAACCTTTTGATAACTTTTGAGTACTCTTGATCTCCTTAAAGACTCTTGAGGTTAATTCTACATCTTTTTCTTGTTGAGGCTATTGGATATTATTGTTTACATCTCTCTTGTGTGGAAGGTGTCTTTGTTCATTGTTTGATCTTGTGTCATTATATGCCGCTCGACTGCCATTAAAACCCTAGCACTTATTTTTTCCTTTTTTGGTAGTCAAACATTTTCCAACTCCTATGTATGTTTTTCGACCACATCAGCATTTTGTCGACAAATGGAATATTTCAGTTCTTTTGGCATATTCCAACATTGATTATTTTAGCAGGGGGTTCTTTTTTTTTTATGAAACAAAATATTTCTTGAATATTTTGTTGATGTTAGCATGCTGTCATGTTGATGTTACCGGTACAGAGGAAGGGTAGGCCCCCTTCAAGCCCTCTTTGTGCCCTAAAAGAGCTATTTTAAAAACTTTTGGGACAAAACTTGGGCCTATGATATCAAAATTGGGAAAATGAGATATTGCCAAAAAGCTAGTTTTGTCAACTTTTTAGTGGTCTGGGTTTTTCACCATTTTTTATGTTGGTGCATTCTATAGCTTGTCAAAGTCAAACATCCTATTTTCACTCCTAAGCTCATAAATTTTGACCCGTTTCTCTATTTTTCATGATTCCAACAACGTTGGGATGGTCTTTCTGAGATCTTCACAACCATCCATACAATGTTTTCTAGATTTTTCTCTAGGTATATTTATTCTTCTTTTTTTTCACACTCTAGTGAATTACTTGGATGTTTTAGCTCCTGGAATTTTTTTGTTTGCATGGGATGACTCATTTTTTGTTGTTCTATATGTATTTCTAGTTGAAACATAAGAAAAGAGGGAGGCAATTCAATCAATGTAGAATGATGAAATGTCCTAGGATTCAAACACGAGCCCTCACCCTAATTTCATTAGAAAAAATAGAAGATCACAAAAGGATAGGATTACCTTTCAACCTTGAGGTGAGTCAACCCTATTTTGGATCTTGTGATCTCTTCTTTCTTATGAGAAAAATGACTGATTTGCAATATTTTGGAATGATTTAAAGTGCATGACTAGATGAATTATATGACCTACCACTTGAAATGCAAAATTCTATGATAATAGAAACAAAAATGAAAATTTGCAAGTAGATATAAGAAGGGTAGATTGGTGTGCACCTATGATAAAAAAGTGGGTTTTAGGGCCTATAGCAAGACTGGTTCACCCTAGGGTGAATAGGTCCTAGTGTAGGGGTCCAAAATCAGTTTTTACAATCCTCTGATCCCAAGTCTAGGATTTTAATTCCTTCGGGTCTGACTATCGAAAAACCAGAAACAAAATGTGTAAGTGAGTTTTTGTAGCTTGAAAACAATGATGAAAACTTGTGCAACTTTGGAAAAATGCTCCTTTGATCAACTTCCAATCCTTCTTCACCTGTAAATCTACACATACAAAGAGAGAAGATTTTTAAAAAAAAATTAGGGTGAATGGGGGTTTTCCTTAGTCAAACCCCATGTTTGGTAATTAAACTTTGATAATGAAATAATGATCAAATGAAGGAATTTATTAATGAAAAAAATTGGTTACAACTCACCAAAAACTTAATGTTTTCCCAAGTAGAGGACTAAAGTCAAACACATCACTCTAAGGCTTGGATATTGCATGCATTGGATTGTTTGATTGATCAATTTGATGCTTGAATACTTGAAACCTAAATCACAATGTTAGCTCTAAAACATGACATGAACACACATGAACTTTGATATCATGATATGATCTTGATTATTGCTACAGATGACTGATAAATCTTCTCCTTAATGCTCTTGACAATATTTTTTTCTCATGCGAAGGTTTCCTTAATGCTAGATCATTATCCTTAAATTTCAATTGATAAAATAACTATTTATTTATAGGTGTTTATCTAATTTCCCAAAAAATAGATTCCAAAAGTCGATACTTGAAACTTGAATTTGAATACTTAAAATTCTGCCAAAAACATATTAAAAATGGGTCTTGTCACTTAAAGGGACCCATTCCCGCTCCTAATTCCAACAAACACATGATCCAAGATTTTTTAATTAATAATGAAAAATGTTTAATATAGGTTCCCCTTTCAAAAAATGAGAATAATAAGGATTTGGAATGCATAATTTGGTTAATTAGAGGCTTCATTAAGTTCAATTAATTAAGGGGATGAAAAAATAGTGTGAAATTGTAAAGGTATAAAATTTACTACACTACATTTAGCCCCTACTTTAGTGAGAGTATGAACTTATGCTTAGACTCACACTAAAGTAGACAAATATATGTGAAGAGAGGTCCAAGTGTAAAAATGTTAGAAAGATAGGATGAAAAATATCAAGGAGGTTGTAAAATCCCCCATGATCGTAGATCCCATGTAAAACTAACATAAGGACAGAGGGACACACAAGATATGTAAGATATGATAAAAACGACAAGATACACAAGCATACAATGTCAAAGTTAATGCAAAAGGGGATGGACTAGCGCCAAGAAGACATGTCACATGAATTAAGAAGACTACACTTTGAATAAAAAGTTCAAACTTCCTAGGAGATTAGTACAAGGATGGAACTTTTATGATTATTCTATCAAAAGGATAAAAATTAGTAAAGGGATGCATGGTAGTGCTAAAGAGGATGCACAAGTAGCATTGGACTCTCTCATTGAGAAGTATGATCAGGATAAGATAATCAAAGATCAATACAAGGCTAGGGTCAACAATAAAAATATGATAAATTTGAATATTTTGAAGAAAGGTGTTATGTTTTCCCTTAGATCTCAAAAAGGTAAAATGGAGTGTCTAAGTATATGGCCCAAAAATGCCACCAATAGAAGTTACAAAAGTATAAACCCATTTGTGAGAGTTTTGGAAGCTCATAAAACAAATAAGGAAAAGTATGGTATTGATTACAAGGGTTATGTTGACTATTATGTCCTAGAATATTATAAATACATAAAATTTGTATCAGGGGAACATATGAATAATTATCATGTTGAGTCTACATTTTTTAATGATTTTTGTGAAGATAAAATATCTGAGCAACCAAAATAAAAAAGAAAAGAAAGTGAAGTTGAAAACATTGTTTTGTTACAATCCGAAAAAAATAAGAAGTGAGCCACAACCCACTTTGTTTTCCATGATACTATTGTTATGAAAATTTTTTGTTGGAAAAATATGAGCAGATATTGAGAAAGAGTGTTTTGCTCAAAGTAAGTTTTGTTAAAAACTACAACGTGAACTTAGAAACATCCATTTGTCATAGCTTGCATAAAATAATAAGTGAGCCACAACCCACTGTGTTTTCCATGATGCAACTGTTATGTGAATAACGTGTTGGGAAGATATCAAAGAAGAGTGTTTTGCTGAAAGTAAGGGTTGTTAAAAATTATGAATCTCAACTTCAATACGTTGTCTTCTTACTTTGTGCATAACACTAGCTGTTGTCTTTGAACAAGATTTGCAAAGTCTGGGACAACCCGATGTGTTTTCCATACTGCAACAGTCAAGTAAAATTTGTGCTAGAAACATATGAATAGGTAGTGAACAAGACTATTTTTCTTAAAGTAAGGGGTGTCATAAAACAAGAAAGTGAAGCTGAAAACATTATTTTGTTACAATCCAGAAAACATAAGAAGTGAGCCACAACCCACTGTGTTTTTCATGATGCTACTATTATGTAAATTTTTTGTTGGAAACATATGAGCAGATATTGAAAAAGAGTGTTTTTCTCAAAGTAAGTGTTGTTAAAAAACTACAACATGAACTTAAAATCATCCATTTCTCACAGCCTGCATAAAATAATAAGTGAGCCATAGTCCACTGTGTTTTCCATGATGCAATTGTTATGTGAATAATGTGTTGGGCATATATCGAAGAAGAGTATTTTTCTAAAAGTAAGGGTTGTTAAAAATTATGAAGCTCAACTTCAATACATTGTCTTCTTATTGCGTGCATAACACTAGTTGTTGTCTTCGAACAAGACTTGCAAAGTCTGGGACAACCTAGTGTGTTTTCCATACTGCAACAATTAAGTAAAATTTGCGTTGGAAACATATGAATAGGTATTGAACAAGACTTTTTTTCTTAAATTAAGGGGTATCATAAGACAAAAAAGTGAAGTTGAATTTTTTTTTTGTTACAGTCCAGAAAAAATAAGAAGTGAGCCACAACACACCGTGTTTTCCATGATGCTACTATTATGTAAATTTCCAGTTGGAAACATATGAGTAGATACTGAAAAAGAGTGTTTTTCTCAAAGTAAGTGTTGTTAAAAAACTACAATGTGAACTTTAAAAAATCAATTTCTCACAGCCTGCATAAAATAATAAGTGAGCCACAACCCACTGTGTTTTCCATGATGCAACTGTTATGTGAACAATGTGTTGGGTAGATATCGAAGAAGAGTGTTTTGATGAAAGTAAGGGTTGTTAAAAATTATGAAACTCAACTTCAATACATTGTCTTCTTATTGTGTGCATAACATTAATTTCCATCTTTGAACAAGATTTGCAAAGTCTGGGACAACCCAGTGTGTTTTCCATCCTGCAATAGTTATGTATACAAACTATTATACAGGAACCAATTCAGGTTATATGGAGAAAATACTCCAAGATAAATAATTTTTTAGAAGTAAATTACCCTCCTTAAATGGAGAAGAGGTTTGAACAACTAAGTTTGTAGAGGATAAACAACTCATAGAGAGTGGTCTTTTACAATATTGAGACTTAAAACCTTAGTTTAAAGGTTTTTTAGAAGGATGAATAGGGTTTTCTAATCCAAAAATATATGCTTTTCTTTTTCATTGGCATTTGGGTAAGGGTACACCATTAAAATGAATACTTTACCAATCACATTGTTGTCATTACCATATGGTTGAAGGTACATAATTAGAATCAAGGGGGGCTATTGTTATCACCTTTGAAATTGTTGGCATTAGCCTAATTTTCATCATTCTTTTCTTGAGGCATTTCACTTGTTCATTCGGAAGTTGATTTGATCTTGTGAGTGACTCATCGATAGTCCTTATTTTTATGTTTCCAGGATTGAGACCCAACATATTTTTAAGGTAGTTATATATATAATATGCATTAAAAATGGTGTATTTCAAAAATTAGTATATCATTCTATCCACTTGTATGGATTATCATAATCCAAAATTAGATTACCGACACTTGATGGGTTTCAAATCCCATACCTCATGGATTTTTTTAAAAAATAATTTCTCAAATTTATTGATAAATGGTGACATAAATTGTTCCCATACCGACCACTTTAGCATTAATAACTAAATGTAATATGCAAGCTCTAGAGCAATTTAGTTATCAAGCATGTTTGATAATTTTTAACATGAATGAACATAAAGACCATAACTAGATCACAGAGTCTGAGAACATTATAGAAAATCAAAAGCTGAAATATTTATAAGATAACATAATCCTACGACAACTTTAAACTGAATGACATATGATAAATAAATGAACATGAGGACCAAAACTGTCTTCATAACTATTTCAACTCATATAATTTTATTTACATATAGTCACAATTTTAGGTCCTTATCAAAATATGCAAGATGATTGAGCATGAAATAATATGCAGTGTACTAGAGTTGAAAAACACTTGTATGCCAAGTCAAGTGATTGTCAAAGAACTGAAATGAAGAGACCATCAACTGAATTACCAAACCAATACTACTGACTTTTTTACCAATCAAGAACATCTTATTGTCTTATTGCTTTGACATTAATGGCAACACATGACAGAGGGGACAACACAAGATTCATGTAAAATTTGTGTTTGAAAAATATGAACAGATAGTGAACAAGATTGTTTTTCTTAAAGTCTGATATGAAATGGATAACAATTATGTGTTCCAATGACATGAAATTAGTATATATGTTCAACATAATTGTATAATAATAAAATAATTAAAGAAGCCCATGAAAATTTTTGTATCAAATGTATAACACCATAGTGTTGAAACATATGCAAATGGTGTATCTCTACACCACAATTGTCCAATATTCAAATAATGAAACCCACATAGCAGAATCAGTATTTGGAGCCTGCCTCATCGATTCCTATTTTTCCTATTCCTTGCAATCGAGTTCCGATCTACGTAAAATATGACATGTTTCTTAGGGTCCTTGTGTATTTCGGGAGGGGTGATTCCAAATCCACGAACCCTTGTAGATGATGAACATGAAACAAAAAATTTCTTCATAGTCTGTGCTTTGTCCGTGTCAAGTTTAACACCTTCACCCTATAGCAGACAATTAATGAGAATTAACATATGCATGGAAACAATATGATATATATACAAGAACATATTGTTTATGTGTACCTCTAGAACAAAATGCTTCATATCGATGAGCTTCCATATGACAAAGCTGCCCACACACTCTCTGATGGTCTCTGCACCAGGCATGGGAAAAGGCATGTAGCATTGACCATCAATGGCCTCAACAATGCTGACTCTCTCACAATTTTCTGGGTGCCTCAAGTAGTGGGTGTGAGTGTTTCTGGTGACAACATTTAGAATGCCTTTCACAACCCATTTATGTAGCTACCAAAGGTTGAAGTGATCATAGACCTTAAAATTTATGTCATTGAACTCTATCATCTATGTAGGAGTTGAGAAAATACAGCAAACCTCGAAGATCACTTGCATGCAAATAACCTGTCACAAAAGAAGAGATGGAGACAAATAAGCAAGGGTTCTCTAAAAATTGAAAATGTATATATCAAAGAGAATGAGAGAATGAATTGATATGAAATATAATGGGATCAATCCTTATAAAAAAGAGATCATGCAAACCCTAATAAAACCCTAATAGGAAAAGCCCTAATAGGATAACATTTAATAATTAATATAATTATTAGATGTCACTTTATGCAAACTAACGTGAAATCTTAAGAATGGAATAAAGGTAACTTAATCAACATAATTAAGTTAAGACCTTTACTCTAACACACCCCCTTAAGATGAGCAACAGTGCAACTACAAACAAATGCAGAAAAGCAAAGGTAACTACAATGCAAGAAGGCAAACATGCGTCCCAGCAACTAGGCCAGATCAGGTACCCAAATACAACCAAATCTCTGTAAAATGGAGAAACAGAGAAAACCTAATTGGAAAAAGCTCTACTCCAAAAAGAGATGCAGAAAGTCAAGAAGAAGAACATCACTGAAGCAGAAGAAGTTGTAAACAACTGTCGAAAGATGACTGCTATGGTGCTAAAGAACCTTTGCTGAAGATAGGATGATCAGGAATAAGAAGACAATAATTTGTATAAGTGCCCATATGACACTACTCGAATCAGATGACAAACAAAGGCAAACACTTGGAACGAAGATACAGATGGCACAAGAACCAATAGTCTGAAACACTGATCAATTGAGAATGGAAGATTCCTTCCAAGGTGAAACCAAGGAAGAATTAGCACGAACAATATAATACCCCCCCATAATGCTGAATTGGGAGAGCCTAACAGATCCACTGAAATGATGTGAAACACCCTGTAGTGCATGAAGGAGAAGAAACATCTGAAAGTACGCAAGATAGCACCTGCAACTAAAAAAGTGGTGTGCAAAATAAACCACACATGCATGAGGCTGGAATCATATGGATCCATGGTCATCATGGAGGGACACTCACCGGACAAAGGTGTGATGGAAAAAAAAGGCAAACTACACAACCCCCCCATGGTATGGATTCACTGTTGTCATGGAGGGATACTCACTGGACAAAGATGTGATGGCGAAACAAAGGCAAACTACACAACCCCTCATGGCACTTTATAATAACAATGCGAGTACAAAATATGGCACAACCTTATGTGCAAAATCCCCAAAAGATGCATGTACAATAGTGTGGCACTTTATCTCAGTGCGTTTACATAAAATATAGCTTACAAATGATGCTCAAAATGCCCTCAAAGGACAAAATGCTGGAAATACATGAAGAACAGCCAAAAACGAAATATCCCATGCAAACAAAATGTTTCCAAGAGAAAATATGTCTAGGTAATCCACGAGAGTGTGAAAACACAAATAACTGAATAAAATATACCTGGAGTGAAATCTAGAAAAATGGCATGGGTGAAATTGAAGAGCTCTGATACCATGTAGGAGTTGAGAAAATACAACACCACAAACCCCGAAGATCCCTGCATGCAAATAACCTGTCACAAAAGAAGAGATGGAGACAAACAAGCAAGGGTTCTCTAAAAATTGAAAATGTATATATCAGAGAGAATGAGAGAATGAATTGATATGAAATACAATGGGATCAATCCTTATAAAAAGGAGATCATGCAAACCCTAATAAAACCCTAATAGGAAAAACCCTAATAGAAGCCCTAATAGGATAACATTTAATAATTAATATAATTATTAAATGTCACTTTATGCAAACTAACATGAAATCTTAAGAAGGGAATAAAGGTAACTTAATCAACATAATTAAGTTAAGACCTTTACTCTAACAATCTGTTCATCCACCAAATTTTCTTGCAATGGAAATGAAATTGATGTGAAGCATAATTGAAGGCACATTAAAAGATTCCTAAAGAAATAAGAACAGAGCATGGAAGTGTGTTGGGTCTCATACTGATATAGATGGCACGCTGCACCTCTCCCCATCCCCATTTCCATATTTATTACCATCTCCCCCTTGCAGGCCAGCACTCTCCTCCTCCTCGGGTCCATCCTTATTACCCTCTCCCACTTGCAAGCCACTAATCTTTGCATCCCCATGTCCATCTTTGTTACCCAATTCCACATTCAAGCCAATGTTCTCCCCATCTTAATGACCATCTATGTTACCCTTTCCCACTTTGTGGCTAGTGCTCTCCCCATCCGCATGTCCATCTATATTAGCCTCTCTCATTTCAATTGCAATGACATTGCCAATTAGGTCAAGGTCAACACTCCATTGTTTATCCTTGCCTTGTAATAGTAATAATTAAAATGTCATTTCAAATTCAATTGCATGCAACCAATTCATTGAAATAATCAAAACAAACATTAAATAAAAGAATTGCAATTCACCATTTCTTCTAGTTCCTCCATGTCAAGGCACCTTGACACGTTTGATGACAAATGCTCCTTCTTCTTCTTCTTCTCAACATTGTTAGATGACGGGTCAGGAGGAACAACATCATCTTGTGCTTCCATGGGCAATTATTCACCACCAAAAATAACAAAAACCTGCTCGAGGGCAGTAGTTCATTGTTCATCATTGTGTAATAGGAGGAATTGAAACGTTGCACCAAACTTAGATGCATGCAACCAATTCATTCAAATAATCAAAACAAAATTTAGAGTAAACCGAAGATTTGGAGATCACCATTTTTTTTCTTTCTTCTTTAGAGGGTGCCTTGAAACTTTCAACTATGTAGGATGCTTACTCTGACTATTAGACACAGGGGTGGGAGGAACAACAACGTCTTTTCCTTTTGTGGGCACAACTTCCTCTAGCGAATGAACCCTACTCCACTGGGGGGAAGAAACCGCTTCTCGACCATCACCCTGTCATGTCATGTAAGTTAACATTAAGTGAACCTTGTATGCATTTGAACATAAAAGTTGAAGCAAGGAAAATTCACATTTAACAATTTAGTTTGACATTACCATTCCTTCCTATCTCTTTCTCTCCTGCAATTGTAATATTCTTAGCCCTCTCTTCTCCTTCATTTCCTCATTGTTGTATAGCACCATTCGATTCTTCATCTCATCCTTTCCTTCTTAGGGAAGTTGAAGGAAATTTTGTTTCCCATAATTTTGATAGACACTTCAAATAACACACTTCTTCTACAACTATTGTCGTGTATTCATTTGGTACTCTATATTTTCCACCTTCTTTAGAAGGTACTCTTTCAATTTATCAAGGGGAGGAGTGGGTTGTTTTAGTTCCCCCCCAACACAGCTCGGCCACGCTCTGGTGCCCCAAGAATAGGAATTTGGTGATGCTGATACCTATGCATGTTGAACACTCTCCAATCATAATAATTTCTTGTGCATTCTTCTACAATACAATAATATATATATCTACCATTCATTGTTTCTCTTCTATATTCAGCAGCAACCTACACAACAAATTTGGAAAAGAAAATCGCTTAATATTTTCAAACAAATTGAATTCACAACATATACACACAACCAAATGATGCAATAATTTAGTTATTATATCTACCTTCTCATCCACCACATCACCACATGCTTCATTGGATCCCTCTCCATCCTTAGGGTCTCCCTTTGAACACTTTTCCTTCCAGTCATGGACTATGGCAAGAGCGAGATCATCTCCCTCATTTTTTTCCTGAATCAAAGGAATGATATATGCCAAAATTAGAATATTTGTAATAAACATGATATTTTCGAACTGAAATTAAAAAAGCATTCCGATTGGTGCATAGGAAGGGAAGGGAAATTTCAAGTTCACAATCAATTACCAAACACGTCACTACCTTACGGTTGACCGTTTTCATTAACCGAGAGGAATTCCTTCGTACCGCGGTTGCTGCCTCCTGAATAAAACATTCCCACTTTTCAATCAACCTCATAACCACTTATGAGAGATTAAAATTATACATTTGATTGCATCTTATAATTACTAGATCTTACCTGCACGTTTCATGAATGCGACCGCCCCGAAGAAGATGTGCTACTACACAACCTTTCAAGTGTGCTATCCACGTCAATGACATTATTCACTGCAAGAACCAATTTTTGTTTTACAACAAGCATCCTTGGTTTCCTATAAACTGTAAAATTGTTGCAAGTGTTATGCACAGTTAAAGTTCCAAAATTTATTGCACCATTTTCTAGTAATCAAGCATGTATTTTTTCAATGAAAAGAAGAATCTGAAATGCACAACCCACACTATTGTAAAACACTATACAAGTAACCCATTGTGTTTTACAACATGCAATTATTTTGTCCAATTATTATTGGCAATCACGTGAAGATACTAAATTGCAATTTATACCATAACTAACAGTTGTAATTTTTGGAGGTGTCATTTTAACATTCATACAGTGGAAATAAGAAAATCTTTTCAACACACTCAAACTATTATCCAAATTTTATGGTTGGAAAACATAGGGTGTTATAAACCATGCAACCAACAAACTATTCTAAAACCCTTTAAAAGAAACAACCCTATTGGTTACTCCCCCAACCTCAATTAGGTTACCATAGTTATCCCTCGCTTGTCTATTTTTCTTCAAAGAAAATACTTTATGTTATGCAGACTATAACAAAACATGGTATTGAAGTTCACATTCATATTTTATAATAACCCATCACATGCACCAAACATTCAATTTGAATATCTTAATATGTTTTGAAGAGAAGATACATAAAACATTTTGCACGATGGAAAACACACCGGTTGTCCCACACTTTCCAAATCTTGTTCAATGAAAAAACCTAGTGTTATGCACACCATTATAAAATAATGTATTCAAGGTCACTTTCATATTTTATAACTGCCCTTGCTTGCAAAAAAGTTATAGTATGGAAAACCTAGAGGGTTGTCCGTCGCTTCTCAAAAGCTTAAATAATTATGGTTATTTAAAATCTTTTGGATCATTTAGGTTATATATATAATGGGAGCAAGCTAACTCCTAGACAAAATTCACATATGTATATAACATAGGATATGTTAGTTTCAAGTTTTTGGCAAGCCCCACACTACGATGTCTCCTCATGTTATGTATGTATCCACCTATGTTCTTATGTATGTTTTTCATGCATTTTTCAATTTTCATAGGTGAATTTTTTCTAGGACTTAGTTGAAATCTAGGTCTGATAATGATTTTTTATGTGGAGGGTTTTGAAATTTTTGTTTTGTTTCCTCCCAGAATGTTGGTTTTTGAATTTTTCCATTTTCGAATGAAATAAGTGACAACCCATTGTAGAAATATGAGTGAAATTATTGAATAATGTTTGTATAAAGAAGAATCTATGGGTTCTGCAATGAAATGCTATATTTCAAAAATCATGTAAAACCCAGAATGTCACCATTGTTTGCATTATTTTTTGGAATGGATAGAAAAGGGAAAAACGTGGCATTTGAAATCATATTTGGGAAATAGAAAAAATCCCACATCACATCTCATTTTTTCTGCCATTTTATACACTGTTATTTTGGAAAACACACTGTCTTCTAAAACTCAGACTATTGTAAAACCCACTATTTCAGGCGTCTAGTGGGCCCTGCACTATGACTTCTTGTCATGTTATGTATGTATCCATTTATTTTATTATGTATGTTTTTTATGCGTATTTCAATGTGCATAGGTGATTTTTTTCTAGGAGTTTGAAACCGGCATATCCTATGTTATATATACATATGTGAATTTACGCCTGAAATTGGCATATTCTATGTTATATACATATGTGAGTTTTGTCCAAGAGTTAGCTTGCTCCCTCCTTAACTCCTGGAAACAATTCACATATGTATATAACATAAGATATTCCCCCCATACCACATGGAGAAAAGAGTCACGATGGAAGAGGTGGGACCAGTGAGGGAAAAGGTTATCAGACGGGAAGGAAAGACTTGACAGCCAGATGTCTCATCCCATGTGTTGTTTGTGGTCCTATCACTGGGAAAACATGTCAACGCCGACGGGTTTTCAAAATAATTGTTCGGCATGGATGGAGAAAAAGCCAAAAACATGGCATTCGAAACCATTATTAGCAAATATCAAAAATCCCAGACAAGGTCCCATTTTCTCCATTTTTGGACAACGACATTTTGGTGGATAGCAAGGGAAAGAGTTGCAGGGATGTGAAGCTCCTTGAGGTATGTATATCTACTCTGTGCATATGCCATTTTTCCATTCTACCATGAATATTGAAGAAATGAATGACCATTCATTTTGGGGTTTTCATTTTGTGATTTTCTGTTGAGGATTTTTTAATTTTGTTTCCTCCCGTCTACTGGTTTTGAAAATTTGTGGTTGCCGCATGAAATAGATGAAAACCCATCATGGAAATATGAGTGAAATAACTTAATCAGGTTTATAGAGACCACAAAGAATTGTGAATATCAAAATAAGTGAATAAGGTTTACAGAAATAACTCACGATGGAAAAGGTTTCCATTTGAATATCGTAATACATTTGGAAGAGAAGATTGACAAAAAAATTGCAGGATGGAAAACACACTAGGTTGTCCCGCACTTTTCAAATCTTGTTCAATGAAAATATTTATTGTTATGAAAACCATAAGAAGAGAATGTATTGAAGGTCGCCTTCATATTTTATAACTTCCCTTGCTTGCAACAAAAGTTGCACGCAAAAAAAAAATGGGAAGTTGCAGGATGGAAAACCCAGAGCGTTGTCCCTCGCTTCTAAATTCTTCTTGAAAGACAACACTTTTTGTAATTCACATTGTAAGAAAACAGTGTGGTAAAGTTCACCTTCATATTTTATAGAAACCCTTACTTGCACCAAACATTCCATTTCAATACCATTATACATCTCAAACACAAGATGCACAAAAAAAGTTGCAAGATGGAAAACACAAAGGGTTTTCCCCCCTCCCCCCCCACCATGACAACATTTCATGAAAAATGGGAAACATTCAAGCATACCTTTCTAATTTCCAAAGCTTTCACTTCTCTCCATCATACATGGACAACACCTTCCAACAACATGGAGCTAAGTGGATGGGATTGTGGAAGAGGTGGTGATGTGTGCTATAGAGAAGAGCTTTTTTACAAATATTGCAAAGTAGCTTGAAAGATGCCCAGCTGTCATGAAATGTTGACATCTCTTTTATCAAACGCTTGTATGGGGCATGCAGAAGTTAGCATTTACCTTTAATGCCAAGGCCAACAATGTGTAATTGCAGTTTGGAAAATATTGGGTGTTATTATACCTACAAACCAAATACCATTTACAAACCATTCACAAGTAACAACCCAATTCGTTAATCACCCCTTAGTTGAATATGGATTCTTTTATATATCCCACACCTGCAAGTCCACTCTGTGCTCTCAAACCTTTACATTTCAACATGCAAAATGAAAGAACTCACAACACACGGTATTTTCCAGCCACCAATTATTTTCCACATTACATTGTCCCATCATAGGGTTTTTAAATGTTATGATGTCTCTGACATGCATTCTTCTAGGGATAATATTGATGCCCAATTGCAAGGTAGAAGCTAATCTCCCTATGAAATATAGTAAAATCAAGTCATTATCCCTAAAAAAACATGTGCTTGAAATGATAACATAATTAGACATAAATGATATCAATTTTCCATAATTTGTATTGATTATTGCTAGTTGATTTGTGGATTTGATTGTGTAAGAATTCTTGCATCAACATTTGGGATCACACTCCATGATCCAACATAAGGATGAAGAAGACATCATCACTCATCATGATGTTGGATCATAGAGTCTCATCTACAACATTGATGCAAAAATTATTAGACAATCGAATCCACAAATCAACTAGCAATGATAAGCAAATATGTCTTATCCCTGAAGAAGGGCAATACATTATCATGTGTAAGCCATGTCACAAGGAGATCACCTTCTGCAATTGGGAGCAAGATATTCTCCCTACAAAAATGTCTATCACATGCATCATAACAGTCATCTTGTTTTCAAAATAATTGTTCGGCATGGATGGAAAAAAATCCCAAAATATGTCATTGAAAACCATTATTTACAAATAGCAAAATGAGGTGCCAAGAATATAATTAAATCGGAAAACTGAAATGGGGCAGTGTGTTTTCCAACACAGCAAACCATCTATAACAACACCATGCCTTGCAAGTATTATTTCATGATACTTGCAAGGCAAAAATGTTGTTATAGATGGTTTGCAGTGTTGGAAAATGCACTGTCCCATTTCAATTATTTGAATCTCGTTGGTTAAATTTAAAGGGTTGTCTCATGGTGGGTTGCTTGCTTCTTAACACCCATGGTTTTGCAACATGGAATGTTACAAAATAGTACGAATGTCTTCCAAATCACACATTCCATTGTTGTGTTTAAATTTCAGTTGATTGAAAATAAACTGCGCAATATAATTTTGAATGGGAAACACAGTGGTGGGTTCCAGTTATTTCAATCTCCTTGTTTAAGTGTAAATGGAAAGTTGAAGGTCTAAGTGCACATGGAGGATTTGGACTAGAATATCGATGAAATAGAGGTGAGGAGTAATTTGAAATTTGGGAAACATAATGTGGAGTATTTCAGTTTCTTGAATGTCTTCCAAATCATACATTCCATTATTGTGTTTAAGTTTCAGTCGATTGAAAAAAAGACTGCACAAAATAATCCTGAATGGGAAACAAAGTGTTGGGTTTCATTTATTTGAATCTCCTTGTTCAAATGTAAAGGGTTGTCTCCTGGTGGGTTGATTGCTTCTTAACACAAACAATTTTGTAACATGGAATTTTACAAAACATTATGAATGTTTTCAAAATCACACATTCCATTTGTTGTGTTTAAATTTCACAACATTGAAAAAAAAAGTGCAGAAAAGAATTCTAAATGGGAAACACAGTGTTGGGTTTCAATTATTTGAATCTCCCTATTTAGATGTAAAGGGTCATCTCATGTTGGGTTTCTTGGTTCTTAACACCCATAGTTTTGTAAGATGGAATGTTACAAAACCATATGAAAGTCTTCCAAATCACACCTTCCATTCTTGTGTTTAAGTTTAAAGTACATAACAAATTGCATGCTTCATAACACTACATTTTTCAACCTCTACATCACAGCATACCCTATCCCTTTGTGGTTTTTAAAACAATATATCTAGGTGTGCACATTGTGTAGTGCATATTGGAAAACAAAATGTGTTTTGAAGCCTGCCTTTACTTATATGGTATACCCAACCTTTGTCTTGTAATGAAAATATACAAATGTATAGATGGTGTTTTATTTTATTAAATAACACATATCTCATTTGACGGGGACAATAATAACCCTCAGCACATAGTGTAATTCATAGTATGCACTTCATTCTGTTTCACAACAATTCATGTTGAAAAACCCTAGGTGTTAAGAAAGAAGCAACCCAAATAGTGTTGTAAAACCCTCTACAACACTATTGGATAGTACCCATCATCTCAATTTGGTCGGTATTCTCCTCTAAGTCATCCACGTGCACTGAGACCTTCTGCTTTCCCTTTCAATGTGTAGACTAGAAACAAAACAAATAGTATTTTCACCTTTCTTTTCTTGAAACAGAAAAGGCCCATGTCATTCCCTTCCAATTTTCTAATGCCATACAAAAGAAACTTATTGACAAAGCTAACCCGCCCACTTTTTCACTCGGCAACAGGCAGAAAAACCCACTCGACGACGATGTTAACTCCTACCTAACCATCACCCAAATGTTTGGTCCCGTCTGCACATTTCATCACTTTTTGTTTCCATGTATGTTGTTATTCTAATAGCTCTTTTACAATTTGTCTAAAATATTTAGGGCCAAGTAATGTAGGCCAAATTCTCAATTAAATTATTCCTACCCATTGGCTTTATGAGTTCTATTTAATACAATGCATATAACTATTTCAAGTAGTCGCTTGTTATATGTGCACATCTTTTTGGAGTGTGGTGGTAAGATCAAAACATATTGAAAAAGAGCAGAAATAGGATATAAAAATAAAATTCTACAAAATTAACATCAGATGTTAAAAATGAACCATTTATAACTTACTAAATATTCTATAAAAATAGAAAAAATGTAAAAAGAACTATTACAAAAACACTTATGAACCACATATAAACTCTTTTGGTGAAATATTTCAAATTAATGCAAAACACTTAAGAATCACATGAAAATGACAGCTGATTGAAAACCCCAACATTTCACAATTTCAAAAAAATCGGCACTTCTAAATGCATATTAAATTTAGGAAATTTAACTATCCACTACACTTGCGATTCAAGCTATGGTAGCCAGAATCACCTGTATTTACTGTAGAAGGTTCACATCTCCAGAAGCATCATTCTCAATTCACCTACCCTTGTTTTGTTCAATTTTCTTTCCTAGCATATATAAACCACCTGGAAGAAAGACAAGTGTTAACGATAGATTTAATTGGAAATTAAAGACAATTGTTGTTAGAAATAATTGTATTTCTTCCATATTTCCCCAATATACTATTTACATGTTCTACTATGTGGAAAATGCCAGCTTGCACAGACAATAAAAAAACATATTAAATTGTACATTGGGAATTTAATTTCCAATTTAACCTATTGCTAACACTAGTATATATATCAGCAATCATATGTGCCATTTTTCTGTTTTTCCATTTTGTTGGAACTGTGAAGCAATGAACGTTCATTTTGTTGGATAAATTCATTTGTTCCAATAAGGAATCAGGAGAAAGCTAACTCGTAAACAAAAAGAACCTATGTATGTAACATGAGATAGAAATGGCATTTCATTTTCCTCATCTGATTTGACCAAATAAATGCTTGCATTATTTGCAGTGTTGGAAAATACAATGTCTCCATATAAGGTGTTAAGAAACAAGCAACCCAAATAATGTTGTAAAACCCTCTGCAATAGAGAGGAGATAGTGTGTTTTCCAACTACGACATCTTGTCATGTTATGTATGTATCCATGTATGTTTTTCATGCATTCTTCAATGTACATAGGTGTAATTGTATGTCTAGGATTTAGCCGGATCCTTAAGAAACAAGCAACCCAAATAGTATTATAAAACCCTCTGCAATAGAGAGGAGACAATATGTTTTCCAACTACAATGCCTCAAAATGTTATGTATGTATCCATGTATGTTTTTCATGCATTTTTCGATGTACATATGTGTAATTGTATGTCTAGGAATTAGTCAGCTCCTTAAGAAACAAGCAACCCAAATAGTATTGTAAAACCCTCTACAACAAAGAGGAGATAATGTGTTTTCCAATTGTGCAAATAATGAGAGCAATTGAATTTTTCCAATCAAGAGAAAGCTAACTCCTAAATAAAAAGCACCTATTTATGTAACATGAGATCAAAAAGGAATTTAATTTTCCTCATCTGATTTGACCAAATAAATGCTCACATTATCTGCGCGGTTCGAAAACACACTGTCTCAATATAAGGTGTTAAGAAACAAGAAAGCTAACTCATAAAAAAAAAACCTATTTATGTAATATGAGATAAAAATGACATTTTATTTTCCTCATCTGATTCGACCAACTAAATGATCCCATTATCTGCATAGTTGGAAAACTCATTGTCTCGATATAAGGTGTTAAGAAAGAAACAACCCAAATAGTGTTGTAAAACCCTCTGCAATAGAGAGGAGATAGTGTGTTTTCCAACTATGCAAATAATGAGAGAAATTCATTTGTCGCAATCAGAATAAAGCTAACTCATAAACAAAATGCACCTAAGTATATAACATGAGATCAAAATGGAATTTCATTTTTGTCATCTGATTCGACCAAATAAATGATAACATTATTTGCAGTGTGGAGTTTAAGGTATTTGAAACCCCAATTCACTTCATTCTTCCCAATATGTTTATTGTTTGCACTACTCCAAACAATCAATATTTCCTCTGCAATAATGGCTCATAAGGGAGAATCATCAGAATTATAAGATCAATACTGAATCTTTCTCGTTCTCTACCTCCGGTTACTTAGGTATTTTCATGGATTTCTAAATAAATGAGTGGTTTTGTTGGTAACAGGAAAGGAATGAAAAGATATTTCAGCACAAAAAATTTAGAGTAAAATAAGGTGGAAAATCAACTGGTTGTGGACGAAGCCATTAAATATGATAACTCTGTTGTTTTCTTGCACCCAAAAACCATGGAGAAATTGCAATTGTTCTGTGGAGACACAATTCTTATTAAGGTATTTTCCTCTGCCCTTTGCCCTTTGCCCTTTGCCCTTTGCCCTTGAGAGACTACGGTATTTTGTTTATCACTTTAGATGCTTAGGTTTTTTACTTTTCCCTCAATCTCTCCTTTGGACTATGTTGTAGGGAAAGAAGATGAAGGATACAGTCTATATTGCTTAGGCAGAGGAAACCTAGGAGGAGCCCAAGATTAGAATGAACAAGGTTATGTGGTTGAATCTAAGGGTAACAAGCGCATCCATATTCTTCCCATTGATGATACCATCGAGGGCATCATTGGGAGTTTGTTTGATGCCTATTTAAAGTGTGAGTCTTTTTTTTCTTTCTTTTCCATATTTTTGCAACGCATTCTGTACCACTTTTTTTATATTTAATATTTTGTTTTTCGTATGTAAAGTGCACACGCTGGGGGAATTTGTAAACCTGTACTTTTTTTCTTCCAATCTAAACCCTCCCCTTTAGGTCTCCTGTTTTCTAGGTTCTTTTTTCAGTCTTACTAGACTATTGCTTTTTTATATTGATGTGTGTTAGTTCTATAAGATCAGATGAGTGCACATAAATTATTAAAAATTGACACAAGAACATAGCCGATACCCTAGGAAAATCCTCCAACTTGAGGAATAAAAAACCAACCAATATATCTCTTATATATTGATCAAACAAGAGAAGAATCTACTTCCAGCTTAGGCACAATGCAATGCCAATTTGATACAATGAATAGTAGAACCTCTCTAAGATGCAAGATACAAATGAATACACTTCTCTTTATGATTGATCTGCTGCTTCAGATAAAGATTTGCTTGTTGAGTGAACTTCTCCTCTTGTTGGGTGTGATCTTCTTCTCCTCAATAATAAAAACTATGAATGAACTTGATGATTATCATAAAGAAGAGATCTACACACACACACACACACACACACACACACACATATATATATAATCTCACCCTTTCACAAAGGGGAGTTCGACCTCAAGAAAGACATCCTTTCTAGATGGGTGTAATTTTCAATGAGGTCGACAATTATAAATGATTAACTATTTTTTTTTTTACTTTTAGTATTTTTTTTTGTTCTTTAATGAACACACCTCTTCATTGTATAAGCTATAAATAAATTTCGATAGCTAAAAGCTATAGAAAAAATTATTTCTCAATTCACTTTCAATTATTCATCATGAATCTATACAAAAACATTAACAATGCAAGTGTCAGTGCCTTGGGTGAAGACAATTGTTCAAAATGTTTTTTTATTTGCATTCCAATTCATTGTAAGTGTCAAATATACAGTCAAATATATTGCAAGTAGGGTTAAGATTCAAATATGTGGTAGCCTTTTTGCCTTTGTGAAGTCTATGTGCTAAAAGACTTTACTTATTTATAACTTGTAGCCTATTTCTTAAAATCTTATCGCCCAGTGAAAAAAGGTGATCTTTTCCTTGTAAGAGGTGGTATGCGTATTCTGGATTTTAATGTAATTGAGATAGACCCTGGGGAATATTGTGTTGTTCCTCTAGATACTAAAATTTTCTAAGTTTGTCTATTTCTGATGATTTTAACAATGGTAAATTTTCTTATGAATATTGGGAAAACATTAATAGATTGTTGAAGTTCCAAATGTCACTTGGGAAGATATTGGAGGGTTGGAAAATTTCAAGAGGGAGCTTCAAGAGGTATGTTGAGATACGTTGTTCACTGTATTTGTGCCTTTCATTTTCTTTCAATGCAAAAAACCTGCATTTCAAGGAGATATTAGCTAACAAAATTCATTATGAGTTTGGTGTAGACTGTTCAATATCTAGTGGAGCATCCTGAGAAATTTTAAAAATTTGGAATGTCTCCTTCAAAAGAAGTGCTATTTTATGGCTCACTGGGTTGTGGAAATACATTTCTTGCAAAAGCCATTTCCAATGAATGCTAGGCCAATTTCATCAGTGTGAAGGGCACTGAGTTGTTAACAATGTGGTTTTGAGAGAGTGAGGCTAATGTGAAAAAAAAATTATAAGGCCAGAGGGACAAATCTTTGTGTCCTATTTTTTGATGAGCTTGATTCTATTGCTATGCAGGTGTGTTTCTTTTTTATAAGTAAAATTTTAAGGTTTACTATAAATGACTGGGAATTTTGTTTGACCTTTTTGAAGTAGGCTCTAATTTGTGACACATAATTGGTTTGCATGTTTCTAGCATGGAAGTAGTGTTGGGGATGTTGGTGGTGTTGCAGATAGGGTCCTTAATCAACTGTTGATGGAAATGGCTGGTATGACAACCAAGAAATAGTTATCATTATTGGTGCTACAAACAAGCCTGATATCATTGATCCTGCATTGTTAAGGCCTGGATGACTTGACCAGCTGATTTATATTCCCTTACTAGATGAGTCCTCACATTATCAAATATTCAAATCTTTTTTGACAAAATCACCCGTATCAAAGGATGTAGACCTAATGGAACTGGCTCGTTATACCCAAGGATTCAGTGGAGCTGATATCACTGAGATTTGTCAGAGCGCTTGCAAGTATGCTATTAGAGAAAATATTGAGAAGGTGAGTTCCAATTGTGCCATCTTTTGCAAAGTAGATCTATTTATGAATTTCTAATGGTTTTTATTTTGACTGTTATGTTACTAATTTTTAAGATAGAGCAATAGTCTACCTATTGAACTTACCTTAACTTGTAGCTTGTTATTTCAATTCATCATACTAGCATGCATTTCAATTTTACCATAACCTTTCCCCCCACACTTTCAGGAAATTCAACATGAATGAAAAAGAGCTGAGAATCCTAAGGCAATGGATGAGGATGATAGTGATGAGGTAGCTGAAATAAAAGATGCTCATTTTGAGTAGTCTATGAAATATGCCCAAAGAACTGTCAGTGATGCTGATATTTGGAAGTATCAAGCCTTTCCACAAATACTACAACAATCTCGAGGCTTTGGTTCTGAGTTTCAATCTCTAGACAGACCTGCTGGTACTCGTTGTTGGGGCTTCAGATGTATTTTCTACAGTAGATAATAAAGATGATGATGAATTATACACTTAGGAAACTTCATACAAAATTATCATCTTAGTGAAGATACAAATGTGTTTGTTCTAGCAGGGACCTTCTGCTGACAACTAGCCAAAGCTATTAAATTTGGCTTCGCTTAGCTTGTATGAGTTTAATATTCATATGTTCTAAACTTTATTTAATTTAGAATCCCTTTAGTAGTGGATTGAATACTCTTTATTAACTTGTAAGTTTTTAGAGCAAGATCAACTTTATGGCAAAGAAATTTACTCAGCTATGGAAACCTTCATTCAACTGGTAGATAATGTTATGGAAACTTGTCTTTTTCTTTAAGCTATTATAAAATATGTTTTACTAAAATAAGCTCTGCAATAAAGAAAGCCTTGTTCAACTCTGGTAGGTATGCTATACAAAATTATTATTCTACAGCCTTGTTCAACTCTGGTAGGTATGCTATAGAAACTTATTATTCTAAATCCTTGTTCAATTGGTAGGTGTGTGATTTTTCTTTACCTTGTGAGGAATATTTTTTCACTAAATCATTTTACAACAAAACCTTGTTGAACTTTTTTTTATATGCTATGGAATTATGCTTTATACTAACCCTGTTAGGATACAGTTTACAGTAAAATGTTAATTTATGTTCCTACATTTATTAACACTACTATGTGTTCACTACACTTGCGATTCAAACTATCACAACCAAAATCACATGTATTTACTGCACAAGGTTCACATCTCCTGAAGCATCCTTCTCAATCCACCTGCCCTTCTTTTGTTCAATTTTATTTCCTGGGCCATATCATCCACCTGGAAGAAAGACAAGTGTTAGTGATAGATTAAATTGGAAAAATGAAGACAATTGGTGCTAGAAATAATTTTATTTCTTCCAAATTTCCCCAATATACAATTTATATAATTTGTTGAGTGCAAAATGCTAGCTTGCATAGACAATAAACAAACATATTAAACTATGCATTGGGAATTTAATTTCCAATTTAACCTATTGCTAACACTAGTATATATATCAGCAATCATATGTGCCATTTTCCATTCTGCTAGAACTGTGAAGCAATGAATGTTCATTCTGTTGGATAAACTCATTTGTTCCAATCAGGAATCAGGAGAAAGCTAATTGTAAACAAAAATCACCTATGTATGTAAGATGAGATAAAAATGGCATTTCATTTTCCTCATCTAATTTGACCAAATAAATGCTCACACTATTTGCAATGTTGAAAAATACAATGTCTCCATATAAGGTGTTAAGAAACAAGCAACCCAAATAGTGTTGTAAAACCCTTTGCAATAGAGAGGAGATAGTGTGTTTTCCAGCTATGACTTCTTCTCATGTTATGTATGTATCCATGTATGTTTTTCATGCATTTTTTGATGTACATAGGTGAATTTTTTTCAGGAGTTAGTTGGCTCCTTAGGAAACAAGCAATGCAAATAGTGTTGTAAAGACCTCTGCAATAGAGAGGAGATAGTGTGTTTTCCAACTATACAAATAATGAGAGCAATTCATTTGTTCCAATCAGGAGAAAGATAACTCATAAACAAAAATCACCTATTCATGCAACATGAGATCAAAATGGTATTTCATTTTCCTCATTTGATTTGACCAAATAAATGCTCACATTATCTGTACATTTGGAAAACACATTGTGTCGATATAAGGTGTTAAGAAACAAGAAACCCATATAGTGTTGTAAAACCCTTTGCAATTAAGAGGAAATAGTGTGTTTTCCAACTCCGCAAATAATGCAACAAATTTATTTGTTCCAATCTGATAAAGAAAGTGAAATGACATTTTGGTTGTAGCAAAAACTTGTTCAAATATGCATGAAAAATATACATGACAACATACATGGAAACATACATAACATGAAAATATGTTGTAGTGTAGGGCCTGCTAGACTGACGATCAGCACAAAACTGGCAGATGGAATGGAACGTTCGAGTGATGGTCAGGTGGAATTAAAGACACCGTCAGGTGGGTTTTCCCACCTATTGCCAAGCAAAAAGGTGGGTGGGTTAGCTTTGTGGACAATTTTATTTTATCTCGCACAAAAAAAGTGGAAGGGAATGATGTGGGCCTTTTTCTATTTCAAGAAAGAAAGGTGAAAATACTATTTGTTTCCTGCTATTGGGCCTTTTCTGTTTCAAGAAAGAAAGGTGAAAATACTATTTTCTAGCAATAAATAATCATTCCTTTCTTCATTGTTCATGGTAGAATGGAAAAATGGCACATACACAGAGCAGATATACATACCTTAGGGAGATCTGAACACCTGCAACTCTTCCAATTGCTATCCACCATAATGTCAATGTCCAAAAATGGAGAAAATGGGAGCTTGTCTGGGATTTTTGATATTTACAAATAATGGTTTTGAATGCCACATTTTAGGCTTTTTTTCCATGTCGATAAATTATTTTGAAAACCCACCAGCACTGACATATTTTCTCAGCAACGGTTTCAAGTATTGGGCCTTTTCTATTTTGAGAAAGAAAGGTGAAAATACTATTTATTTCCAGACTGTACATTGAAAGGGAAAGTTGAACATTTCAGTGCATGTGGACAAGTTGGAGGAGAAATCAGACCAAATTGAGGTGACAGGTACTTTCCAATAGTGTTGCAAAGGGATTTACAACACTATTTGGGTTGCTTCTTTCTTAACACCAAGGGTTTTCCAACATGAATTGTTACAAAACATAATGAAGTGAAGGTAGGATTCAAAACACATTGTGTTTTCCAACATGCACTACCCAATGTGCACACCTAGATATACTGATTTAAAAACCAAAAAGGGCTTGGGTATGTTGTGATGTGGAGGTTGAAAAATGCAATGTGTTATGAAGCATGCAATTTTTTATATACTTGCAACTTAAACACAACAATGGAAGGTGTGATCTGGAAGACTTTCATCCTATTTTCTAACATTCCATCTTACAAAATCGTGGGTGTTAAGAACCAATCAGCCCAGCATGAGATGACCCTTTACATCTAAATGGGGAGATTCAAATAACTGAAACCCAACACTATGTTTCCCATTTAGAATTATTTTCTACACTTTTTTTTTCAATGCTGCAAATTTTAAACACAACAATGGAATGTGTGATTTTGAAAACATTCATAATGTTTTGTAACATTCCATGTTCCAAAACCATGGCTGTTAAGAAGCAAGAAACCCACCATGAGACAACCCTTTACATTTAAACAAGGAGATTCAAATAACTGAAACCCAACACTGTGTTTCCCATTCAAAATTATTTTGTGCAGTCTTTTTTTCAATCAACTGAAATTTAAAACAATAATGGAATGTGTGATTTGGAAGATTTTATAGAAACTAAAATACTCCACATTTTTTTTCCCAAATTTCAAAATTACCCCTCACCTCGATTTCGTCGGTATTCTACTCCAACTCCTCCACGTGCACTCAGACCTTCAGCTTTCCATTTACATTTAAACA
Organism: Sequoiadendron giganteum; assembly: GCA_007115665.2. Taxonomy (NCBI): domain Eukaryota; kingdom Viridiplantae; phylum Streptophyta; class Pinopsida; order Cupressales; family Cupressaceae; genus Sequoiadendron; species Sequoiadendron giganteum. The sequence continues at coordinate 486,912,945 of CM021108.1, read as the reverse complement.
AGGAGATTGAAATAACTGAAACCTGCCACTACGTTTCCAATTTAGAATTATATTGTGCAGTTTTTTTTCAATCAACTAAAATTTACACACAATAATGGAATGTGTGAGTTGGAAGACATTCATACTATTTTGTAACATTTCATGTTGCAAAATCATGGGTGTTAAGAAGCAAGCAACCCACCATGAGACAACCCTTTACATTTAAACAAGGGGATTCAAATAACTGAAATGGGACAGTGTGTTTTCCAACACTGCAAACCATCTATAACAACACTGTGCCTTGCAAGTATCATAACATAATACTTGCAAGGCACTGTGTTGTTATAAATGGTTTGTAGTGTTGGAAAACACACTGTTCCATTTGAGTTTTCTGATTTAATTACATTCTTGGCACCTTGTTTTTCTATTTGCAAATACTTGTTTTCAACGACATGTTTTGGGATTTTTTCCATCCACGTCGAACAATTATTTTGAAAAAACGTTGGCACTGAAACGTTATCCCAAAAACAGGGCAAGAATCAACACACAGGATGAGATGTCCATCCATCAAGTCTTTCCTTCTGTCTGGCCACCTTTTCCATCACGGGTTCCTTCCATCCAACCACCTTTTTTGTCATGACTCTTTTGTCCATTCAGTATGGGGGGCGATATAACAAATATAATATGTTATATACATTGGTGAATTCTATCCAGGACTTTTCTTTCTCTGCTGGCTCAAATGAAATGCAATGTTATATATAATATGTTATATACATTGGTGAATTTTGTCCAGGATTTTTCTTTCTTCGTAGGCTCAAATGAAATATAATGTTATATATAACATGTTATATACATTAGTGAATTTTTTCCAAGAGTTTTCTTTGTTTGCAGGCTCAAATGAAATGCAAATATTATCATTACATTCCTACTATCAAAATCCCTAAACATTCTCCACACAATCACTCATATTTCTACAATGGGTTGTCACCAATTTCATTAGAAAATGGCAAAATTCAAAATCCAACATATGAGGAGGAAACGAAACAAAAATTTCAAAACTGTCCACACAAAAAACATTATCACACCTGCATTTCAACTAACTCCTAGACAAAATTCACCTATGCACATTTAAAAACACATGAAAAACATACATAAGAACATACGTGTATACATACATAATAGATGAGACATCGTAGTACGGGGACCGCCAGATGCTTGAAACAATGGGTTTTACAATAGTCTGAGTTTTAGGAGACAGTGTGTTTTCCAAAACAACAGTGTATAAAATGCCGATGAAAATGGGATGTGATGTGGAATTTTTTATATTTCCCAAATATGATTTCGAATGCCACGTTTTTCCCTTTTCTATCCATTCCAAAAAAATAGTGTGAACAATGGCAACATTCCAGGGTTTTACATTATTTTTGAAATATAGCATTTCATTGCAGAACCCATAGATTATGATTTCTACAAACATTATGCAGTAATTTCACTCATATTTCTACAATGGGTTGTCACTTATTTCATTAGGAAATGGTAAAATTCGAAAACCAACTTACAGGGAGGAAACAAAACAAAAATTTCAAAACCCTCGACACAAAAACTCATTATCAGACCTGCATTTCAACTTACTCCTAGACAAAATTCACCTATGCACATTGAAAAAAGCATGAAAAACATACATAAGAACATATATGGATACTGTTGTGCAGTTTTTTCACACACGCCCCATTGAAATTTGGGACCCTCGTTTTCTTCATTTTTGGTGTCTTGGCCTTTCTATTTTGGAATTTTTCTTGCTTGGGCATGTGCTTTGATGTTTATCCTACTGGTCGGAATGGCCCATTTATGATTTATATTGTCAATCTTGAGTTCTGGGTGCGGTTCGGGTTTTTTGTTGAGTTCAGTAAAATTTGTCCTGTCCAGACTTTCCCGGTTTCCCTTTGGCATTTGGAATTGGTTGCCTTTCTATTTGATTTCGGGGAAATCCACCGTGTCTGAATTTTTTCAAGGTCCGTGGCTCTGTCGGATTTTTGGATTTTGGTTTTGGCCATCTTGTCGATTGCATTAATGGCAATTGCACAACCTTTTGGGAGTAATGATATATTGAATTTTGTGAAGTGACTTGCCATTTTAGTTTGGTTAATTGCTTTTTATTTGAGTTTGGAGTGTTGGAACTTGAGGAGTGTCCCTATATTTTGCATTTGAGGAGATCTCAAGTCATGTATTCGAATTTTTGGGGCATTGCTTGTTTTCTACTCGTGCTTGGAGGTTGTTTACTGGCATTCGAGGTTTTAGCTTCTCCTACTCTCATGGTATGTGGATATTCCCTCTCCCTCTTCTATTTTTGTTTCTTTGTTGTGCACTTTCATGTTATTTTTTTCTTCACCTTTTGCTTTTGTGTGTGTGCCATGTTTGGGCATTTGGGTTTTCCATTGTTTTGCCAGTCCATCTGATTGATCACTGAATATTTTCCTTGGATGGTCTTTTGTTGATGTTTTCAAAGCTTTCTTGCCTTTGTGACAAACTTCCTATCCTTTGTTGCAAGCAAGTTGTGTTTGAGCTTCTTTGTGCTTTCATCACAGAGGTTCTCAGGGTTCTTCACCTAGGGCATAGCCAATCCCTTTCAAATTGTTGAGAGAAGAGTTTTAAATTCATGCTTGATCCATTTGGGATGTCGATTAGATCATTTTCGGGCTATAGGCTCATGATCCATGATCGTTTTGGTCTATTTCAGTGAAGACGAGGAAAGCATAGATGTTCAATTTTTCGTTGCCTTCGCAGAAGTCCGCCTTTGCTAGATTTTCTCAAGTCTTCTAGTTTTTCCTTATTTCTTCATAATTTTCTATTTATCCGGACTTTTGCTTGCCTCTCAGAATTTCGCTTCCTCCAGATTTTTCCGGTGTCTGTGGCTGGGTTGTTTTTCTAGATTCGTGCTTTCATGGTAAACTTTTCTTACTTCCACTAAAATACACTCTATTGGGATTTTCCCAAATTGTTGAAACCATTGTCGTTTTGGGGGATTTTCGTCTCTAGTGGATTCTTCTAAAGTTTTATGGAAATGAAGAATTTGATTGTTGCGAGACAAATTTACTTATTTATAATGCATTTTGATGAATAAATGAGATTATGCTAGCTGGTTCCAAGTTATCTTTTTATTGTATGGATTGATTGATTGATATTGTGGGGTTTTCTATGTTTGTCCCGCTGGATTCCACCTGGCCTGGATTTCCCCGGAATTCCTCTCCAGTCTGAATTCCACGAAGGAGGCTAAACCCTGAACTATGAAATAATTGATGTTGGAATTTGTATTGGATCTCATTGTGGTTGTTTTACTTGTTTTCAGGCAGGATCAGGACAATATGTTGTTGGGCATGAAAAGGGAAAGGCAATAGATCCAGGTGCTGAAATTTTTTCTATCTCTAATGCAGAAAAGGTGAAAATGGACATAAAGAGTAGGATTCCTGAGAGAAAATTGACTTTCGTCTGGTCAGGGATCACTGATACCAATGTGGGTATGTGGGATTATGAGGAATTCAAGGCTGAGATGGCAACACCGAGTCTCCCTTTGCTGGCTAGAAGAACTGTGGATTCTGGATTGGCACATGTAGTTGGTTTCCCCTCCACTATGTAGTGCTATGAGTTGGTACTTGAGTGTGCCATAAACTATGAGATAGGAACACAAAGGATTATTGGTCCCCAAGGAAGGATTGTGGCAAGCTTTGATCCTATTTCCATTGCTAGGACTTTTGATATACCTGATAGGTCACATGTGGTGACCTTTGATATGGACACAACAAATAAATACTATGAGGAAAATATAGTTAAGTCCCAACAGGTGATCAATTCTTGGTTGGAGAAGCCCAAGTCTCATTTCTCTGAATTTCCAAAGCATCTATTCATGCTCAAATTCAAAAGGGAATACTATAATGTCATCACTCTCCTCAGCCACTTGGTAGGGTTGAAGAGTGTAGGGGTGTTTGAGAGCTGGGTGTTCAATGTCATTGCTCGGGTGGAGCAAGGTATAGATTACCACTGGGAAGCTGCCATAAGTGCAGTAATCCATGAGAAAATGTGTAATGTCTTTTAAACCAAGACTTTCACCATGACCTCCTACCTAGTGTATGCATTGGCAATATTTCACACATATAAGGGGTTAAGCACTAAGGGTACATTTGGATAGGATGCAATATATGAGGTGTATCCACAACTGCACTTGGCAGGAGGAAGCTATAGAAGAGAAAATGATGCTTTTACAATGTATATTACCAAGTTGTTGCAAGGTGCAAAGCATTGGAGAATTTCTGACAGGGCCAAGGAATTCATAAGGAGGTATGTGGCATGGTTCATTCAATTCCCCACCTTCTATTAATTAGGATTGATGGATGTCAAAGGGCTCCCTACAGACTCCCAAGGTACCCAACAGACCATATCATATTGTTGGAGGTCACTAGGAAATTTTTTGACTTTAACATAATTGTGAAAGGAGAGAAGCATAAAATTGGGTTTGGGAATAATTTCCCCTTGAAGATAGGAACAAGTGAGTTTTGTCCTTCCATCCAGCCAACTCATGCTTCTAAAGAGGAGATGAGTACTTTTGGTCTCTCTTTCCATTCTAATAGAGTGAGGTTTGATATTACTAGGGAGGCACAAAAGAAGGCCAGTAGGGATTATAGCCACAAGGACAATATTGAATATTATTGGGCTAACCTTGGTGATGAATTTGATGTGAGGAAGAAGAAATTCTCCAGACTGCTAGTAGACCTAGTAATATTATACAACATAAAGGCCATCCATGACCAAGTGGAAGGGGATGGAAATTTGATTCGGGGTCATATCTTCGAGGCTATGAAAAACAAACCAGTTGGAGAGATTGACTTTTTGGAAGAAGAGAAAACATAATTGGAGAAAATCATGACTCTTGTGATCAAGTACACCAAAATGTGGCTGAAGAATAAGATACTAGAGCTAGAGAGTAAAGGTGTTCAATGCACCTATGATTTGATGGGAGACTTCGAGTCTCATTCTGGTTCTAAGGAATCACATGAACAGGACCCTAAGGGTAAGGCTAAGGTGGACTCTCCCTTCAAGATTAAGGTTAGGTATGTTCAAACTGAGAAAGTAGCAGAAGAAGGGAAACAAAGAAAGACTATTGACAAAAAGAGGAGGCATGTTTTGAGGAGAGAAGCCGAAAAGGATAAAGAAGAAAAGGAGGAGGTGGATGTTACTGCTCCCTTGACAAAGAGAAGAAAACTTGTGAGGTTTTCAAAAAAATAGGAGGAGGCTCCTAAGACTGATAAGGAAGTTAGGCCACCTGTGGTAGAAGTAGAAATTTTAGGAGAAAGAACACCGGTATATATGAGGAGGCCAAGGACTCCTTCCCCAAAGGATGTAGCAATGAAGGAGGATGTTCCTGTGACTACTCCTATCATTGAATAGGAAATCATTCCCCCTCCTCAAGATGTTGGAAGTGTACAAGAAGAACCAAGAAAGGATGAAGATCCTAAAGACTTGTGTCAAAAGGAGTTCCAAGAGGGAGACCTCTACAATGCAGAGGTGAAAATTGATAAGGTGATCTAGTCTCCCTTGGTAACCTATGCAGATTCACCTGCAGAAGAGCAATTGAGCAAATCCCCTCAACAGGAGGAGATACTAGCTAAGATCCCTTCACTAGTGCAGGTTATTGTAGAGCAACAGTTGTTAAACAAGGAGGATCCAATCAAGGAGATCCCTAGTATGCCAAGTGTTGAGAAGGATGCACCAAGTGTCCATAAAGAGTAGGATAAGCAAGATACAGTGCAAATCAAGCCCCCACTATTCTAGGTTGGTTGGATAGAGAATTAAAGAGAAAATTGGTGATAGTAGCAGATGCTTCTCCTAATTGGGATGACTTAATGGCCAATATTGAAAAGGGGAAAACCAAGAAGAAAGCTATGGTTGTGTCTTGGATTGAGAGGGATGAGTTAGGCAATATAGTGGCTCACATTGCTACCCCTTCTCTAGACAAAGATAGAGATAATGTGACTGCAAAGGATTATCATGTGCAAACCATCGACTTAGGGCATGCTTCTATGGAGAAAGACATTGAGGAGTATGAAGGATCCAATGCTATAATTGTGGGAATATTGAAGAAGGCGGTACAAACCAGGCATGAGTTGGAAAGAGACAATGAGAAATTGAAGAAATACTTGTAGGAGTTGATGAAACCCTTGCAGTCTATTGGCTCCTCTTCCTCTGTTGCAAGTTTTTTGCCCCAGGAGATAATATTTGAACTAGAAATAATGAAGGGAACTACATATGCCATAGTTGGTTGGTTGCAAGGAGTCTAGACCAAAGGAGATGGTGCCATCAAGTATATCTTGTTGACTGCAGGGGATTCCATGAGGTCAGTGGATTGGGTGAAGATTGGGTTGGCTCAAGACAAGGAGGACAATCATCTCTTGTTGCACAAAGTAAAAATAATCATGGAGTTTACTGAGGATAAACTGGTAAAGAATGGGATTCTTCCTTTTCCAAGGGTTTTTTAGCCTTGGGAATGGTTTGAGATCTTGCAGATGAGGCAAAAGGCCTTGAAGAAGATTCACAAACAAGGAAGGCATATTGAGGACACTTTGATTGACATTCATGATAAGTGTATCTCATTCTTTGAAATTATGACAGGGAGGAAGAAGTTCGCTCCAAAGCATTTCAATTTGGAACAACTTAGGAAATGGTGGAGAGATGTCTATTCTCCAATTAGCGATGGTCGAGTCATCGAACATCAGCTAGATGATGTTGCAACCTACATTGCAGTTATTGACGGGTATTTAACTAATAGGGTTGATTGGGATGGTATAGTGAGGCAGGCAAGAAATGACATTAAGTCTCTTGAGAGAAGGGTTAGGGTTTTTCCTGTGCCACCTATTGTTGAATTGGATAGAGTATTGTTGGTCATGCATGGTGAAGAGGATCGAGCCAAGGACAAGGATGAGAAGTTATTATATGGGGCTACATCAAAGTTTGTGGTTCCCATTATCTACATGCATTGGACCGACTTTTTGAGGCCATAGGCCGACTTGGATGAAATTGGTGCAAATTGCACATTTCATGTTGTGTTCGAATATCTTTTGAGGCCGACCTTTTGTGTGGCATTTTCATTGTAAACTCTTAATTGGGCTGACCTATCTTGGGGGGTTCTTTATAAAATGGGCATGTTGCTTCATTTTGTGATATAAAAAATAGTTGGAGAGACAAGTGATATAAGAATAGGCCTAGAATATAGATTTGAGCGAATTAGGGTTTACCTTCAAGAAAATATTGTAACAAAAGGCTGGAATTGTTGCCATTTTGGGTGATCTAATATAAGAAAGTATATTGTGATTTGATATCTCTCTTGTGTTAATTTTATATAGCATGGTTCTTGTTGTTCTATCTTTAAAATTGCTTAAGTTCTTTGTTAGATAGTTTGGTAATGCTTAGGGTTTCATGTTTGGAATGTTTACAGCAATCTCTAGTCCATACTTTTTGTAGTTAGCTGACTGTTAGCTACTTTCCAAAGTTAGCCTGGACTTAAAAGTGTGCTTAGTTCAATTATGAATGTTTGTCCATTTCAGTTGCAACTGGATTATCTTGAATGAATGTTTATGATTTGAAAATATTTAAATACCTCAGAAGATTGCAGATTTATCTGGGTCAAATAGAAAGTAGTTTATGAGAGATCGGTCCATTTTGAGAATACTATCTTTGGCAATGGCAGTCTTAGGGTTAGAATTATTTTTAGAATTATTCTCAAAACCTTCATCTTTATTTATTTATTTTATTATTTGAGTTCAATTGAGGATTTCAAGTATCAATTAATTGTTTAGATCTGATAAATTCAAAGTCTAGCATTTGCTCATAATTACCAACATTTTCACATTATCTCTGAGTTGTTTTGTTGCATTGTCAAGACCTGACATTAGAGACCTTGGAGTTATCTCTTTGTTCATAGAGATTTACCTTTCAAGACAGATAGAATATCATATTTTGTCTGAGTTGTTGTTGTGCAGAAAACACCATCAACAGATACATACATAACATGACAAGACATTGTAGTGCGGGGACCGCCAAACGCCTGAAACAATGGGTTTTACAATAGTTCGAGTTTTAGGAGATAGTGCGTTTTCCAAAACAATAGTGTATAAAATGGTGGCGAAAATGGGATGTGATGTGGGATTTTTTCTATTTCCCAAATATGATTTTGAATGCCACATTTTTCCATTTTCTATCCATTCCAAAAAATAATGCGAACAATGGCAAACTTTTGGTTTTTACATGATTTTTGAAATATAGCATTTCATTGAAGAACCCATAGATTCTTCTTTCCACAAACATTATTCAGTAATTTCACTCATATTTCTACAATGGATTGTCACTTATTTCATTAGGAAATGGAAAATTTTGAAAACCAACATACAGGGAAGAAACAAAACAAAAATTTCAAAACCCTCGACAAAAAAAAATCATTATCAGACCTGCATTTCAACTAACTCCTAGACAAAATTCACCTATGCTCATTGAAAAAAGCATGAAAAAAATACATAAGAACATATGTGGATACATACATAACATGACGAGGCATCGTAGTGTGGGGACCGCCAGACGCCTGAAATAGTGGGTTTTACAATAGTTTGAGTTTTAGGAGACAGTGTGTTTTCCAAAACAATAGTGTATAAAATGACAGAAAAAATGGGATGTGATGTGGGCTTTTTTCTATTTCCCAAATATGATTTTGAATGCCACATTTTTTAGTTTTCTATCCATTTCAAAAAACAATGCGAACAATGGCAATATTTGTGGTTTTATATGATTTTCAAAATATAGCATTTCATTACATAACCCACATATTATGCTTTCTACAAACATTATTCAATAATTTCACTCATATTTCTACAATGGGTTGTCACTTATTTCATTAGGAAATGGAAAAATTCAAAAACTAGCATACCAGGAGGAAACGAAACAAAATTTTCAAAACCCTCCATACAAAAAACATTATCAGACCTACATTTCAACTAACTCCTAGACAAAATTCACCTATGCACATTGAAAAACAAATGAAAAACATACATACGAATATATGTGGATACATATATAACATGATGAGACATCGTAGTGCGGGGACCACCAGACGCCTAAAATAGTGGGTTTTATAATAGTCCGAGTTTTTGGAGATAGTGTGTTTTCCAAAACAATAGTGTATAAAATGGCAGAAAAAATGGGATGTGATGTGGGCTTTTTTCTATTTCCAAATTATGATTTTGAATGCCACATTTTTCCCTTTTCTATCCATTCTGAAAAACATTGCGAACAATGGCGACATTCCTAGGTTTTACATGATTTTTGAAATATAGCATTTCATTGCAAAACCCATAGATTTTGGTTTCTACAAACATTATTCAGTAATTTCACTCATATTTCTACAATGGGTTGTCACTTATTTCATTAGGAAATGGCAAAATTTGAAAGCCAACATATAGGGAGGAAACAAAACAAAAAAATTCAAAACCTTCTACACAAAAAATCATTATCAAACCTGCATTTCAACTAACTCCTAGACAAAATTCACCTATGCACATTGAAAAAATCATGAAAAACATACATAAGAACATACGTGGATACATACATAACATGACAAGACATCCTAGTGTAGGGATCGCCAGATGCCTGAAATAGTGGGTTTTACAATAGTCTAAGTTTTAGGAGATAGTGTGTTTTCCAAAACAACAATTTATAAAATGGTGAAAAAAATGGGATGTGATGTTGGATTTTTGCTATTTCCAAATTATGATATCGAATGCCACATTTTTCCCTTTTCTATCCATTCCGTAAAACAATGTGAACAATGGTGACATTTCGGGTTTGACATAATTTTTGAAATATAGCATTTCATTGCAAAACCCACAGATTTTATTTTCTACAAACATTATTCAGTAATTTCACTCATATTTCTACAATGGGTTGTCGCTTATTTCATTAGGAAATGGAAAAATTCAAAAACCACCATACAGGGAGGAATCGAAATAAAAATTTCAAAACCCTCCACACAAAAAACATTATCAGACCTGCATTTCAAATAAATCCTAGACAAAATTCACCTATGCACATTGAAAAATGCATGAAAAACATACATAAGAACATATGTGGATACATACATAACATGACAAGACATCATAGTGTAGGGACCACCAGATGCCTGAAACAGTGGGTTTTACAATAGTCTGAGTTTTAGGAGACAATGTGTTTTCCAAAACAATAGTGTATAAAATGGCGGGAAAAATGGGATGTGATGTGGGCTTTTTTCTATTTCCAAATTATGATTTTGAATGCCACATTTTTCCCTTTCCTATCCATTCTGAAAAACAATGTGAACAGTGGCAACCAACCAGGATTTACATGATTTTTGAAATATAGCATTTCATTGCAGAACCCACAGATTCTTCTTTCTACAAACATTATTCAGTAATTTCACTCATATTTCTACAATGGGTTATCACTTATTTCATTATGAAATGGAAAAATTTGAAAACCAACATACGGGGAGGAAACTAAACAAAAATTTAAAAACCCTCGACACAAAATATCATTATCAGACTTGCATGTCAACTAACTCCTAGACAAAATTCACCTATGCACATTGAAAAAAGCATGAAAAACATACATAAGAAAATAGGTGGATACATACATAGCATGACGAGACATCGTAGTGGGGGGACTGCCAAACACCTGAAACAGTGGGTTTTACAATAGTCTGAGTTTTAGGCGATAGTGTGTTTTCCAAAACAATAGTGTATAAAATGGTGGAAAAAATCGGATGTAATGTGGGCTTTTTTCTATTTCCAAATTATGATTTCAAATGCCACATTTTGCGCTTTTCTATCCATTCTAAAAAACAATACGAACAATGGTGACATTCTGGGTTTTACATGATTTTCAAAATATAGCATTTCATTGTAGAACTTATAGATTCTACTTTCTACAAACATTATTCAGTAATTTTACTCATATTTCTACAATGGGTTGTCACTTATTTCATTAGGAAATGGAAAAATTCAAAAAACAACATATGGGGAGGAAACAAACAAAACATTTAAAACCCTCAACACAAAAAAACATTATCAGACCTACATTTCAACTAACTCCTAGACAAAATTCACCTATGCACATTGATAAAAGCATGAAAAACATACATAAGAACATATGTGGATACATGCATAACATGACAATACATTCTAGTACGGGTACTGCCAAATGCCTGAAACAGTGGGTTTTACAATAGTCTGAATTTTAGGAGACAATGTATAAAATGGCAATGAAAATGGGATGTGATGTGGGCTATTTTCTATTTTCCAAATATGATTTTCAATGCCATGTTTTTCCCTTTTTTATCCATTCTGAAAAACAATGCAAACAATGGTGACATTCCGGGTTTTACATGATTTTCGAAATATAGCATTTCATTGCAGAACCCACAGATTCTTCTTTCTACAAACATTATTCAGTAATGTCACTCATATTTCTACAATGAGTTGTCACTTATTTCATTAGGAAATGGAAAAATTTGAAAAACAGCATGCGGGGAGGAAACAAAACAAAAATTTCAAAACCCTTGACACAAAAAAACGTTATCAGACCTGCATTTCAACTAGCTCCTAGAAAAAATTCACGTATGCACATTGAAAAAAGAATGAATAACATACATAAGAACATACGTGGATACATACCTAACGTGACAAGACATTGTAGTGCAGGGACCGCCAGACGCTTGAAACAGTGGGTTTTACAATAGTTTAAGTTTAAGGAGACAATGTGTTTTCCAAAACAACGGTGTTAAAATGGCCACAAAAATGGGATGTGATGTGGGATTTTTTCTATTTCCAAATTATGATTTCGAATGCCACATTTTTCCCTTTTCTATCCATTCTGAAAAACATTGCGAACAATGGCGACATTCCTAGGTTTTACATGATTTTTGAAATATAGCATTTCATTGCAGAACCCATAGATTTTGGTTTCTACAAACATTATTCAGTAATTTCACTCATATTTCTACAATGGGTTGTCACTTATTTCATTAGGAAATGGAAAATTTTGAAAACTAGCACACAAGGAGGAAACGAAACAAAAATTTCAAAACCCTCGACACAAAAAAACATTATCAGACCTGCATTTCAACTAACTCCTAGACAAAATCCACCTATGCACATTAAAAAAAGCATGAAAAACATACATAAGAACATACGTGGATACATACATAACATGACCAGACATTGTACTTCGGCGACTGCCAGACGCTTGAAATAGTGGGTCTTACAATAGTCCAAGTTTTAGGAGACAGTGTGTTTTCCAAAACAACAGTGTATAAAATGGCAGCCAAAATGGGATGTTATGTGCACTTATTGCTATTTCCTAATTATGATTTCGAATGCCACGTTTTTCCCCTTTTTATCCATTCTAAAAAACAATGCAAACAATGGTGACATTCCAATTTTTTTACATGATTTTTGAAATATAGCATTTCATTGCAGAACCCACATATTTTGCTTTCTACAAACATTATTCAGTAATTTCACTCATATTTCTACAATGGGTTGTTGCTTATTTCATTAGGAAATGGAAAAAACCTAAACCAACATACAGGGAGGAAACGAAACAAAAATTTCAAAACCCTCAACACAAAAAAACATTATCAGACCTACATTTCAATTAAATAGTTTCCCAATGAAAACCGTGCAAAATTCAAAATAAGAATGTGAACAATGGTGACGTGTTGGGCTTTATGTGATTTTCACAATAGTTTTTGGTCTCTGTAAACCTTACTCAGTTATTTCACTCATATTTCCACCATGGGTTGTCATCTATTTCATTCGGCAACCCCAAAATTTCAAAACTAGCAGATGGGAGGAGACGAAAAAACTAAAACCCTCAACTAAAAATCACAAAACGAAAACCCCGCAATGAATGGTCGTTCATTTCTTCGGTGTTCATGGTAGAATGGAAAAATGGAACATACACATAGCAGATATACATGCCTGGAGGAGCTTTGCATGCATGCAACTCTTTCCCTCGCTATCCACCAAAATGTCGCTATCTAAAAATGGAGAAAATGGGACCTCGTTGGGGCTTTTTGATATTTGCTAATAATGGTTTTGAATGCCACGTTTTTGGATTTTTGTCCATCCATGCCGAAAAATTATTTTGAAAACCCGCTAGCACTAACACAATTTCCCAGCGACGGGACAACAAATGGCATAGGGCATGAGACGTCTGGTCATCAAGTCTCTATGTCAAGTCTTTCCTTCCGTCTAGCAACCTTTTTCATCCCAGGTCCCACCACTTTCGTCGTGGCTCTTTCCTCCATGCGCTATGGGGGCATATCCTATCTTATATGCATAGGTGAATTTTGTCTAGGAGTTAGCTTTCTCCCCATGTATGTGTATCTGTGTGTTTTCTACTCTTTTTGGAAATTTTCATTTCTTATGTTTTGTATATTTTCAAGTGGCAATATAGCAACGAGTTGGAAAATTTTCTTGGTTTGTTATTTTCTATGGATATTTTAACCTTTTTCATGAGATTTTCATTGCAAAATGATTGTCATTGAAATCAGGGTTCTCTGTGAGTGCAATTAAATTTTGTGAGATTCTATTTTTGTTTTGTCTGTATTGTAAGAGTTGCACAGTATTGAGTTTTTTATGGATTTTTTAATTCTAAAAGAACTGTGTTGTTATCTATAGGAAGATTAGATTCGGTTTGTGTTATTTTTACAAAATACCTCCTTCGTTAGGACATCGTTAACAATAAGACACAAATTGTGCAGAATCTTTAGGTACTTCACTTGCCCTAGTTTCAGTGACTTTTGGGTTTGCGTATTTCTCAAAAGACCAAATGTCAATAAAAACTTTTAGGTCTTTTCCTCCGTCATTTATTGATCTTAAATTAGAACACCCAGAAAGGAAAATGTTTTATTTCAAACTTTCTCGTTGACAATACTATAACCCTTTAGACCTATCACTTGACTCAAAAAATGCACCTATTTCTCAATTAAGCCAGAGCCATATCAAATTATGGCTATCCCTTTCTTGCGAACATTTCATTCAGAGCATATCCAAAAATTATTTTTTCTCATTTACGCTGCTTTCATTTACTGATTTTTAATTAGAAATGCATAAATATTCAAAAAAATATATCTCATAAAGTTTCAACATACACTTTCCATACAAACTCTCAACTGTGTAAATTCCAAATGGATCATATACTGTTGTCCTAAAAACATTCTACAAAATTGTAACATAAAAATCCAAGCATATAAATTCCTAAGTATAGATTTACCTTACTTAAGGCACAATGAAATACGAGAGTATCTTTTTCCTTCTTCTAAAAAAAGATCTAGGATTTTCTCATAGAATGTTTCATTTGCATAGTGAATGGAACATGCTATGTGGCCATCAAATTTTCTATCCTCATCCCTTTAACAAGAAAAAAAATGTTTATAGTTACTGTCACTATCAAATTTAATTTTTGTTGAACGCAATGTGCTTGCATGGTAATCATTGGTAATTTATTCAGTAGAGACTTGCTAACGAGGGTGGTGAACCCAAAGAGTCTTTCAATTGGCATTTTTGTTATCATTGTTTCCTTTAGGGATGAAATTATTGATGTCGTTATTTATTTATTTGTCTAAAATACTAGTCTTATCAGCTTCTCTATACATCATTAATAAGTCCAAAGTTGATATTGAAGGTGTTACACATTGATTTGAAAAAAATTACTTACATGAATTGTGGCTAAAGAAAAGATGATTGAATTTTTGCTTAATGCATTTTTTTCAATGTTGTGATTAGAGCTGACATATTAATCCATTCATTAGTTGTTTTTCTCTTTTAGACTGCTTCAATGACATGTTTGGTACTTCATATATGGACTCTATATTTAGCTAATGTTGAAGATGTTTCAAGCAATGTTACTATTTCTCTCTAAAACTTGTCAGCTTTCAAATTTTCCTTATTGGTCTTTACTTTGTATTCTGTCATAATCTAGTATCAAGAGGCTCTTGCTATGCTACATTGTCAAAATCCATGTATTGGAGTTTCCTACTTTTACAAATCATAGAAAATATATTTACTAACTATGATTCTCAGCATGGTTGTGATTGATGCACTTTGATTAATAACCACTCAACAAAAAATTATGAATTTGAAGCTCAACCACTTTTCTTGATGGACCTGTTTTATCCCTTCATCTTCTATTGTGTAATCCTTAGTTTTTATTTAGACTTGGGATGGGATGGAAAAAAGATAATGTTTGATAAAATCTCTTAGTCTTACAATGAAAAATTTATTTACCATAGTCCATGTATTTTCTCTCCAAATAGATCATGAAACTCTAGCTTTAAAAAAAAATGATTTGAGCAATCATATTGCAAAGAAAAATGAAGGTAAGTTTGCTAGGAGGAATAGGATGTTGTGTATTGAACACTACTTTCTAATCAATCCAAGGATTTTTTTGTCACAAAAATCCCTTGAAAACCTCATATCCCATCTTTGCCAAACTTTTTCTTTTCAATATTAGTGACAACCCAAACCATGTATAGAAGATTTGAAGGTCCATATGGATGTCATAGTGTAGATCTCATTTAGAGAAATTATCCACATTATTTTAACTTAATCCATTTGATACTAATTACCATAGTTAGCAGACTCGTACTTGACAAAAACCTAGCAAACCTAAATTTTTTGACTCGGAAAAAACTCAACTTAAAAAATTGCTTAAGTTTCTATGGTAACACACTTTTTTTTGCAAAATTCAATGACAAGATGTATCAAATGAGTCCACAAATGAGTAAAAAAAATTTCTAAAGGCATGCAAGAAGGTTGAATACATCTCATCCGTTCACCATTTTTCATATTTTTTTTGCTTTCCTTGGATTCGCGTTGTGCAACCGTATTGTTATGTAAGCCTTAAAATCCCCATATTTTCAGATTTCATTTAATGTGAGTATATTGAAGAAAAAGATGTAGGAAGATTGATTTTGGTTCACGGGGTAGTTTTACAAAGAATAGATTTGTTCGACATGTAGATTGATATATGGGGTATATTACATAGAATAGAGTTGTGTGGCATTGTTGGGCTTGCTTGGTTATTATGCAATTTCTATTTTCTTAGCTACCAAGGTAATTTTTTTTACTTTGCATATCCTTTTGATTTAATGTTATGTTTTTAGGCATTTCTTATCCCTTCTACACATACTAAACAACCACTAACTTACAATTTTTTGGTGTAATAATTTAAATAACTTGTAATCAATTATTTGCATACCTTAGTAAGATATTTGATGTTGTACTCATAGGAAAGGTTGTATGAACCATTTTCAACTTCATAATTAGTACTGAAAAATTTCTTTATTGTTTGAATTCCCTACACTCAGCTTTCCTATAGGCCAATCGCTTCAAATTTCTTCCAACATCGTCATGTCTACATTAACTACAAATGCCATTTTCGACATCCTTTCAGCCATGCCAGATGTAGATCCATTTCTATAAGTTGTATCTATCAATAGCATTAAATAGCCTCACGCTATGCTTGTCAAGTTCTATATCTAATTGTTGGATGGGATGCACAAACATCATTCATTTCTTCCCACCCAATTCAATGAGCTTGTCGTGGAGGAAGCTTTAGTCAAAGGTTCCATTGCCCACCTCAAAGAATACAACTACGAAAAATTTCATAGATTCACGTATGTACATAATTATCATATGGTTTTAACTTCTTATTATTTAATCATGTACATTTCATTCACTTTAAAATTTTCCTTTCCTTGCAAGGCTATCGTAATTCATATCCTCGAAGTTGTCTCAAACAATGCATCAATTATTGGATCTCCAATTGCTATTCATCAAGCTACACTCTGTACACCCTCTAGCATCTCTTAGGGGCCATTAGCCACCACTCAATCTCCTAGCACTTCACTTGATGAACCATCCGAACCAACTCCCATTGCAACCTTAACATCATACCATAAGCTTTGGTCCATTCAGGGTTGTGCCCTTGCTAAAAGTCCAATTCATGAGTATAAAAACTCAAGAAATGATGGGAAAGTCTTTGGGTTTGATTTTTTAGATAAAGAAAGGTATGAGATACATGTTACCTACTTTAATGATCATGTAGACAATTTCTACCATGTCATCAGGACCAATAGTACATATGCCATCTCCAATGGTCGCATCAGAGTTAGGAACACAAAATATAGCAGTGGCACAAACCCTTATGAAATATTCCTCCACAACTCCTCAACCATAACTCCATTCAGCTGCGTAGACTCCACTATACCAACACACAAGTACCATATGAAAAGAATTGAATCATTAATATCATTCCCTATTAATTCCCTTGTAGATGTCATTGGTATTGTTCTATCTATCTCCCTTGCATCAACCATTTGCAAGAGGGATGGCACCAAAACAAAAAAGTGTACAACTACAATCATTGGCATGTCCAACCATACCATTGACATCACAGTTTGGGGTATCCATTGCCAAATTTTTGGGAAACAACTAGACGACCTTCCCCTAGAACCCAACTGAGGGTGATCCCACAATACTAGTTTACAATTTTTGGGCAAACTGGACACTAAATTGTTTTTTTTTAACTAAATCTTCACTTTCGGGCTCCTATAGCGGCTAAACCATGAGGAATTTGAAGATGATGAAAAATAGTGATTTGTGAAGTTTTTTCTATAAATTCTAAATATATATATTTTAAAAAAATTGGAATTAGATTGCACTTTTTTTTTCATCTCCTTCGAAAACTAGTTTTTATCAGTAAACAACATTTTTAAGGAATGATGTTCGCCGTATACAAAAAAAATAAAATTTTATGAAGGATAAAATTATAGTTTTTTCAAATTTATATTTGTAACTACGATATCTAACCAATTCATTTGGTTTCATAATGTTCCATTAAATATCTTTTCCTTAATCAAGTTTTGAAGTTAAACCAACTACAATTCAGACATAGGCAAAGAGTATACAACATAACTTTTTCTATTTGTATCGAAATTCTTTTTTTTTTAATGGATCAAGGACATCAATACCCAGCCTGAACATATTTTCCAAAATTTGTGCAAAATAGAGAGCTTGATTTTCAGTGAAAAACCTACATTTATAAGAAATAAAAAATAAATATAATAATCAAATTTAATTTAATTAAAATTATACTTTTTTGGAAGCTTATAATAAGGACTAAATACTCACAAAAAAATTAATTTAAATAAACTCATTTGATCCCCCAAAAGGTAAATCAAAAGTGGTTTTTTATCAACATTTTGATAGGTGTAAAGGAGACTCTGTTATAGGTATGGTTTAAAACTAGCGAGATTCTATCCAAGGGGGCTTGGTCTAAGGTGGTTTGATCAAACCCTATTTAATTGGAGTCCTTTAAATAGAAATTTTCAAGGCTTAAATCATTATATTTTCTAAAAATATGTGATTTCAGCAAAAATCAGGATCTCCTAGAATGTGTAAACCACTATTGCATGGCAACACCCCCCACCAATTATTTTGATTAAAAATGATCGTATAACCACATGGTCTGGAAAGTTTATAGATACTAGCTTTCCAACAATCATTCTAATCAATACCAACTTGGTTTAGGCCTCAATAATAGACTTGTTATGCCACTACATGGATTTCCCAACCTTGACTTTCCCTCTCAAAGAGGTAGTTGTTGACCCAAAAATTTGAAAACCCAATTCCTATTTCAAGTATTACAAAACAAGCTTTGTTGAAAAACAAAATGTTTGTGTAAAGGTCACTATCACAAAGCTCCACTTAGACAAATTCTACTAGTTGTCATGCCCTCGCATGGTGGAAAGAAAAAAGTGTAAGAAAAAGGTTCTTTAGATTACCCCAAGTGCATTTAAATGCCCCAAGTGTTCTGCAAAGCTTGCTACACATGATTTAACGTACATGCTAAAGATGAAATTGCTAGATGGTATATGACAGTTTCTTGATGTTACTACATTTGATAAACCAACAACATTGTTAGGATTTTGGTAGAAGACTTCCATCTCTTACTAGCAGAACCTGATGCAACAAGCAAAATTCTGCACACAGTTGTCAATTGTGATTTCTTCCTTGCACTTACCATTTGGACAGTAAAATTATTTTGATGGGCATGAAGCACAAAGCATTGTTACCACAAGTATTAAGTGTGCTTATCTTTTCTATTACAGGGTGTTGAAGTACACTTATCATGTCATGTGCAATTGTGCATATTTGTAAGCATGACAAATGGTTACAAAAAAACATATATATATATATATATTTTTGTTTTAATTTTTAATTTTTATTTTTAATTGAAAACCACTCTACTTCATAATATTTGTGGAATTTACTCTAACGCCTTTTCACAAATCACACATCTATTTGCAATATATGAAGAACAAAATTTAATTGGTTTTTCCTTTTCTGAAGAATTATACTTCGAGATCTTTTAGCATACTTCCAATTGCATTGGACAAGATTGAACCCATGTACATTTCCATATCCATTTCAATTTTGAAACATATAATACTGAAACAAACCAAAAAAATATACAATCTTTTATTCCCACCTCTTATTGTTTCATGGGATTTGTAATGCTTTTCATCTAATCGATGTTACTGTCGTCTACTCGATGTATTTAGTTTACACAACTATATTGATTATTTTATTTTCAAATTTTTAGAACATTTATTAATCCAAGATTTTATGATGTGATCCCCATTAATGTTGCACCTTCTATGTAAACTTTCAATGACATACAATCTTGTTCTTTTGTAAGATTCCCAATTCTTTTCTTCCAAGCAATGTTATTACGTACTGCTCAATGTAATTAGTTTAAACTATATTACTTAATGTTGAACCTTTTATGTAAACATACAGAAAATACAATATGGATTTTCAAAAATCAAGCTTGCAAGTTAAGCGAGCCCGTTGTAACCAACAACAACGAGACCACTACCATGCATAGAAAGACATCGTCAATAGAAGAAGATATGAAATCACACAAAGCTCCCTTGCTAGTGCCTCCATATCTACACTCCCCTCCTCTGCTTACCCTGCCCAAGTCCATCCACCTCCAATATTTCCTCAAACCTTTTTTTCTGTAAGAATTTCTCTCCATTCTATGCTAGACAAACTTGCACACATTTTGACTTGTCTAGTCTGCATGGAACAATATCTAGGTATAAATATAAAATAGTTAAATGGAATTTCTACTTTTATAGATGTGCGTCTGAAAAAAATGGCCATTGCTTCTCAGCATGGAATAACATGGACCTTGGTGAACAACCTCTATGTTTAAAAAGACTCAGTCAAGTTGAAGAAATGTTAATAGCTAGGGTTAGCCCTATCCTTCAAGTAACCTACTCAAAGGGATGCCAACTAAAATATGCTAGCCACACTATTTCCTTTCCTCAAGATATTTCTACAATTTCTACACACTTGTCTATATGTATAGATGAATTAGACATCCTATTAGTTAAAAGGAAAAACATTGACCAACAAGATTATAGCTTCTTCGTGAGTAGAGGGAATTTTTATGATGCACTGCATTATAAAACCACACATGACCCATACTACCAAAATATGCGCTTAGATGAGGTTGCATTAGCATGCCTACCAATTGCTTCCATTAGCATTACCTACCTCCTACATGAAACAACCACAATTACCAGCCCAACAATTGCAACCTTTGTGCATATAGATGCTATAAATTTTGACCCTTTTGAAGAAAACATTCACCACTTAAATTTCTTTGTATCTAACCTTCCACTAGCATGTAAATAAGTTGAAGAATTGTGTTCTATACTACAACTAGGTCAAGGCTGACCAACCTTGTCTATGGACTGGCCACCCATTTCACCATCTCCCATCAATGAGTACACCATTGAAGGATTGTTTGTTATGGCTTTCCCCACTTTGTTTCCAAAAGGCATAGTTGCTTTAAAAAAAAACATATGCAAGAAGTTAAATTACATGAATATTCTCTCCACTTGCTCAGGTACTTTGATAATAGGTTTGACCAACGCCCTTGCTTCAGGTACTTCATACTTAATATTATTATGTGTCATTGCAGCCAAGCCACAACATCTATATTTGTCCATAAGCCAATTGATACATGCTTTCCAACAACAATTTTTGATCTTCATCAACGATTAAAAGACCTTCCAAATGAAAATATTGCTAAACAACTCATGTGCTTCAGATCATCAATTCATGAAACACACCTTTTTTGGAACCATTGTAGAGGGGAGCTCTCTGATATGTTTATCCAAGTTGGTTTCCCATCGCTATTCTTCACACTCAGTGGGACTGATACAAAATGGCTAGACCTATACAAGATCATGCCATCAACCACACCTTCAAATCTGCAAGCCGCTTATAAATGGAGGGTACAAAAAATTGTTCAAAATCCACACCTTGCTACCCACTATATGCACCATAGGTTCACTGCATTTTGTGAAGAGGTTTTAGAAAAACTACTTGGTGCAACCGAATACTGGTATAGATTTTTTTTCCACCCTCGTTCATTTCCAATGGATACCATTAAGATATTTTCTAAATAAATAATCTACCAGGTATGAATGGAAACACAGAGGCTTTGCAAATATTCATGGTTTCCTTTGGCTAGCAAAAGCACCTGATATTGGGAAACTACAATGGAATAGGTACAAAATTCCATTCAATACATTGAAAGGCATGTATTTGCATGGAACCCTCGAGCACTAATTTCAAGGAACCGGGAAATTCATTGATCTCTTGGTGATGACCCATGTTTAATGGATAGTAGAATGATTTTTCAATCCAACCCTCTCATTGACTAAACTAAATTGGTCAATTGTGTTCAACATCATACTAAGTGTTCCTTGCAAACATGCCTTAGGTAAAAAGGCCAATCTTTATAGTGTTGATACAAAGCCCCTTAGGCCATTCAAGAACTTTCAACCCTTGCAATTGATGAAGCTGACCATCCAAAATTTACCGTTGCTCACAATGACAACCGCTTAAACCTACACAACACTTCCATCCTCTCCATTTGGAGAGCTAATATCGATTTCTAAGCTATTACCTTTATCCACATAGTCCTCAATTATATTGCAAAATATACATCAAGAGCTTAAAACAAGTCAGAAAAATACCACACAATGTTATCTCGTATTTCAACCAATATAGACTCTGAAAAGCCTGCCCCAATAGCTTTCAAAAAATTCTTGTTGATACATTGGTCGACTGTGATATTGGATCCCAAGAAAATTTCCACCTCCTACTTAAACTTCCACTCATCCTATTAAGCCAAACTTTTGTCTCTTTAGATGTGAACCAAAAAATATTTTAGTGGGTGTGCCTCTCATCCAAATCAACCACCACCTCCCCAAATACCATTTATGCTTACATGGTTCACCTAATACATTTAGAGGTTATGCCACTTCTTGAGGTCACCCAAAAGTGGACCTACAAGGCTTCTTGAAATCATTACCAATGGAAAGAGCAGTCCACTAAAGCCATTGTTTGTGTATCCCCACGCTTCACCTCCATCCCTACAAGAGACATCAACCGCTTTGAATCATTTTATTGGAGTGAGCTACTACTGTACAAATAGTTTTGCAACATTCGCAATGAATTCACTTTGTCAACTGCTCCTGTTATAGAACAATGGGAGAGTTTTGCATCCAATTATAATCCTTGGCATGTGATCCACTCACCATCAGAGCCTTTCAAAGGAACCGATTCTACATCCTCTTCCAGTGAAGAAGGAACAATGTAGGCTAACAACCCATCTAAATTGAAAGTACTATCAAGCCTACACCCAAGCCTTCCTTTCCACTTTGATGAACTAGACATGCTTGGTCATCATGAAATTGACTTGCACCATGATTGGGGTTCTTCCCAACTCAATCCACACCAAAAATACTATGCTTCTACCTACATAGAATCCAATCGTCCAACATTTGAATTCCCCCATCTTTCCACTCCCCCTACCCACTACGACCTCTCTGTCGAACAAAAAAAAACATTTGATATAGTTTTCATGCATCTAAATGCAGGTTCTTTCCAAAATCCTTTTAAAATGATTGTTCAAGGAACTGTTGGAATAGGTAATCCACACCTAATAAAATCCATCCAATCTATAATCCAAAGATCATCCCAAAATGGCCCATCACCATTACTACTTCTAGCACCTACACATGTAGCAGCATTCAACATCCAGGCATCAACTATCCATGTATCCCTACATGTCCCTATCAAAGATATTGCCCCTCTATAAGGCCAAACATAGCAAGCTTCCAACAAAAAATGCATTGCATTCACTACATATTAATAGATGAAATGAGCTTCATTGGTCTAAAGTTACTTCAAAGCATTGAAATGAGGCTACATGAAGCATTCCCTAGCCACAACCAATTCTCATCCGGAGGATGATCTATCATGCTCTTTGGTGACCTTGGCCAACTTCCACCAGTCAAGGACATTCCTATGTATGCCTCAACCTCATACGAGGGTTCTCTATGGTCCAGCTTCACCACAGTTGTAACACTAAGAAAATATTTCGTCACATCGATGAGGAACCAACACAAATTACCTTTCATACTATCCTCTCCAATTTTTGAAATGCAGATCCTATAGTGGAAGATTGGAAATTTCTTATGTTGTTCTCAAGCTCTTTTATGGCCTCTATACAGAAAGCAGAGTTCTTGTCCTCAATACACCTTTTCTCAACAAATGAAATTGTCTCACTTCATAACCATCAAATGTTATTATCTTTGGAAACACCTATTTCCTTGTCAACTATAGAGCAAATACGAGGGTCACCATCCTCTGATCTTGATTAAGCACAACTACAATCAAAGGCCATTTTGTGTGTTCAACAAGAGGTAATTTTATGTTCAAATTTATGGGTCAAAATAGGTCGTATCAATGGTGCACTAGGGAAATTCCAAGCTATAGTATAGAAGGATAATGAAAATCCACCTTCACTTCCATTATTTTTTGTAGTTTAGTTCAAAAATTACATAGGTCCTACTTGGGATGTTAATAATCCAAAATATGTCCCTATAGCCCCTATGAGCCGTGGTCTCCATCGTCAAATCCCCCTAAAAATGGAATGGGCTTTAACAATCCACAAATCACAAGGCCTTACACTAGATAAGGCAACTATCAACATTGACAACGTAGACCGGAAAGGCCTTACATTCACGGTTATTTCTAGAGTTTGTGCATTATCATGTTGTGCATCAAACCAACCTTCACATTCCAAAGATATGCACAAATGACATAGAGTCTATATGTAGCACGTCAAAAGAAAGAAGAGCAATGCTTATTGTCATTGTTTGAAATAAACTCTTGAAAAAACACTCATTCTGCACATATCTACAAGGTTAGTTTCTCCAAATATGTATAATATAATCCTCTACTTGCACAATTCTTTTTTAAAAATTCCTTTTTACGCAACTCCATATTGCTTACTATTATGTCTGCTCAAAAATTGTCAAGCAATTCACTAACCTTATCTATACTTTCACATTGTGCATACTTTCTATTTCATAGGTGCAAGATGTATTTGGAATGTGTAAGGCGGATACCAAATTCAAATATAGATTACATTTCTCATAAATATTTGAAATTTATTTATTTGAAATTTTTATTTTACATAATTTTTTTTTAATCTATTACTTTAAAAATGCAACATATACTACATACTTCTTCTAATTTGTTAATACCTTTGTAATTACTCACCATATTTTGCTCATTCATTCAACTTCTTACATTCTAATGGTGTATTTCCACTTATATGTACATTTCATCTATGCATGTCAGGTCATGGCTACAAATCATACTTCTCCTATACAACCATGCCCTTCCATTCCTGTGCATCCAAAACTGACAGTATCAAACTCATCGTCAACTGTTCATAAACAAAACTCTATTCAGACAACCATTCAACATCTCTCTACAACTGTATCCAATAGTTCCATTGACATCATTAAAAAACTCAAACTTGCAAGTCAGACAACAAGTCCTATTCAAAATATGGAAGTGGAAATGATTTAGGAAGCAGAGTAAACTTACCAAGCTTGCCTCACAAAACTTGGTGGATTGTGAAATTTCCTAAGGGAGCTTAAATATGATCAACACTATAATATTGGAGCAACACCTACGATAATCACCGCTTTCCAACTTTACCTTGAAATCCTTTAGTGCCTATATTACCAATGCATTTGTTTTCATTGTTTCAACTTAAACTTTACTTGTTACTTTAATGCTTCTTTCCATATAAACATTCCTACTTGGAATTTCTTGTATGCAAAAATTTGATTGTTGTGGAGACTGAAGCCCGCTTTTGATCTATCAAGCAAATATTTTTTTAGTTGTTTCATTGTTTTTATGGGACTTCATCACTGCATCTTTATTCATCTTTATAAAAGGGATTGAGCCCTTTCAAAAATCCTCCATTACCCTTAATAAAGAAAACATAGTTTTAGTGTATCGTTTTGTTTTCAATAGATTTCAAGCTTTGCTTTGCTCTTCAGTGCTTTCTATTATTTGGAATTATGTAGAAGGATCTAATTTTTTGAGTGTTAATGTTGTTCATATTTTAAGTGGTGTTTCCTCTCATGGTTTCATAAAATAGTTTCTTTATTGCCATAAACATCTTGCTAACTCCAACCTTTTATTCTAGTTACAAATAACAACCCTTGAAGGGTTGCCTGCTAATTGAATTTGCTTGGAAGTTTCTAAAACATTTTAAAATATTAATTTTGTGCATATCCTACAATCATTGCATTTCATGACATAACCCATCTTTGAGGAATTTTTTCAAATAGTTCACATGCCTTTTCTATGCTTCCACATTTTGCATACCTATTTTAGGTATTCTCTCAAACAATTCACATACCTTGTTAATCCTTCCACTTTTTCCATGCATGAAATGATATCATAGTTTTCTATTGACATGGTTAGAAGATCCTTTTTTCTGTTCAATCCATCACCCAGTCACAACACTATTTTTGTATTGTTTCACCCTTGCCTGCCAACAAAAACTACACATAGATGTCAAGTGAAAGCTTTTCACTTTAGAATTTTGAAGTTCTTCACGGAATGGGAATTCAATTTCCCTTGGATTTTTCCCCATTCTTTTTTGGAGATATTCTTCCTTGAGTATCTTCAAGATGGGTTGTAAATCTGGAGATAAAATAATAAATCATAACCAACTTCGATAGAAAATTTCTTTTTCTAGGAAAGATTTAAATTTTTCACACATAACTGCGATAGATAGATTTGTATTACTAACATTACAGGTGGCATTCATTTGTGCATCTAAAATTTTATTTGGAAGTGAGATATCAATAATAATAATAAGGTTTCTTTTTTAGAACATGGAGGAACCTTCTACATTACTTGATGAGCTATTTCATATGCATTCATTCACATTATAATTAAACTATTGTGGCAGTCTGCTCATAATTCCTGTACATCTGCAAATTTTCTTGTAGAGTGCAAAATGACTCTTAATAATAAGACTTTTAATCTATCGTTGTACTATCTTCGATCATATATGTTGCAAATACTTCATTTCAAAATTCAGATATATCTATGCTTTCAATTTTATGTTTTTGGTGTTTATATATAATATAGCCAAATGTTTTGTAGCAAGAAATGACCATCCTTTTGTTTTCTTTTGATACTCCTATGAAGTCTTGTAATTGAAGTTTGGGGTTTTCCGCCAAATGCTTCTTGAATACGTATTTTCTTAAGATGTAAATCTGGACATAAAAAATATCGTTCACAAATTTGATGGTGAATTTCTTTGTCTAGAAGAGGTTTTGAATTTTGGTTGGTATCTTTTGATTTGCAAAAGCTAAGTGAAAAGAATCTTTCCAGCTAATTTGCAACGTATCAGGGAACAATTTTTTCCCCTTCATCTAATTTTGTATTTGGAAGAGAATGATTTGATAATAATGTGTTTGTTACAACATTGAGGAACTTCTGACATTACTAGAATGATCTGTTAATTATGCTTGCATTCACATACATGATAAACTATTGTAGTATTTTGCATGTTCATAATGTCTTTACGTATGCAAATTTCTATTTTTTAGTGGGGTGCATAATTAGATATTAGAACAACTATTTAACTATTTGATGAGGTAGATTGCCGATTATTAATGGAAAAATTTATTTATCTCTATGCTTTCAATTTTGAATGTAGCCCAATGTTGTTTAGCAAGTAATGCATCATGACATATGATTTAATGTGTCATGTGCTTAGTTTTATTTTGGTAGTCTATTGAAGTCTTCTAATTGAATGTAGGACTTGCAGTCCAAATGCTATGATATTTGGATTGGCCAAAAAAATGTGTTGATCATATTTGGTACATTTATGGAAACTTGCTTTTGTGAATTGATATTCTCTCTTCTAGAGGATCAAATTCAGTTGTCACTCTACATGTAAAACATTCTTCTTGTTATATATGTCTTCAATTGAATATATAATTTTTGAGTCACAAAATAAACACAACTTTCCTCAAAGGGTGTTTTCAACTTAGGAAAACTTGTTTGTTTCAGATGTTCATTTGATGTTTTCGCAGGTTAGAATGTTGGTGCCTATTTGGTCTTGCATTTGAGGTACAATTGAAGCTATAAAACATCTAGATTTTTATATTTGGTTACTTAGCTTTGGAAGAAGCAACAATTGTGCTACTCTTGACAGTTGAGTCCTCATGTTTAAGGGAGAAACACTTAAATGATCTTGACCTCTTTGTCATGTACCCTTGATACTCTACTCATAATTTCTTCAAACTTGGGAGAATTTGTGGGTATTGCAATTCCAATTTATATGTTGATATTCTATTTCCATTTTCTCCAAACCATGGAGACCCTGCCAATATTGAAGATTTCCATGTTCATCCCATAAAAGATATTCCTGAAATTCCAGTTTATTACATATACACAACATTTTTTTCTTTCAAAAAGTTATTACTTTGCATGTGATCACTGGCTTCTATCACATGGTAAGTGTTTTTCATTGTTGCCTCTCTTTTGTAGGATGATTAGATTTCAAACAAATGTGTTTCAACTCATAAAGTATATGATTGGGTAAAATACAACTAATAATTTTTCAATGTGCTTCAGAAGTTCCTACATGTCTACCACAAAATGAAATTATCTAAGAACACTACAAAGAGATTGAATTTTTCTAGGAGTGTATAAGTGATAAGAAAGGGAGAGTTTTTTCAATAGTGCACAAGATAGTCCCTTATCCAATAAATGAGATGAGAGAGTTGATTCCAATTGAGACCTTGATGAACCAAAATAGATAGCTCAAAAATTGGCTTTATGTTGATTTTACATTTCTCTTTTCAGGATCAAGAACTTCAATGCAATCGATGTAGGCTAAAGAGTCTATGCATTTACTCAGTGTGAACTTTCTCAGCTAATGGAACAAAATATTCACATCTCTTCAAAATGACCAAGGTATCTTCCCAAATTTAAAGGACAATCTGAGTAAGATATAGATCACTTCTCTCATAGAGGTTTCCTCTGCCATACCATGTTTTTGTGGTTGTTGTCTCTATCACTTTCTGTATTATACTGCATATACTATACTATAATATGTTGTGTATGCGATTATTATAGAATATGCTTAGTTCTACAACATGAATGTTTTTAAGATTAAGAATTTCTACCCACAATTTTTTTTCATTTGAACAACTACAGGATGAGCCTCCCTCTGAAGTGATATGAATTTTAATGATCAATATGATTTAGGTGTTTGACGGGTACATTATTGACATTGACTTTTCTATTCCTTTCAAGGATACTAATTATTGTTCTTCATGGACTTGTTTCACATTGTGAAATTCTCCAAGTGGGGAATGGGTATGTCTAATGCAACTATAGGAACTTTAAACTAAACTTTATTCTTCTAAGTTGAAGATATACTATAATTTTCCCTTTTTATCTATGAGTTTTATTTTTGCTTGGGAAAATATATAGTGTTTAATAATTGGTCAACAAAAATAGAATTTATGTTTTTTAGAAGTCAACAAAATTTCAACTTTCTTTAGTGAACAGTTGTAAATTTATGTTTTGGAGGTGGGAGATGATGGTATCTTGTGTTTCATAAACTACCTTTGTTTCCCTAAAAAAAAAGAAATCACATTCTAATGTATTGGTTAAATTAAAAATAATGAATAAGATAGTATCTAATATAAGAAAATATGTTATTTTTCTTATAAAATGTAATGGATTTCAACTAATCTTTTCATTTAATAAACAAAAATAATTTATAAACATCTAAAACAAAGAAATATAATGAAAAGGTTATCATTAGACATCATTTATTGTTATATGTACTAAATATTCATAATTAACTAAAATAAATAATATAAAGATATTTTGTATTATTCTATATCAAACACTTAAGAGCCATTGATTTGAAATTGGAGATATTTGATATTCAAGTTGATTCATGGAAGGAAAAAAAACATATTTTACTTGTAAGCAATTTTGAAGACCTTTGATGCAACTCTCTCTTTCAATTCCACTCATTTTGTAGCCACCAAAACGAGGGTACATCAATTCAAGTAATTTTTATATTTAATTTATTATTTTAATGTATTCATTTGATATAATACATAAAAAATGTAATATTTTGTCTTTTCATTCAACAAGCTCCATAAAAAACAAAAAAATATTTGAATTCTTGAATAATGGATATTTATGTTGACTCTAATTTTTTAAATGTTTCTAGAAAAAATACTCTAAGATAGAAAACACCAGTATAAAACATTTTTTCCCTCCAATTTCTATTTCCTTTGCTCTTTTCAAAATAGAGCTCTTGGGCGTACCCATTGCACACATAGGTGCGACTGCTAGTTATCCTAAGAGTGTATATTTTGACATGCATGGATGGGTACTAGTTTATAGGTAATTATGTATTATTAATAGATTATGTTATTTAATAATTTTATTATTGTAAACAAGAAAAGGATATTTTTAGTATTAATATTTTATTTTCAATTTATTTTGATTTTTTTAGTATTTATTATTTTTGAAAGAGGAAAAAATGGGTTTTACAGGGACCCGAAACCACAAAGTTTACAAGCCAAGAAAATATTGACCAAAAGACAATCCCAAACAAGAAACGCCACAAATAAAAGATAATAGAAAAGACCAGCAACCAACATCAAAAAACCATTAAAAGGACAACAAAAGACCAAAGAAGACAGAACCAGAACTAACCTTGAGACTTCAGGGTCTCAACCACCTCCATTTCTAGGATGTCCATATCCTGGACCACCATCCTGAGATCCTGGATCTCCATAGACGCATCATCCTATCTTTTCTTCATGTTGGCCCTAGTTCTCTTAGAAGGGCCCAAATACCTAGCTTTGTTCTTGTTTTTTTCAGTGTCCAGATCCACAATTAAGCGTCTCGGGTGAGTAATGTCTATTTTTCTGCCAAAGCTCTAAGGGCAATAGATTTATTCTTAAAAAAATTGTGATTATGTTCAACAGTGGCCTTCAAAGCTTCCCTGATATTCTCAACCTCTCTTCCCATGATCTCCCCATCCTTCTTAAGGCTTCTAGTAAATTCCACCTCTTCCTAGATGTAGTCCACCATGGCCATCTTCTCCTACGTCATCCACAAAGGCTCGGTTGGGTTCCGCTCCACCATTTTTGTTTCTAGAATCTCCAATTTTCTAGTCAGAGCTCTGTTTTTCAAGTCTAGGTCCTTAATTTTGTGAAAGGCCCACTTTAGGATTCTAAAATTATCAATTGTTTTGTTTCTATCCAAAGACAGAATATCGCCATGATAGACCCTATCTGGTTTAAAAGTTGGGTCATTAGGGTTTAGGTCAACATGAGGGCTTGGCCTTTCTTCTCTACCAACAGACTGGAAAGAGACAGAGGAGAGAAAATTTTTAACAGGTTCCACAATGTTATCATCTAGAGAGTCCTCTGAGTAGGCCACCAATTTTTTTATAGGAGGTTCTTCCCTACTTTTTTCTTTCGACACAAACTCCACAAGAGGAGGTATTCGAGAACACTCTTTTTTTTAGAAGGCTTGAAAAAAGGAGTATTCTTTCTTTTTTTTGCTAGGAAAATGAGTAATCTCTTCCTCCCAGTCTGGGTATGAACCCTTGACATCATTAGGTGAGCTTGACTTAGTGTCATAACCCTCTAAGGTAGAGGCAAATATGGGGTTAGAAACCGCCAACATGCTTTTGAAGTGCTCATAGATGAGACGAATGAGGTCGGCATACAGGACCAGATTCTTATCTAGATTTTTCCTATTCTCCTCAATGCTATTATTCAAGGAGCATAGTAGGTAATAGGGGAAAGAAACCCTAACCTTATATCTAAAATGGTTGAGAAGGACAAAATGATACCTATAAACTCTAGTAAATCTCTTGTCCAATGTGATATATTCCATTAAGACTTTGAGCACTTCCCTCCAAATTTTCTATATCATGTTCGAATAAAAATAGCTATTAGAGACTTTAACAAGTCTCATATTTTCCTCCTTCATCTTCGAAAAACTGATCACAGCTTCATCCAAGAATTTCCTACCTCGATAAAATTTCACACCATCCACAGGGATACCAATAACTTCTCCAATAAGCGCCTCATCCACAATTACCTTCCTGCCAAATAAAATGATCTCACCTTTATTCCAGTGCTTCACAAAGTAATTTGTAGCTCTTAGTTCAGGCTCATGAACTCTTTCAATGAACGGTTTCAGCCCTCCCTTCTCAATTTTCTTCCACACCTTCGAATTTTCTTTATTCTTAGTGCACACAGTAGGCTCAACTCTTTTCCTGGAACCACCCATTGTCAATAGAATTTTACTATGAATACCCACACCAAGAAAAAATAGACTTAAGAGAGCACAACAAAACCAAAGCACCCATAAAATGTGCGAACTCAACCCTTTTTTCATATTAAATATCATTTTTCCACAAAAAACTTATGATATCGCAGTACTTGGCACCTTTCTCTTTAATCATATTAAAATGTGGCTTCTCTCTCATGAGTACAATCATAGTTGATAAGGGATCTGACATTAGCAAGCAAATCTTGGAAATTTTGCCACATCAACTTCCTATTTTGTCTTATTCCCTCATTGAAAAAGAAGTCTACCACTCCATTCCCTTCCCTATAGATATGGGAAATTTTAACTTTCTCAAACTTAGATAAAGTGGCCCTAGTCTCATCAATCCAATATTTAATAGTCCATGATGGGGGAGACTCGCCCATGAGGCAATCAATGATGCTCTTGGATTCGCCCTCAATCCAAACACTTTTAAATTTCAAACTATAAGCCATATTAATTATATGGTAGGCTCCTGAAGCTTCAGCTAAATGATTGGTTTGCTTCCCTAACGACACAACAACCGCAAAAATGAACATATCTTTATCATCACATAACACACCTCCACTCCCAGCCAATCCCGGATTCCCTTTCGTCACCTCGTCAAAATTAGCTTTAATCCAACTCCTGGGAGGGTGATACCACAAGACACCATATCGATTCTTTTTAGCAGGTTTATAAGCCAAAGACACATCATCTTTAATCTCCCAAACTTTGACCATCTCAGAGTCATAAGCAGAACACACCACACGTTCACTCACCACCTTCTGAAGAGGAGCCAAATTAAATTTTTCCCTAATAAGTCTAAATTTTTTATCAAACACAAGTTTCTCTAAAGATTCCTTATCCCTAAACACTATGTTGTTTCTCTCCTTCCAAAACCCCCAGACAACATAAGGAAAAGTCAAGGACTATAGCTTGCGAATATGCAGGTTAGAGGACAGGGTCCTCCACTAAATAAAATGATCCTTAATAGTATCAGGTGACACCCAAGAGATTATCCACAGAGAGTAGATCATATCCCATATAGAGTTCATGAAGGTACAATGAATAAACAAATGATTAGTCATCTTCGCAGAACACTTACAGAGGTAGCATCAATTAGGGATGTGAAATCCCCTCTTGCAAAGATTGTCCACTGTAAGAATTGTATTCTGAAGAAGGATCCAAAGGAAAATTTTAACCTTTGCAGTCAAGTAGCTTAACCAAGATTTAGCCCAAAAAGGGGGAGGGTCAGGAGAAAAGGACAACAAAGAGACAGCCGATGAAACAAAGAAGTTGCTCGACGAACAAGCCATCCAAACCAAGATGTCCTCCTGAAAATTTCAATCAGGTCTGAAATCCATAAGGGGGGATTGGATAGGGGCAAGATCCATACTTATCTAACAAAGATTCACCCAACATCCATTCCTCGAGTAATATTTTACTAGAGAACCAAAAGTGGTCTTGCAAATGTCCTCCCAACGTTTAAAACTGTCAAAAGAAAACAAAGGTCCCCTCAAAAGCCATCTATCCTCCCATAACCTCGCTTACCATTTCTTATAATCCATCCCAAACCTAGATGAAGTAATTTTTTTCCTTTTAAGATATCATTCCAGAGAGCTGAACCCCTAGGTAGATACAAAGACTCCATCAAAGAATTAAGAGATCCAATATTAGCCAGATATTTTCTTTTTATACTATTCTTCCTTTCCCCAGTTGAGGAGAAAATTATCCAAATATGTTTAGGAAGGAGAGCTTTAATAATAGTTATGATTCTTCTAAGGCCCAAACCTCCAAGCTTCTTTGGTCTGCAAACCAAATCCCAATCAATGAGGGGCATACGCCTCCTATCTTCAACACCAGACTAGAGAAAATATTTCTGGATTTTTTCAATGGAATCCACATACTTAAGGGGGATTTTGAAAAGACTCGGAGCATAAATAGGAAGGTTATATGTTAGAATAAGGTGTCTCAACCTTGGATAATTCCTATTCTTATTATTTGTTTTGTAAAATGTATTTCTTGCAAATAATGTAATTAAGTGTGAGTGTACATGTCTAGTTTGCATGTTGATGTGTCACTCCACTTAATGTGTCGGCATCTTGAATTGTGTGTAAGGAGATCATGGCTGAAACGGTTATGACGGATTCCTATGACACGTAAGAGCTATGTCTGGAAGATTCAATGACAGGTGAAGACATGTGGCAACTGATAAAGTTGAGTACTGTACACTCTTCCACGATAGTGGGGTTCGGGGCATCGCCCCGAAAAAAATTTTCGAGTTCCTATTTTCTCGGAGAATGGTAAAACCCTAATACAGTTATCTTCGGAAGTTGCCCTAAAAGGGAAGCGCATGATATAAGCGTTTTTTAGGGTTGCGAAGATTTGTGATGTGAGTGTATTGTTGGAACGTTTTTTCATGCTGCCGCATTTTGTCTTCAAGAGTTGGAAATCTCCTGAAAGAACTTGCATTGCAAGTGTGTTGTAACCGTTGTGTTGAAGATAATACATTGTGCAGGTTTTGGAGTGCTGGGGTTTTTTACCGAAAGGTTTTCCCCAGGGTAAATCATTGTGTCATTCTTCATTTTCTGTATGTATGGTATATTGCTGCAATATCTTTGTTAAGTAGATTAACGAATCTGAAATTGTAAGGGTTTAAAACTAATTTGCACCATACTTTCCTTAAGAGATTAGTGTAGGAAGCTTCCGACCTGAGTTTCCTTACATTATAAAGAGAGTAGCTTTGAGGAATTGAATCTTACTAGCTTGACTAAGAAGAACTCCCTTCCAACCGGTCAACTTTTGTTGAATCTATCCACCAAGGAATTCCAAAGAGTCAAAGGGCTTAAGGCCCAAAGGCAAACCCAACTAAATTGAGGGAAGAATCTCCACTCTACACCAAAAAATATTAGCAATCCTATTTTGTCTTCTATCCAGAGTATTGAAGAAAAAAAGGAAAAAAATTTTAATATTAATTTTTTGACCAGAGGCCCCCTCATAGTCATCCAAGACTTTTTAAAGATTTTTAGCTTTGACCACTGTAGATTTTCCCATCAAAATGGTATCATCAACAAACTGTTGATGGGAACTAACTAGACTGCTAGATGAAGGGCGTAAGCCCAACAAAGCTCCTTGAACCACCAATCTGTTTAGATTCCTCCCAAGGCATTCAACCATTAAAGTAAACAAAATAGGGGAAATGGGATCACCTTGTCTTAATCCTTTGTAATTCTTAAAAAAATGTGAAGGAGATCCATTAATCAAAATGGCAATAGTCGCAGAAGAGATGAGTTGGCAAACCAATTGAATGACTCTATTGCTAAAGCCAAACACACTCATAATTTTGAATAAAAACTCCCACTCAACCTGATCGTAAGCTTTGGAAATATCAAGCTTCAAGAGGAAGCCATCAGTCTTAAACACAGTAAGTGAATGAATATTTTCATGCACAGTAATAATAGAATCCAAAATTTTCCTACCTTGAACAAAGCCATTTTGTTGGGGGGAAATTAAGGAAGGCAAAATAGCTAAAAGTCTGGAAGTCAAGACTTTAGAAATAATTTTGTAGAGAGAATTACATAGGCT
Source organism: Sequoiadendron giganteum (assembly GCA_007115665.2). Taxonomy (NCBI): domain Eukaryota; kingdom Viridiplantae; phylum Streptophyta; class Pinopsida; order Cupressales; family Cupressaceae; genus Sequoiadendron; species Sequoiadendron giganteum. Next base: position 486,877,468 of record CM021108.1, on the reverse strand, counting down.
TATGGGCCTAAAAGCTTCAAAATCCGTAGCCCCAGGGCGTTTAGGAATCAAAACCAAGAAGGTAGCATTGATTTCCTTGAGAATGCATCTTGATCCAAAAAATTCCTTAACCGCATTCACCACATCCTCTTCCACAATCTCCCAGAACCTTTGAAAAAAGAACATAGGAAATCCATCAGGTCCAGGAGCTTTGTTGCCTTCAAAGGAGAAAGTACCCCTCATAATTTCATCCTTTGAAGGGATGGACGAGAACATTTTTTTGTCCTCCTCCTTAACAAGATTGGAATAGCCGCTGAAAGAGAGTCTTGAATATTTTGATTAACTCCATCATTACCCAAGAGGAGATTGTTAAAATAATCAACTTGTCTCTTGATATCCTCTTCCTTCTCAAAATGAACACCATTTTCTTCAATATAAGTTATCCTATTCACAACACGGTGTTTCAAGGAAAACACATGGAAATATCTAGTGTTTTTATCCCCAACAGCAAGCCATTGAACTTTGGATCTTTGCCTCCAATATTCCTCCTCTTTAGCAATGATGTCATGCAACTCCACAAGAATCCCATTTTCATTCTTTCTAGTTTTCAAACTACATCCCTCTTGCTAAATCCTTTCCTAGACCTCCTTAATATCAGACTTTAGTTTTTCTTTTCTTTTAAAGATATTACCAAAAGAGTCTTTATTTCATTCTCTTATCCTATTTTTGACTTCTCTAAGTTTTTTAGCCACCTTGAACATAGTAGTCCCCAAAACAGAAATATTCCACCAATTCCTCAACTCATCATGGAGCTTAGGATGATGCAACCACATCCGTTCAAATCTGAAAGGGATATTTCTCCTGGCCACAATAGGATTCGCCACAAAGCTAATAGGAAAATGATCAGAGCCCACCCTCGAAGGGGATTTTAAAGAGAAAAAATATTTAAGAATCCATTGATCAGAGATTAGGGTTTTGTCTAATCTAACTTGAATCAACTCTTTACCAACTTTGTGATTAGACCAGGTAAAGGAAGCTCCTTGCAACTCTAAATCAATAAACACTTGATTGTTGATGAAATCCATAAGGTTTATTTTTCTTTCTATATTGATCTCGGACCCTCCAATTTTTTCATTATCCTACAGTGGATAATTGTAGTCTCCCATCACCACTCAGTTCTCATTAATGTATTTACAGCGAAAGGCAGCTAGGTTTCGCCATAAAACATTTCTAGCCCTCCTTTCATTGGGGGCATAGATATTTGACATGATCCGACTGAAGTTATCCCTAATATGAGTAAATCTGGTAACCACATGATTAGCATTTTCAAACAATGAATCTCCTTTGATCAAGTTAAGATTCCAAAAAGTGATAATACCTCCAAAGGCACCTTCCGAGCTATTCCCTTGAACCCCACAATATTTAAATAGCTTAATCTTTTCCACTCTTTCTTTAGGCATTTTAGATTCTTGAACCAATAAGATATCAGGTTTATGATCTCTAACAAAATTATGCAACACATCTCTCTTATGGAGGCTATTCATCCCCTGAATATTCCATGACATGATCTTCATATCTTACCTAGAGTGAGATTGAAATTTTCAGGAATGGTCTTCTGATAACCATCCACAATGTCTTTCATGCTAAGATTTTCCCTATGCCAACGGGCGGTTCTTCTCCCCTGATTATTCTTTATTGCTCCACAATCTGCCTTTGCTCTAGCTCTCATTGAGATCCCTTTCGGGGTGTTCACCTGAGTATTTTTGGTATTCCTTTTCTTGTCGTTAGAGCTTAACTCCTCTCTATCAGTCTCATCTTGACTTTACTCCTCCTTCCCAAATTCCCAATCTTTCACATAAAACCCTTTCTGATCCAACAGAAGAGTATCCATCAACCCATTATTATTTTGAGAATTCCCATTTATGCATTCCATATTTTGGCTCGAATCCCTCAAAGATTTAGTCCCCTTCTCCATCGATTCCACAGACTCAGGTAACAGGGCTCACTCTTCCCTTTGTCTAGAAGCCGAAGAAGAAAAAGGAATCCCAATCTCCAGCTTTAAAAAACCATCTTCAAACGGAATATTAAAGCCCTGAGATAGGATTTCATCAAGCCTGCAATCTGCTATGTCCCTCTCCACTCCATTGGTCTCATGACAACTATCCCGAGGTGTCAGGAAATCTAGATCTTCCTTGTCATTCTGCACGACTCCCTCAATATTTTTTCCACTTTCATCTTCCACATCCCACTAGTGGGGATCTTCCAAAATATGTTCCAGGTTAGCAAGAGTCCCACCCAAATATTTATTCTTGGAGATAGCATCGACAACAATCCTATTGTTGCTATCATTTTCTTCAACGTGCTTCTCTTTATACTATTTCTCTTCCCCGTCACTCTTTTTTTGTCAAACGAACTTGGCCTTGGGTTGGGGCCTCTCCTTAGTCATACTAACATTTAGTAGACAATTTTTAGCCCAATGACCCAATTTCCTACACTTGAAACACACAAAAGGGATATAATCAAACTCAATAGTTTGAGCCCAGGTACCCAACTTAGAGTGGAACTCAATAGTTGTCGGCAGATCTGCATTCTAAGAAACACCCACACATATTCTAGAAAAAACCAATCATTTCCTGGTAGTCGTCACTAGGTCAATGGACAAGAGCTCACCAAAAGAACTAGCTAGACCACTGAAAACATCCACATTCTTGTATTCCAAAGGAAGCCCAGGAAGTCTCACCCAAACCGGGACAATTTCAAAAATAGAATCTAAAAGGTCTAGATTAGTGGACCATTTCTTAAGAGCTAATGAGGACTTGCCTATAATCAAAGGACCCCCACTTCTTATGGCCAAAATTTCCTTCTTACAGGAGAACTCAAAATAAAAATAACCCTTAGGTAGGGTAGAGATGAGAACGTGGCCATTAGTTTTCCATTTTTTCTTCACAAACATCTTAACCACCTCAATATTAGGTCTAGGCCCCATAAATTTACCCACCAACACTCTCTCCATTAGTGAAATATTATGATCAATGACCAGATCTGAGATAGAAATTGCAAACTTACCCTTTGCAAGTTCAGAGATGTTGTACACAGGAGGGGAAGAAAAAAATTTGTTTGGTTTGACCCCAAAGAGCAACGACCATAGTTTAGGTTTTTCTCCTTCACCTCTAGCCATCCCCACCGTATTTTTAGTATTATTACACTGAGGTCCTTTGGTAATTTGAGACATAATCTCAAAAGGAGCTTGCAACATTCCCACCTGGGTGCACCAGGATTCGGAACAAGATTATCATCCTCACCTTGCTTTTCGGTCGAATCTTGCTTCGATTCTCCCTACGAGTTATTTTTTATTTGTACTAATTTAGCATTTAAATAGTGTTTTTTTGTTTGACAGTTATTTTTTAATTTAATTTGTTTGTCTATTTTATAAAGATTTGGATTTAAGTTTCACATTTTCTATTTATTATCTTAGGTCAATCTTGTTTTTGTAGTTATAAACATGGTTCAAGATTGTATGTGTGGTTTTGACATCTAAATTTTCAAAGTCAAAATTTAATCATGGTCCCAAATTAACTTGACTTCAACCTTTTTTTTGGTTGATTCTCATGCCAAATATTCAAATTTCCATGTTACAGTGTTGTATAAAAGGACAAAGCCCTAATTCATTTTAGATCATTAGTTAACATGTCAGTCAAGCATCATCCAATTACTTAAAGATCATTACATTAGTAGCTATAGTCATAAGGTTGAACTTAGGTACTTGCATTGTACTTGTTTTGTCTAGAAAATTGTTCCAAATCATTATATTTGTCAAGGGGCTTGATTAAGTTGCAAGGTGAGAAGCTAGTTGATTTATCTCCCTAGCATAAAAAAAATCATCAACTCTTTTAAGCTCCACCATTTATAGATAGCTGAAATGAACATGAATCTAAAGAATTTAAGTGTATAATTTAAGGTCATACAACAATTTTAAAGGCAATAAGAGGTTCAAGACAATAATTTTCTATATTAGGGCCATATGTGTGGTATTGAATCCTAATAGATTGCAATTTAGTTTCTAAATCTTAATAGTTGTGAATTTGATAGCTAAAGTCTGAGTTGGATCATTGAAAAACGTTAAATTAAATCAACTTATCTCACAAAGAGTTAAGAATTTATAATTTCTATAAATGTTAAAAATTGTGACTTTGAAGTCATCTAAATTCATATTCTATAGTTTAATCAACTTTCCACAAAGATTTAGACAATGAAAACTATGTTCAAATGATTGGAAAACTCAATCACATACATTAAACATTTTGCACATATTATTCACTCTATAAAAACCCACTTTAAGAGGAAAACCCTAGTTCCCAATATAAATATTATCACATAAGAATATTAAAATATTTTTAAAAGGGGTCACGATTTAATGGCAATAGATAACATAACAATAAAAATATGGGGTGTGGTTTTCCATAAAAAAAATGTGTACCCTTGGGACACTTGTTAGCTTCTTCATGAAAAATTCTAAGACAAGAAATTAATGAGGAGTTACAAGACAAAGAGGTTGGTTTTAGCAGATAATATCATTAATATTTTAGTTAAATTTAAAGGGAAAATGAGGCCTAATGGTAGTACATATTGAGGAGTTTATTGGCCTTTGAAACATCAACCAAGTTATTTAGTCTTTCATATCATAGTTTGAGCCTTTTGTTCAAGCATAAGATTCCAACATGAAAAAATTGGACTTTGGAGATCAAAGGAGAAACCCCTTTGATTTCTTGAAGATCAGGGCATGAAAATCCCCTGATTTCTTAAGGGAAATCTCACATAGAAATTGTATTTTTATTTCAAAAATTTGTTTATAGTTTAGCATATATTTTGGTATTTGCAACAAGCTATAGAAGCATATATTTTATGATTACTGAAGAAACTTTTTACCATGAATGAAACTTTATTCATATTCGTTTGTTATTATTTGAAACTTCAATATACTTATATTATTTTTATAATATATTTTTGCATCTTTTTGGACTTTGTTGCTAAAAGGATTAATATATAATAATTATTATTCATTCACTATATGCTCTTAGCTTGTGTGCATGAGGTGTGGTTGATCATAAAGCGGCGAATAATAATATTTACTCACTACATGCTTTTACCTTTCCCTCACAAGATCTTTGTAATCCTAAAGTGGTAAATATTTGTGTTAATTTTTTAGAATATTAAATAATTTTTTTACCACCTATCATTCAAACTATTTCTCTAGTGGTTACATAATTATATTCTCAAAATCATTTCATTTATCATAAATTATGCTAATCACCTCCCAATAACCAATAGCAATTATGATTGTATCAAAACTATTAGTATTTCTTAAGTCTAATGTTCAAATTAATAGTTTTTTGAAGGCTCCAAACCTTCTTGATCCTTGTTTTACTATACCTCCCTTAATAGAGAGGCTTTTGGTGCCACAAAAGATTAAATAGAAATAAAATAAGGAAACAATGTCCCCACCTACTCTTTGGAGTACCAACAAGGTTTATACATGGTCTATCCTTTTGATCCTCACTTTCCAAGACTTCTGAAACACTTTTCTAGCCTCTCTCTACATTTTTTGAAGTACCACATCCTTAGGGTATACTACTCTCTTATAGTACAATAGGTCTTCCACTAAATATAACACTAACTCCTCTTCACCTTTGCCTGATGTTTATGGTTCATATAGCTAGAAATGTTCACAATGGATAACTGAATTTCTTTTTATGTAAAGAGGAAAACCTAACCTAAATCCATTCTCTCCAACAACCTTGAGGTGATGGAGAAAAAAATTGGCTTTAGCAATACATACATACATACATACATATATCGATTTTTCTTTTCTCCTTGCACTAGATATTCAAGTTAACTAAGTGGAAAAAATCAAAAAACAATTTACTATTGTTTTACTACAGCTCATCGACCTTTCTTTTTTAGCAATTAGAATATTTCCTTAAATTTATAAAAACCATATCCAACTATTTTTTTAAACCATTAGTTTATAACATTTTAAAATTCAAAACACATGTGCCACTTAAAGGCACTTCAAATCGAAAAACTATATTTGTGTTGATCATATTCTTTATGAAAGTGGGATGTAGTCCTTAACTTTCACCTAATGAAAATATATTTCACAATACACTTAGGTGTATAGGTACTTTTGCAAGTAGATATATAACTAATCTAATACTAACACTTATTTTGTGTAAAAACTGTTTTTGTTTTATATACAAGGTTGAAAAAAGATTACATGACTTAGTTGTTTGCCAAAAAAAAGATCCTATCATCACCAAGAAACACTATTATTTTACATTATTTACAAAAGTCTTATCTTAACTACCTCTATTGTCATTGGTATCTTGAGCTATACCTAGAAGAAATAGTGCCACCTAGCAAGTGTGCTCAAATCAAACTCTATCTACAAGAGGATGAAAATTAATGAAAAGATACTATATTTCATCCAAAAGGGCACCAACTCCCCCAATTAGATTTTTAAAATTATCAATTATGAGGGCTTCCAAGAGTTTTTAGAGATTATGGGAAAGCCTTGTGATATTTCTAGATTTTGTTCAAAGCCATTGACTAGGCATCCTTGACACAAAGGAGTAATTATCTTTGTCATATGCAAACTCCCAAGCACACAAATCAAGTTTTCATGCAAAGACCAGACTAAGAACTTCGAGGTGACGTAGAAACAAACATTTGGAAATTATTTTAGATCATATATGCAAGCCTGGTTTAAATCTACAAGCCAGATTTAGATCTACAAGCCAGATTTAGATCCACAAGTTGATTCTGTAGTCACATAAATGGCCCTGATAGAAAAACATAAGTTTTACGAATTCTAATGGATTTGTCTATCAACCCTAAAATTTATACAACATTACTAGTACAGTAAAAATTTACATTGAACTAAGAGCAAACTATTTGCATTTACTATTCAAATTTTCAAGCATTAAATTCAATATGTTTATCATTCTTAACTCTTATTCCTCAGATATTTCACATTAATGATAATTAATTAATTTATCAAAAAAAAAAAAATTTAGAGTAGTTTATTTCTTTATAATTATATACAATGGTAATTACAAGCCAAAGTGTAACACTTACTACACTGTTCTGGAATTTATAGAACCTACTGTCTTTTAAATACATTCAGTGGAGCTGTGATTGATACCCATCACAAACTGGGAGAATACATCTGAACTTTGAGAATACATATCTGTACTGACGTTGATAGAAGTTCCTGAACGAATCTCTGTGCATACTTACATGGGTCACATCTGAGCACCCCTTGAGAACATAATGATTCCCATCAAAAAAATCAGAAGAGTATTCCTCATACTCTGGCATAGGTTTAAAGCCGGGAAATGGGTGAAACTCTGTGCTAGTCCACTCCCAACCACCTCTTCTCATGCTTAGAACCTTCTTTCCATGCTTGTCACAGTCCAGGATCCTGTGATACTGTGCTTCTGTCATTAGTCTGCAACCCACCCACTTGCAAAAAGCTTCAGCCTCTGCAAGGCTTACATACACAGCTTCTTCGACCACTTCAGTCCAATGCTTGGTTGAATCAGGGCCATGGATGTAATAATCAGTGCCCACCAAAGACCATGTTGCTGGATGGACAAATCCATTCTCAGAGAAGAAGGTGTAATCCTCCTGTTTCCAGAGGCTCCTGATTTTATAACCTCCATAAACAATAAAGCCGAGGTAATCCTTGATAGAAACAGGCCTTGCAGCTACAAGAAATGGCTCGGAAACTTTTGCATGAAATGTTGGGCTTTCGTTGTCCCACATGAATATAGATATATCACACGGGTGTTGCCCTAAAGTGACTTCTCCAGCTTCAATGAGTATGTCCGGTCTGGAAATTTTGTGCAAGAGGATGTCCGAAAACATGTTGTCTTTCTGTGGTTTGTTAATAGCTACTTCTGTTTTGTTCTCGAATGATTTTTTCTTGTCCTGGACTATCATGTAGTTCAGGGTTTCTTGATGCATTCTTTCATGCTCAGTTACCAGGGAAGAAATCCTGGTATCCAATTTTCCCTTTGCAGCCTCATTCTGTATCCATATTCTTGTTCTATTGACATAGTCAATCACAACTTCCTTTGAGGGCCATGTTGAGGGTATAAGTGGATGGCTGTGGCACTGCGACGGATCCAGGACGTTGGGATCGATACCTCTTGAAAATAGGGTATCCAATTCTGATTCTTCACGGTTTCCTATCATCTTTATTTTTGTGAAGGCACAAACATGGCCACTGCATGCAATGACACATCATTTACGCACCATATATCAGGGGAAATATAATGGAAATAACCATTTGTAAAAAATACTAACTGCTGCGTGGCCTGAAATTGGAATAGAATATGAAAGCATCAAATAGTAAAATTTAGTGGCAGGCCAAGTGGTCTGAGTAGCAAGCCAAGCTGCGTTGATTGTGGGAAAACTTAATTGTTAATAAAGAAGATTCATTCTTTTTAATTTTAAGTGGCTTTGGACTAAAGAAGCTAATCACTCAGGGTAACAACGTAAGTGTTAGTGGGCTTGATCGTAGGAAAGCTTTGTGCTTGACATTTGAGACAAAATAGAACGAACAGTAGTTCTAGGACTAATATAGCATTGGTGAACTTGTTGAAAGTTCACATGGAACTACAAATCTTGTAGATGACAAAGTGATGCAACAGAATGGTTGATACAAATGGTATTTATAGCGCCAATTTTTTATATGAATTTCCTACCCCAACTATGTAGTATTTTTCCTTTCCAATGTTTGGAGCCTCTCTAATTAACTCATTGCAGGGAAAAAGCCACATGCAAATGTTTCGCATGACTACTTTCAATCCCGCTGTTTTACATGGTTGCCAGTTAGACCATTCAAGCATATGAGAAATTGGTTAGAAATTCCTGGTTCCAACTGTTACATATTACTTTGAAAGATGGATGCTTCATATCACTATTTTGAATCCCATTTTAGTGGTTCATATTACCAATTTCTATCCCAATGCTTCACTTAATTGTTAATTAGATCATTCAGGCACATGAAAAATTGGTCATAGCTCCACAATGCTGTGTTTCATCTCACTTTGAAGGGTTCATATCACTATTTGAATACGACTGAAAAACTCGTATCAGTAATTTTAATCCTAGTGCGTCACCCAATTGTCAAATAGACAATTCATGCTCAGGAGAGATTGGTCATAGCTCCCTAGTCCTAAGAGTTTCATGCTACTTTCTTGACTTTTTAAGAAATTATCACACATATACAAGAATCTTTCAAAATTTTAGGTTCTCAAATATCCAGGTTATATACTCTAGCTAAAGCTGCTGACCACCCACGGTGCTGATGTCTAAACCCAAAGCAAGTACTTGAGTTGGGCACAAGTTAACTGTTCTGAAAGCAACCTATTTACAAAATAAAAACATTCAAAAAACTATAAAGAAATTCTGATATAGAAAAATGGTTTTAAGTGGTTTTGTGTAATTACTAGTAGAATAGATATGGATGTCGCAGATCAATTGGTTTGGAGTTCCAATCCAAGATGCCTGCAAACAGTTTATCAGTGTCCCTCCAGCACTGCACCAAAGCATGACTTATAGGGTGGAATATTTGACAGGTGTAATGTGAGCTGTCTCCCCAACATCTGGGCACCTGGCAGCAGGCTTTGGTTGCAGCAAATTTAATATCATCCGCACTATATTTTGTGGAAAATTCGACCAAAATCTTTTCCCTAGGTCTGTCAAAATGTAAACAGTATATATACATCAGAATTCATAACCATGTATAGATGTAGATAAATCTAACTGCAGAAGAGGATACACGATGATTTATTTTTTGGGGAAGAAGCTGTTACCTGATTTGGATCTGATGTTTATTAAGATTCAAACCTTGGGGAAAGGAGATGTACATTTCTACTCTTCTAAGAAGTTTGTTAATCTCCACATCATAACACCATGATTGTACCGAGTCCTCATCAGGTGCATATCCAATACAGGACAGTGCCTTCTGCATAATATGCTTGATGAAGCGTTCAGTTACTCCCTGTTTGTCATGATATGCTGCATAAAGGGTTTCAGGATTCTTCCACATATCTGGCCAACATACAACTTTTATCGTCAAAAAATGTTTTTTCTATGAATACTCATTTTGGCAGAGGAAACATAGCAGGGGATTTACAGAAGATAAAAGATGTCGTGGCACTCAGCATAAAATTAAATAAGTAGGGCTTATACCGAAGACAATGGGGATGGATGGAAATATGACAATAAACACAGAGCTATCATTTATACTAAATCCAGTAAGAGGGAAGGGAAATCGGCAAAAAGCCAAACAGCCATTATAAGCAATTACCACTCAATAATTCGTATAGTGTCAGTACAGAGCCAAGAAAGATTATGATCACTCGAGCGCATTGGAAGGAATGTCAATTAACAAAAGTAGCATAACTTGTTGATATGGGTATGTTGCAGACGATATAGAGTTGATAATAGTAAACCATAATAACAATAAGTAATGAATCCACTGCTCTACTTTCTGAATCATGAAACAATAATACTTGTAAAGTGATATCAGAGGGCACAATTAGAAATCATCTTCAGAGTTTTATAAACAAAAAGTTAAAACCAATGAATATGGTATCATTAGAGTCTTACCCATGCAGACAAGTAGTTGACAAGTGAATCCCACAGCTTTGAAAACATCGTTGAAAAAATTCAAAGCATCTTCCTTTGTCAAATTGCCAACACTGCTTCCAAGCCATACAAGGCAGAGCTGCTGTTCAGGATAACAGCTTTTCACCTGGTGCAAACCCTTGATAAAATCTGCATGTACCAATTCTATGGCATTAGGTTCCAGTCCTGCCACAAGGTCTGCCAGTTTTCTTCTAGCCTCATTCAGGGCACTTTCGGAAACATCAATTCCAACATACCTGCATCTGTATTGATCACAAAATCAAGAAAAAAATAATCAAACCCAAAAATGCAGAAATAGTGTGTATTACTATTAATTGACCCCAGAAGTGCAACAACAATCTGTATTAATTGATCCATTTCCAGAAGAGCATAGACATGTCCTTTATTTTCCCAATTAATGGTAAAAACAATAAGGATCATTTGGACTCCCACCCAACAGAAAATCCAGAAACAAAAAACTTTTATTTGGACACGAAAATGCCAAAACGATAGATTCTGTTTGCACCAGAAACAAATTAAAATCACTTGATTAATTAGGCCCAACTTTTGAATTTTATAATACCCAAAACAAAAATTTGAAAAAATCTCCTCACCTTCCATGAACATGTTGAATAGCAGAGAGTAGAGGAGCAGTCTTACGAGCATCACGACAACCCAATTCAACAATCAAACTTCCAGGGTTAATGACCTCTGCTATCTCCACTGCCTTGTCTTTCAAAAGCTGAACTTCTGCATTGAACAAGTAATACTCTTGGAGATGTGTAATCTCTTCGAAAATCTGTGATCCATGACTGTCATACAGCAAACTGAAAGGAATCTCTTTCTGTTGTTTGCTCAGCCCTTTTAACACCATTTGCTCCGCCATATTCATTTGCAAGTTTTGCAGGAGAGATACAACTCTTTTATAGCAATCCCTGGAACCATAAGCATTAATGATTAAGCATGGTGTGGAACTCCATTTTATATTGTGTATAATGTCTGTCATAGCAGCCATGATAATATGATAACCATTCACCATATCCTCACGTCTTGTGCATTTGAAATCGTCGACTAGTTCGAAGGAAATGGAATACTTTATGAATAAAATGAAAACGAAAGCAGCCATGTCTGTTAAAACTTGTTGCTATCAGGGCTTTTCTAGACGAAGAAAATGCATTAAATCACAAATACTAAATTCATAAACTATGTTAACGTCTGAATTTTATATGGTTTTAGATTCTACGTTCATATCAAGATATCGTAAACCAGTTAAATCACAAATACTAAATTCATAAACCATGTTAACTACAGTTAACGGCCGGTATTCAATTTCTTGAGCAGTAAACATCTGGGTTAAATAATAAATATTTGGCAAATCTTATTTGAGAGGTATGTCATTTTCCTTTTTGAAGTTTATTGAATGGAATATAAAAAAAATAAAAAATAAAATATAAATTAAAAAATTAAAGATATAGAAAAGGAATTTTATTTTTTTAAAGATCTTTAATTCATTTTATCAAATATATATAATTTTCATTTAAATAATTTTAAAAATTATATATTTTAATTGATAAATATAATTTAAGAAAAATGTTTTTTATTGTTATATTCAAAGTTTTAATGTAATAGAGTGGTGGAGTTGTGGCATGCATAATTTTAAATTGATTATTTGATAATTATAAATGTAATAATCATAAGATTAGTTGGCCTAATTCAAATTATATAGTCATTATAGTCTAATTACGTTATAATTAGGCTCTAGTAGTTTACTCTTTAGTATCATATAAAATAGTTCGTTCTCAATATAGAAAGTTGTGGAGATTGCCCAAGTCTAATTATCTTTGTTTGACATTCTTGTATTTATTATTATATTATTTGGATCTTCCCTATATTATATTATTACTATAATGAAATAAAATGCTTTCTTACACAAAGAAATCTAAGTATAATGTTATTTAATTTCAACCAAGAACTTAAGGAGATGAAAATAAAACAAAAGATTAAGATCTAAGAAATTGAGATTGAGAAATGAAACAATGAGAAGGAACAATTTAGTGGATTAGATTTTGATATGAAGTTCATTTTAACCCCATTAACCAACTAATGCAATGTGACAAAAGACTAGAAGTTGAGATATAGATACAAAACATAATGTATGGCCTTAAAACAAAGATGCTCTAAAGTTTCTATTACCAAGGAAATAATGGCATTAGGTATATTAGTTTGAGACTAGATCCCATCATTTGACCTACTTGATCTAGTGTGATCTTATTGTCACATCCCCCAAAGACCTCAATTTTAACTTGTTGTAGATAGATGTAATGATTAATTCATTGTTGCTTATAGTACAAGGTGATATAGGCTATGTGTCTTTGTTGAGGATATCAACTTCATGTAAAAACTATTTAAGGGTATGATTGATAGGTGTTTTAACATACTCAACAACTCAAGGGGGATGCAACATACATTTCACATCTCTTGAAAGATGATCAATCTCTTAGAATTATATCAACAACCCTAAAGTATTTATAACCAAGTATTGGTATTTTTGCAAGATAACTCAAGTACCTATTTAGTATTGTTCTATTCAAGGGGCATGTGATATTTCATAGTCTATTTAGGCATTCAAGGGGTTAGTTACATAAACACAATTAGTGTTTCAGATTTAACAATGAATACACAAAGCTATCCAAATATTTATTGCTATGAAATGGTGCTTTTTAGTTCATAAACTAGCAATAAATTAGCTAGCTATGATGGGATTTTATCATTTTAATAGTAAAGGGGATGATAGTGTGCACCAGTTTGAATGTTTCACTTGGTCCCAACATGCATCTTCTTATGGTGCTGAGAAGCAAAATATTCTCCAAGTTAATGATTAACCTACTACACAAATTACTTTTATGACTAAGCTTCAAACTTTTTAATTTGATTTTCTAGAAGATGAGTTTCCTTATGTAGGTCAATGTAATGAAGAGGATTTTTTCTCTTTTCCATAGGAATTGGAGGAATTCTCATTTTTCCTCAATTCACCAAAGGTGGTCAATAGATATGAAGATACCATGGTACCATATGGTCCTAAAATAAGTTTTTAATTATTTCCTCTAGATGTTGTAAAGATGAAACATACAATGTTGGGTGGTTTGGTGGCCTATTTTTTATGGTTGTCATACAATGGAAAGGTCAATGGTGGAGAAAGTCTTCACTTGTTCAATTTCATTAAAAGAGTTGTGCCTAATTAGAGAAGACTCCACTTGTTGCAGATGAGTGACAAAAACAATTATGGATTGAGGGATGTCAATTATTTCAATAAGCTTTTCTTTGATAGAGGTAATTAAGTGGATGTAGCAACTTGTCCATGACTAGGTTACATGGTTATTCATGCAGAGTCTAACTTGAAAAATAATGTGGTAATTTTTCATGCAACCATATCTTCAAATTCCCGTGCCTTCATGTCATTGGTTGTAGGTCATTATTCTCTTTGTAGATATTATGTATTTTTCTTGTGAATATGTTTATGTTTGCTAAGATTTAGTCCCATTCTTTTATGTCCTAGTTTTGTTCTTCTCGAAGATCTAGATTCTCAATGTTCTTGAAATAGACACAAGTTTCTAACTAGAGCCAATATTTTCAGTCTAAAATTATGAGTCCCATTTTGTGCGTAAGTCATGTCTACCCAAGTTTATAACCAATTTGAGATATTTGTTAGAGGTGGTATTCTTAGCACCAATGGATAGAGCATGAAAAATTTAGTATATTTTCCTTTTTAAATTTTATGAAATTCATTAAGGGGTAAATGTTATGCTCATGAAAGTTTTATCCTTCTATCCAGATGGATTGAACTTCCCTGTAAGGTGCAGTTTCGATGATTTCTCTTGTAATTTTATATTTTATTTGGGATTTTTCACACTAGGTTTTGAGTGATGATTTTTTTTAAGTGCCAACCTTGTAGGATTTCATTTCTCAAGTGACCTTCCACTATCCAGTTCAATCATTTAGTTCAATTGTATTTTTCTACATGCAAGAAAAGTGTGTTCATTCTCCAATGTGGATTTTTCTATCCAAACCTTCCTTATTCACTTGCCAAGGAATTTTCCACATTTCCACATGCAAATCCTTCTTTTGCAAGAGCATCTAAATTTCAAATTGTAGTATTTGTGGGCCGATGGGTTCCAAATTTTTGCATCTTTAAAATGATGTCATGATGGCATCATCCCATCTAAAGGTTCCCAATCCAATTTATGACTTCATGTTGACATCACCTTGATAATGTCATTAGTAGAGTTTTCATCTGAACAAGATAGGGTTATTTTCCTTATAAATTTTAAGGTTCACATGCAATTCGAAGTTCCATAGTGGGTGAATGGCAAGCGGTTTCCCGCATAGTATACTTGGATGCATAAATTCCACAAAGGGTGTAAAATGACAAAAGAAGGTATTTTTGGAGATTAGCATGTGAACTAAACAAAGTTTTGATGTGATCTTGACCTAATGGGGCCATTCCTCCATAGGGTTGGATGGTGGTGTTTTATCTGTAAGTATTATTTTATGTGGAATTTTTGGGTGCATCAATATGTTGTGAGTATTTTATTGCCCAATGGAAATGTTCTAATGCTAGTTGGATTTTTGCATGGACCTTGATGGAGGATTATATTTTGCATTAACCCAATTGAATTATAATCTCTATGTGGGTAAGTGCACCAATTTGTAACACAATTTTGGCTCTTAAGATGCCACTTTTTTTCTAAAATCAGTAAAATCTAATTTGCACGAGAAAATGAAGATAGTTACACTCAAAATTTTAAGATGCAACAAGAACAAAAGTTGAAGTGCTCTGATTCTAGTTTCTAAGCTATAATTTTATTTTGAAATTAATGAAGATTAAGGATCTCAAAAAGGGGGGCCCCCAAAACAAGTCTTGTTTTTATCAAAAAAATAGCATAGTGCCTGAGGGCTCCCCCCTTTTTTATTAACTTTTTTTTAGAATTTCAAAAATCCCAATGGTGAGAAAATAGCTAACACCATTTATTTTATCCTTGTTCTTTCAGATATTTTTTTTAATGAATATATAATATTTTATGAATTTTCAAAGTGGACACATTCTGAAAACATGAAATTTGAGTGTGCTCCCCCATAGATTTTTTGAAAACTAATCGATAATTGATTTTTTTTCATCATGTGTAGAATGGAGTCTAGTTTCAAAAAATGTAATTTGTTTCATGCTTCGATGAACGAGTAAAAATCTATCCTAAAAATAGCACATGTTGGTTTTTGACCAAAAACGGAGGCATTTACAAAAGGAGTCATGGATCAAAACCTTAACTAAATCAAAATGAAAAAAGAATTATATATTTAGATAGCTAAAAGAGGTTAATGCTATCACATTTTTTTTCTATATTTGCATTGAAAGACGTGAAAATGAGACGGGGAGCACAGACAAAAATATGAGGAAATTTGGAAAATCCTATCAATTAACACATCCAAAGCAAGTCATTTGGCGAGTTCCAAATTTGGTGCTCGCCAAATTACCTGCTTTGCACAAAACTTGAATTTCCCCTCTTTTTGGTTGAAAACTTTGATAATGCTTAGAGTGCACAATTTATGATCAGAGATGGATAGTTGAGGTTTTACCTTTCATACGCTCTCTAACTCGTTACCCTAATTGGATAACTCTTTATCCCTCTAAAGTCTCTCTCTCTCTCTCTCAAGTCTCACTCCCTCCCACGTGACCTAGAATACTCTCTCAGTCCAATCTCCTCTCTCAGGTCTCTTTCCCTCCCACATAGGTACCTAAATAAATATATCTCACACCAACCCCCTTTCTCCCTCTCCCTCTCTCTCTCCCTCTTTGGTATTTTTGTCTCTCTCACTCCATCTCTCTCTCAAGTCTCTCCCTCTTACCCTCTCTCCCTCTCTTAGGTCTGTCACTCACTCCCTCTATCTCTCTCCCATTCCCTCTCTCTCACTCACTCTATCTCTCCCCTCTCTCTCTCTCTCTCTCACTCCCTCTCTCTCTCCTTCTTCCTCTCTCTCACTCCCTCTATCTCACTCCCACTCTCTCCCACTTTGTCACTCTCTATCTCTCTCAGGTCTCTCCCTCCCAACCCCTAGCCCTCTCTCTCTCTTAAGTATCTTCGTCCTACCCCCTCTCCATCTCTCTATTTGTCAAGTCTCCCCCTCCTACCCCCTCTCCCTCTCACAGTCACTCCCTTTAGATCTCTCTTCCACTCCCTCCCTATCTCACTCCATATATCTCTCTCCCTCTACCTCTCCATCTCTCTTCCACTCCCTCCCTATCTCACCCCCTCTACCTCTCCATCTCTCTCAAGTATCTCCCTCCCACCACCTCTCCCTCTCTCTCTCAAGTCCCTCTCTCTCTCACGCCCTCTATCTCTCTCCCACTCTCTCTCCCTCTCCCTCTCTCTCAAGTCTCTCCCTCCCACCCCCTCTCCCTCCATCTCTCCATCTCTCTCTCTCTCAAGTCTCTCCCTTCTACCTTCTCTCCCTTTGTTAGGTCTCTCTTTGTCTCTCTCACTCACTCCCTCTATCTCTCTCCCACATCCTCTCTCTCTCTCAGTCCCTCTATCTCTCTCCCTCTCTCTCTCCCTCTCCCTCTCTCTCAAGTATCTCCCTACCACCCCCTCCCACTCTCTCTCTCTCCATCTCTCTCAGGTATCTCCCCCACCCCCTCTCTCTCACTCCCTCCATCTCTCTCCAATCCCTCTATCTCGAGTACTCCCTCTCCCTCCCACCCCCTCTCCATCTCAAGTCTCTCTCTCTCTCACTCCTTGTATCTCTCACATCCCTCTATCTCCCACTCCCTCTCTCTCCTACTCTCTTAGGTCTCTCCTTCCCACCCCCTCTCTCCCATTTTGTCTCCCTCTCCTTCTCTCTCATGTTTCTCCCTCCCTCCATCCCTCTCTCCATCTCCCTCTCTCTTGGGTATCTCCCTCCCCCTCTCTCTCTCAGTCTCTCCCTCTCTCCTCTGTCTCTCCTCTCTCCACTACTCCCTCTCTCTCTCACTCCCTCTATCTCTCTCTCAAGTATCTTCATCCTACCCCCTCCCCCTCTCTCTCTTTGTCAAGTCTCACCCTCCTACCCCCTCTCCCTCTCACAGTCACTCCCTCTATCTCTCTTCCACTCCCTCCCTCTCTCACTCCCTCTATCTCTCTCCCTCTCCCTCTCTCTCAAGTATGTCCCTCCCACCACCTCTCCCTTTCTCTCTCTCAAGTAGAGATTTTAGGGTTTAGGGATTAAGGGTTAAGGGTAGAGGGTTTATGGTTTAGGGATTATGATCTATGCTTTAAGGGTAGAGGGTTTAAGGGTTTAGGGTTTAACCTGGTTAAGGGTAGAGGGTTGATGGTTGATGCTTTAGGGTTTAAGGGTTGAGGGTTGAGGGTTGAGGGTTGAGGGTTGAGATTTGAGGGTAGAGGGTAGAGGGTAGAGGGTTTAGGGTTTACAGATTAAGGGTTCATGGTAGATGGTTTAGAGTTTAGGGATTACAATTTACGATTTAAGGGTAGATGGTGTAGGGTTGAGAGAGAGAGGGGGGTGTTGAAGGTAGATAGTAGAGGGTAGAGGATATAGGGGTTTAGGGTTTATAGTTTAAGGGTAGAGGGTTTAATGGTTTAGGGTTTAACTTGGTTAAGGGTAGAGGGTTTAGGGTTTAGGGTTTAAGGGTAGAAGGTTGAGGGTTTAGGGTTTAAGGGTTCAAGGGTTTAAGGGTTGAGGGTAGAGGGTAGAGGGTAGATGGTTTAGGGTTTACGGTTTACATATTAAGGGTTAAGGGTAGAGGGTTTAGGGTTCAGGTATTATGATTTATGGTTTAAGGGTAGATGGTGTAGGGTTGAGAGAGATAGGGGGTGTTAAGGGTAGAGGGTAGAGGGGTTGAGGGATTAAGAGGGTACAGGGGTTGAGGGATTAATGTTTTAGGGTTGAGGGTTGAGGGATTAAGAGGGTATAAGGGTTAAGGAATTAGGGTTTAAGGGTTGAGGGTTGAGGGTTGAGGGATTAAGAGGGTATAGGGGTTGAGGGATTAGGGTTTAAGGGTTGAGGGATTAAGAGGGTATAGGGGTTGAGGGATTAGGTTTTAAGGGTTGAGGGTTGAGGGTTGAGGGTTGAGGGATTAAGAGGGTATAGTGGTTGAGATATTAGGGTTTAAGGGTTGAGGGTTCAGGGATTAAGAGGGTATAGGGGATGAGGGATTAGGGTTTAAGGGTTGAGGGTTGAGGGATTAAGAGGGTATAGGGGTTGAGGGATTAGGGTTTAAGGGTTGAAGGTTAAGGGTTGAGGGATTAAGAGGGTATAGGGGTTGAGGGATTAGGTTTTAAGGGAAAATAGTAGATGGGTTGAGGGTTAAGGGTTGAGGGATTAAGAGAATATAGGAGTTGAGGCTTGAGGCTTGAGGGATTAAGAGGGTATAGGGGTTGAGGGATTAGGGTTTAAGGGTTGAGAGTTGAGTAATTGAGAGGGTATAGGGGTTGAGGGATTAGGGTTTAAGGGTTGAGGGTTAAGGGTTGAGGCATTAAGAGGGTATAGGGGTTGAGAGATTAGGGTTTAAGGGTTGAGGGTTGATGGATTAAGAGGGTGTAGGGGTTAAGGTATTAGGGTTTAAGGTTTGAGGGTTGAGGGATTAAGATAGTATAGGGGTTGAGGGATTAGGGTTTAAGGGTTGAGGGTTAAGGGTTGAGGGTTGAGGGATTAAGAGGGTATAGGGTTTGAGGGATTAGGGTTTAAGGGTTGAGGGTTGAGAGATTAAGAGGGTATAAGGGTTGAAGGATTAGGGTTTAAGGTTTGAGGGTTGAGGGATTAAGATGGTATAGGGGTTGAGGGATTAGGGTTTAAGGGTTGAGGGTTAAGGGATTAAGAGGGTATAGGGGTTGAGGGATTAGGGTTTAAGGTTTGAGGTTTGAGGGATTAATAAAGTGTAGGGGTTGAGGGATAAAGAGTGTATAGGGGTTGAGGGATTAGGGTTTAAGGGTAGAGGGTAGATGGGTTGAGGGATTAAGAGGGTATAGGGGCTGAGGTATTAGGGTTTAAGGGTTGAGGGATTAGGGTTTAAGGGTTGAGGGTTGAGGGTTGAGGGATTAAGAGGGTATATGGGTTGAGGGATTAGGCTTTAAGTGTAGAGGGGTTGAGGGATTAAGAGGGTATAGGGTTTGAGGGATTAGGGTTTAAGGGTTGAGTGTTAAGTTTTGATTGATTAAGAACGTATAGGGGTTCAGTGATTAGGGTTTAAGGGTAGAGGGTAGAGGGGTTGAGGGATTAAGAGTGTATAGGGGTTGACGGATTAGGGTTTAAGGGTTAAGGGTTGAGGGTTGAGGGATTAAGAGGGTATAGGTGTTGAGGGATTAGGGTTTAAGGGTTGAGGGATTATGGTTTAAGGGTTGAGAGTTAAGGGTTGAGGGATTAAGAGTGTATAGGGTTTGAGGGATTAGGGTTTAATGGTTTAGAATTTAGGGTTTAAGGGTTAATGGTATAGGGTTTACGGTTTAAGGGTCCCACTCCCTCTCTTAGGTCTTCCCCCCCACCATAACTTTATAAATCTCTCCCTCTCAAGTATCTCTCTCGGGTCTCACTCCCTCCCATGCTACCTAGACTAATTTGTGTCACTCCAATGCTCTTTCTCATAGTCCCTCTTTGTCAGGCCTCACTTACCTCCCACCCTACCTAGAAAAATATATATCACTCCAATCCCCTCTCCCACTCTCCCTCTCTCACTCTCCCCCTTTGGTATTTTTGTATCTCTCAGGTCTCTTCCCTCCCAACCCCTCTCCCATTGTCAAGTTTTTTGCCCCATTGTAACTAGATAACTCTCTATCACTCGCAGGTCTTAGTTGCAACCACACTACCTAGAATAATCTCTCTCACTCCTATCACCTCTTCTCTATCTTTAGTGTCACTCCCTTTGTCTCTATTGAATCTCTCCCTTTCAAAACAACACATTTGGCGCTCACCAAATTTAGAGAGTGCCAAATTTGGCATGTGCCAAATTTGGTGCTCTCTAAATTTAGTGAGCGCCAAATATGTTTTACCTTGAAACCGTAAAATAGGGGTTGACCCCATGATTCAAGCTTACATGCTTTTGTATTTGTCTGGTTCAATGCTTTATCCAGTTCAAAAAAACCCTTTTTCATGTAGTTGACTTCATGTTGTACCAATCTATGCTTGATCCATCACCTTTTTACCACCAATCTGCATGGTAGACGATGTAGAAGAAGACATTTTTAATTTTCTACATCATTTTACATTATCTGAGGTAATATATTCATTTTGGTAATATTGAAATGTTTATATCTAGTATATTTGTTTGTTTTTGACAATATAAACTATATTTCTTTAATGATTTTATTAATCATAACAATTGGACATAGAATTCAACACTGAATTAGATGTGATTTGCATTAAATTTTTTAATTTTTATGAGTTTTAAGAACAAAAAAATGAAAAACATGACATTTACTTAACACAAAATTACTTATGAATTCTATTTTCATTGATTATAGTAGTCCATTTCCAACATGGCTAGTGGAATTCACTCTATTTCATTTTATTTTCAACTAATTTGGAAAACCTAATAGCTTTCATCAATGTTAATGCAAATTTCCATTAATTTTTTTGTTCCATAAAAAAATCACCTTCATCACATGTGCTTAGATAAATTCAAGTGAGTTGACATAGTTGTTAATGCAAGTTTCCATTCATTCATACCATTTACCTTTCTAATAAATTAAAAAATGGAAAAAATTGTGCAATTGAGAATGTTTATTGTCTTTCTAAGTTACCTCATTGCCAAAGAAATAGTGAATAATTATAATATATAGCATCAAAAAACCTTCTTTGAATTCATATTCTTCATGACTTCATTGAAAATCAAACATTTGGTTTTGAGAATAATAAACACAAGATTCTCTAGTTTTCATTTAGGTGGCAACAACTTATACCCTAGGTTTGTGATGTAGACTAGGGAGACAAAATCTTCAACAATCTTCAATCTCAAAAACCTCAATTTAATGCTCAACTGACCAATTCAAATTCACTTCCTTGTAGCATTTACAATAGAGAAAATTGTTCATATCTTATCATATCTTAGTCATTGTAACCCTCTCTAATGCATCTAAACACTAAAGCCTTGCTTTAGGCCTTTCTATTCTTGAAACAAGGAGGATTTATTCAAATCAATGTTCCAGGCCTCTAGTGCAGAAGCACCTTGTAAGCTCAATTTTGTCAAAAAGGTCATCTTTAGTGAGCATGGTCAAATGCTAGGATTTTAGTTAATGTTGAGTATTTTGTGTTCAATAAGGTCAATCAGACCATTTTATAATGTATTTGGAGCTAAGGGAGTTCAGTTGTGTCATAACTTGCAATTTGGAAAAATGTGGTCATTAAAGTTGCTAAAAGATGCAAAATTTGCAGAGTTAGGTGCGTGAAAGGTTAGGTAAGTATTGATTGGGTGTGGTGTGTTAAGGAAGTCTGGGTTTCAATAAACCCCTAGTAGAAACCTAGTTTTAAATAGCTTAGAGTGAGGGTTTGAAGGTTGGTACCCTATTGAATGTTCTAGTCCCTAAAATAGGTATAATCTGAGGTTTGACAACCTAAAAAAGTATTGTCCATGGAGATCGAGAGCTTTGAAGGTTTTTAAAGGAGTGTCTCTTTGTAAGAGTGGCCTTATTGGCTTAGTTTCTTGAGTGGAACATGGCTAGTTTGAGGTATTTTATCCAAAATATTTTATAGTAGTTTTGAGATATATTTTAGGCCATGGAAAATGGTATCTGAAAATGTTATTACACTCTTCATAAGTTACCTAGTTCATTAGATATGAGTGAATGTCCTATGAGGAAGGATTACTAGTTTGTAAGTGGTTAAGGAGTGAGTGATACAAAATTGGTCCAGGGGCACCTACACCTTGTATTGAAATCAAATGGACTCTTGGAAGGTCTAATAGACTAGGTTGAAGTTTCTTGATTAATAAGCAACGAGGAAGTTGCAAAATATATTGAATTGTAAAAGTTGTCAATAAATGCCAATGATGAAAAATGAGGTCTAGGTGGATAGAGTATGAAATAGGTTTTATTTTCATGTTTTATTTCATGAATAAGTTCAATAAAGACCATTTAAGGTGTATTATGTTGATTTTTAAGTCTTGGTGGTCAAATATGCAAAAAAATGCATTCTTGCTACAAAATTGTCAATATTTGAATTTGTAGCCTTTTGAAGGAAAATCCTTGAATTTGGATGTAAATGTGCAAGAATGAGGTCTAAATTTTTTTAATATTGTGAATTAAAGGCATTTGAGTTATTTAGGAGTCCTTAGGTGTCAAACTTAAAAAGTTGCAAAATTCATGTAATGTTGTCATGTGTAAAAGGTCTAACGTGCAACTTAATGAAGATTAGAAGGTCTTAATGATTAAAAATAAGTTATGGGAATTGGAGGGAGTTGGAATGCAATAAATATATGTATATTAACCTTCAATTCATCTAAGGAGAGGTTTTTGGTTGATTTGTAACCCATTTTTTTATCAAGAAGAATGTTATTTTCCATAAATTTACTGGTTTATCTCACTTTAATTGTTGTTGTATGGCCTGTACAGACTCTAAGGTGATCTAAAATTGGTTATATTTTGTATATTAGTGAATTATATTTCATTTTAACCTATTTAGAGGTTCTAACTCTTTGTATAGTGAAAGTTATCTTGTTTTTACTGCTGCTACCTACTTTCACAGTGTTCTTGGATTGAAGGGTTTCATGATGTAATTCGACCCATTCCAATTTTTGTGCCTACTGTAACTTGTGGAATGGGTCATATAATTTGTAAAATACATGCCTAACCTATTATAATTTTTTGGGGTCAAGCTTGGGTGTTTGGGATGATGTTCTAGGATTGTAGCAAGGTATTTTCATGGTGAAAATGAGGGCTTTAAGTGGTGTTTTGACAAAATGTGGGAAGGACTATACATGTAATGTATTATTCACCATGTGAAGGGTCTGGTAAGTGTTTTTGGTGATTTTTGTGGGTTTGGAAGGTCCGGGAGATAGGAGTTTCATTAAAACCCCAAGTATTTTGCTTGAAATTGAGGGTTTGGTGTATTAGGGAACTAGAGGTCTTGGACCTGGAAACAAATCAGGAAATTAGAGGTTTTGACACATAAAATACTTCTATTTTAGGATTTTGAGTGAATATTTAGTGTTTAAAAGGTACTCTCTTTGTCAATTAGCTTGGTAGAAGTTGGGATTTTCAGTTGAACATCTAATTTTTCTTTGGAATCTGATTGATTCTCATTTATTTGGTGTATTGAATTGTTTCCACCCCTCTCTGCATCAAAAATGGTGTTTCTTGGTAAGTTAGGTGATCAATTTATGTGTATGTCTATTAAGAGCCTTCCTCTAAATCTTTAAACAAGTTCATTGTGGATCCCTACATGTACTGCATAAGCCTCTAGCTACTTCGCCAACTCTTTAAACACACTCGAAATCCCTACTCTAATAACTAACCCTACAGACATCTAACTCCATCATGTATGAAAAATGTCATCTAGCATTTACATGTTTGATAATTCCAAATAACTCATTGCCTTCTTTCATAAAATGCTTTGGTGTGTTTCATATTTAATGCAATGCAATCAACGATATCAATATTTTTGTAAAATGCATTACTTAATTTTTTTCTATGTGTGTTTGTGAACATGTAGCATTCAAGGTCATGTTGAGGAAACGACCGAAGCCTCTAACACTGGAAGAACATGTAGTTAAAAATGCAAGGAGAAGAGAATAAAAAAATGTAGCTCGTGAAGCAAAGGAATTGCAGCCCATACAACCAAAAATTATTGTGCAATCTAAGAAAGATGTCAAATTGGAAACACAAAGGGCACGAATGAGGAAATTTTGTGGAAGGATAGGAATGGATACCGAAGTTTGGGGAACATCATCAACCATAGGTGAAGTTCAATGCACATCTCCATTTGAAGACACATTGGCAACAACATGTGGTTTTCCAAGTACATTGGAAATCACATCTCCAATTGAAGACACACCATCAACAACATTGTGTTTTGAAATTACATCAACAAACACATGTCTATTTGAAGGTACTCCACAAATGGCATCTCAAGTTGGAGGTACAACATCGTTTACATGTTAATCTCAAGGTATGTCATCAATTGCACCTCCAATTGAAGGTACGGGATCTATCCCCGATGTTGTTGACCTTCCCAATGTTGACACAAATTTACATTTGAGAACTCCTCATAGAGTTTTGCATAGAAAAACTACATTTTTTATTGATATTGATTCCAATGTTTTGAAATGGATGCCTAATAAGATTCCAAAATGTACATGTCAAAGATATGCACAAAGGATATGGAGTTTATTTTTTGTGAAGCTAAGTGAGGGTGGAAGATGCCAACTATTTGTTGAAATGATAAGGCAAGTCAAATTTAGGCCCACCATGAAGGATCTTTGGATAAGAGTTTCAAATGACTCAAGTGAAAATTCCATTGTAAAAAACTTAATGAGTGCATATGAGAGCGTGGGTTCTACCTCATGCGTGAAGGATAGTTGTATCGCACGATGTGTGATGACAACAACATTGTTAAGCGATCAAACAAGGAACAAGGTGAACCTTAAAAAGGAAATTAAAACTTTGAAAATAAGTAGATCACCTCTAATCAGAGCCAAAGGAAGGCATGAAAGAGTGGAGGATCCAAATAGAAATGAGTTATGGGCATTCTCAAGTAGAGTGCCATGAAAAGATATAAGAATTTCTCAAGGCTTGAGATATTTAATAGTGAATTATTGGAAGGATAACACAAGGACCTCTCCTAATCAAAGAGATGTTTTAATAAGGATAATTGGTAGTAAAATCCATGAGCCACATCCAATGCACTATTTTCATACCACTCAAACCTAATTTTTTCTTGATTTTGTACAAAATTTTCTTGAAATTAAAATATGTCAAAGGTATTTTGAAATGCTAAAGCCTTTTTATGTCAAAATAAATCACATGCACTACTTGTTGTTTTAGGGTTCATATTGAGTTTTCTAACCATTATGATTTTTATCGACGTATATGTGTAGATATGAATACTGACAATGTTTTGCAGGAATGTAACATAATGCCTCCACGTAAATCGTCAAATAAATTTTTGTCTTTCATTTTATGTGAAAGAGAGGATGGTCAATTTTTTTTACAAGAAGTCATGTTTGGATGGCATGTAACATTTGCCAATTTTTCAACACATGGCTAGTACACACACAATTGGAGATAAATTTGTGGAATTTGGAAAATAGAAGATAGTGGAATACAGTCTAAAAGATGGGAAAGAAGAAAAGAAGTGTGAATTAGTCAGTGATAAGATTCCATTGTATCATTTTATGAGCATTTTATGTGATCAGGTTGTCTATGAGTATATAAAGAATACAAATAGAGCACAATGGTTGGACTCATAGTTCAAGTTATGCAAGGACACATTTCCACTTCATCATATCATTTCAATTGTCGAATTCACTTAGAACCACACACTACAACCATAGAACGAGGTGCGATCACAGTACTACAACTCCATGTAGGTTGCTATATGTGTGCATAAAACATTCATTCATGCAACCTCCCCAAGGAAATTAGAAGCAATCAATCATGCCACCTTTTGCAGCTAACCAAAGCCAAAATCAAAAGCCAACTCAGCTACCTACTCAAGCTGCACCTAATCCAAATAACCAGCCTCAGCAACAACAACAATTTTATTTCACCGATCCCAATCAACATTTTTCTTATGCTCTCAACTTGAGAAATATTAACTTATGGTCAGGGATAGTGCTACCTACACCTTCTCCTACCATCATTGCAGAATTTCCACTTGAGGAAAATGAGAAAGAAGATACTAATGAATTAGTTTCATCCAAAGAGCCCATGCAAAATCCATCATTGCCTAAGGTGCCCAATAAAACTTCACCTCCTTTTCCACAATGGTTGGAAGGTGAAGTTGTTCAAAAGCAAGAAGAGTCTACCTTTGACATTCTTGAACAACCAAAGCACAAATGTGTAAAAATTCCCTTGTTCCAAGCAATTAAAGAAGTACCTATCTATAGTAAGGCTATTAAAGAAGCATGCTTGAAGAAGCCGGGTAGGAAAAAGAAAGACCCTCAAACTATTCATGTCTTAGCTCAACTCTATGATTTGATGCTAGGGAAGCTTACCATCCCAAAATATTCAGACCTTGGCAATCCTATTGTGGAAATCATTATTAATGGGGTTTAAATTAAAAATATTTTAGTAGATCTTGGAGCAACTATCAATTTCATGATTAAGGATCTTGTGGTAAAGCTAAGTATTTCTGACCTAAGGGCTACACCTATAGTCCTACAACTCACAGATAGTTCAATTTTAAAGCCTAAGGGAGTAGTTGAAGACCTGGTAGTCACCCTAGATTCATGGGAATATCTTGTTGATTTTATGGTCTTGTCTCCAAAATCAACACTAGGTGGATATCCTGTAATTATAGGAAGGCCTTGGCTAGCCATTGTTGATGCTTACATAGGATGTAGGTCTGGTAACATGACTATCTCTGATGGATATAGCACAAATAATCTCACCCTTTATGCCCCAACCCAACCTTAACTTGAGTCTGGACATGCAGTCTGGCCAGATTTAGGAGAAAAAGTGGAAGAAATGAATTATGTGGAAAACCTGATGATGATTAACAGAGAGAATTTTACTAAGAAACAAAAAGATGAAGAAATATTGTCTAATATCCTTTAGAACAATTATGGCATTGAGTACTCCTTTTGTGAATAAGTTCCATGTTCCTTGTAGACAATTCTTCCCCCACCTACTTCAGCTCATTATCCTATAGCAACTGACTATTTGCACACATTATTACCCCCATGAAGTAGAAATTCCCTTTCTGTCTGAAGTATCTATGCTTGAATTGACTTCCCAAGTGGAAGTAGGTGCAAGAAAAACCTTGAATATCAATATTAAACTTACCAATAAGCAGCAAGAGTCAATTATCCAAATGCTTACTACCCACAAGACCAAATTTTTCCTAGGATTATAGTGACATGAAAGGACTAGATCCAAAGATATGTACACACTGAATTTTCATCAACAATGAGTTCAAACCTATTAGATAGCCCCAAAGGAGAATTAATCTATCCCTAAGAGAATTTGTTAAGGAGGAATTATAGAAGATGTTGAATGTTGGCTTTATCTATCGAATCTCAGATAGCCAGTGGGTTTCTCCATTGGTTACTGTCCCTAAGAAAGGAGGAAAATGGAGTGTGTGTGTGGATTATAGGGAGCTTAACTCAGCAAATAAAAAACATGATTTTCCTCTTCCCTTTATTGATCAAGTCTTGGATAACTTATCAGGGAAAAAGTTTTATTCCTTCCTTGATGGGTTCAGTGGATATAATCAGATAAAGATTTCTCCTAAGGACCAGGAAAAGACTACTTTCACATGCTCTTGGGGAGCATTTTCCTATTCAGTCTTACCTTTTGGTCTTTGTAATGCCCCTGCAACTTTCCAAAGAGCTTTGATTAGTATTTTCTCTGATATTTCATATGATTGCATGGAAATATATATGGATGAATTTATTGTTTATGGTGAAACATTTGAGGAAGCCCAAGATGATTTGAAAAAGGTACTAAAAAGGTGTGAAGATCATAATTTTTCACTCAATAGTCAGAAATGCTTCATGATGATGTAATAAGGAATAGTGTTGAGTCACTACATTTTTGTTGCATGAATACAGGTAGACCCTTCTAAAATTGAAGTCATTTCCAGTCTACCCTTTCCTACCAAGAAAAAAGAACTCCGAAGATTTATAGGACATGCCAACTACTATAGGAGGTTTATTAAAGATTTCAATCAAACAACAGGACCTCTATACAGTTTGCTAAAGAAGGATGCAAAGTTTTCCTAAATAGTAGAATATGAAAAAGCATTCCTTGATCTTAAGACTACCCTTACACAAGCACCTATTTTGAAGGGACTAGATTGGTCACTTCCATTCCATATTCATACAGATGCATCAGATTATTCTATTGGTTTCATCCTAGGAAAAAAGAGTGGTTCAACTGTGCATGCACTTTATATCAGTAAGAACTTACAAGGGGCTAAACTAAACTACACAATTACAGAAAATGAGATGTTAGCAATCATCTATGCCCTCAAAAAATTCAGGCATTATATCATAGGCTATCAAATATTTTTCCATACTGATCATGCAACAATCAGGTATCTTGTTAACTAGAGTTCAATTATAGGGAGACTAGCTAGGTGGTTGTTGCTGATGCAAGAATTTGATATCACAATTATGGACAAACCGGTTAAAGCCAACGTGGTTGCTGATTTCCTATATAGAATACAAAAGAAAGATGATCATGCACTCATAGAATATTCCTTCCCTATTGAACAATTGTTTTTCATCAAATTCATTCATCCATGGTATGTAGACATAGAAAATTATTTGGCTATAGGAAGAAATCCTCCTCATTTCTCACCTAAGGAAAAGAGATTGTTAGTACAAAAAATATTTAAATTCTCTTGGATTGTAGATTGCATGTTTTACACAGGACCAGATCAAGTAATGACGACATGTGTGAGAGAGGAAGACACTCATGACATACTCCATGCAATCCATGATGAACCTTGTGGTGAACATTTTTCTACTAAGAGAACAACCATGAAGATCTTAAATACTGGATATTGTTGTCCAACACTACATAAAGATGCAACCAAGTATACCAGGAGGTGTGATAGATGTCAAAGGATGGGGATGCCAACAAGATCAGATGAAATTCCTTTGTTTCCACAAGTTATTGTTACACCCTTTGATAAATGGGGACTAGACTTTGTAGGCCCAATTGATCCACCTTCAAATGGTTTACATTCTTGTGTGCACAAATTATCTAACAAAATGGGTAGAGGCTAGATCTATGAAGCATTCTAGAGAAAAATAAAGTAGCAAAATTTCTCTATGAAGAAATATTTACTAGGTTTGGTGTTGCTAGAGAAATAGTGACAGAACAAGGAGCACAATTTACATCCACTCTTATTACAACCTTAGTAAATGAATACAACATAAGGCATAGGAAGTAAACTCCTTATCATCCTTAGGCTAATGGATAGGTAGAAACCACTAACAGGGATATTGAGGCCATTTTGACAAAAAAAGTGGACCTACATAGGAAGGATTGGGCTGTGAGGTTACCTGAAGCTATATGGGCCTATAGAACTACTTGGAAGACTGCAACAGGTTTTACACAATTTTAAATGGTGTATGGAAAGAAATCTATGATGCCAGTGGAGTTTGAACACAAAACTCTTAGAAAAGCTTTGGATTTGGATATGGATTTAACAATTGCACAAAAAGATAGAATCATGCAACTCAATGCTTTGGATGAGATAATAAAGAGTGCCATGCATCATACATAAATAGTACAAAATTAGAGGATCAGATGGTATGATAAGTACATAAAATAAATTAAATTAAAAGTAGGAAATCAGGCTCTGCTATATGATTCAAGATACAAGTACAATCAAGGGAAGCTACATACCAGATGGTTGGGGCCATACAAAATTTCAGAGGTATTTGATAATGATGCAGTTTAGCTGAACAAAATTTATGATGTTAGGTTCAAATTATTGGTCAATGGGCATCGAATAAAGCTTTACCTAAAGCCCATTGATAAGGAAGAGTTCTTGAAGCAGTTTCAACTTGAGTAGGAATCTACTGATCCTATAGCTGAAGGAATTGAGTCTAAGATCTATTCCCTAAGAAATGCATGAAAAGTGCATTAACAGATCATCATAAAGGGGTCATCCACATAGATCCCCATTCCATACCATTATTCCATTTGTTATCTGTACCATTTCTTCTTTTGCCACCTCATCCACCTATCACAAATCACCATTTCCACGTTTCCAAAGATCACCTTTTGCAATGAAGAAGATGGAGTCACATTAGTCAATTGCGGTGCATTATTATAGGTAAGATCCACTTAACTCAAAGATTAATTAATTATTTCATTTATTATATTTAGTTATGTATTAAGTAAGACAAAAAAAATCCTATATGGTTGCAATATCCTTCGGTATTTTTTGCCCGTTTAAGCATTTTACCCAATTCCTAACTGATGGCCACATCATTACTTCTCGCTGCCACGAAGCCTTGTCACATAAAATTTTCATGTCCTTTCTGCTTAATATTAGGATGTATTTTGAAAATTGAAATAAATGAGAAAACCTCCATTACTTCCTGCAATAATGACCAGGCATGTCTTTAGCTCCTCTTTGTCAATATTTTTATGTCTAAAATTTGAGTTAAGATGTTCAAAATTCTTCCTTCTATTTTCTGCATCTTTTGAAAGAAGTTCAAAAAATTTGGTTGAGGGGAGAGCGAAGAAGTTGGTTTGAGTTCCAGGAAGTTGAATTTGAAAAAATAAATTGAAATAACCAGGGTGAATTCTTGCTTGAAGAGTTAAGTTGCAAAGACAAGCATAAAAATGGGAGGCCAGCCCATTAGGCATGAGCCTAAAAACCACAATATCTTGTTACAGGATGCACAACATTTTCCGCCATTTAGATAGTATGGGTTGCTCAACTATTTTCTCAAACTTGAAACATTTGATGAAGCTATTGTTGATGAATTCACAAGGACATTTTAGAATGGAAAGGCTAAGGTCGGGGGAACAAAAAGTGATGCCTTAGTTGAAAAAATTGCAAAGGTAATAGGGTTACCTCAAGCTGGTGAAATATCTCCCTGAAAAAGGGATGCACAAAGTGCTAGGGTAGAGTTTACTCGGCCTGAAGATCCTCCTCTACATGTGGATAAACAAGGAACCCAATGGATGATTTTTCCATAGGAATGGAGTCCACGGGAAGGTTATATAATCAAATACCTGACATGTGAAGGTCAGTTCTTTGTTTTGAATTCTTATCATTTCAAGCTATTATCTCATTTATTTCATGGGTTATTAATGAACATAAAATATTTCTTGTATAATTTACTCTGCAATAGTGTTGCCGAATTTAAGAAGGGAAGAATTAATTGTCTCCCACTGTTGCCTCATAAAATTTCTTATTGAGAAATCCGTTAGGGATGTGTCACCAATGAGCTGGGAGGAATTTGTTGTTAATTTTAATTATGAGGTTCAAAATATTGGACTTAGGGGTCGACCTCTCAATTTTAAACAACAAACCTCTCAGTCAAAATCTGAGGCCTCTATGGCCGCACCTCCTATGCCTGAAACATCTAACTCACAAGACAAGGTCCCTCTTTCTGAAAGATTTCCCAAAGAGCCAGTGCAAACCCCTATTACTAACCCTAGGACTTCCTCTAAGAAAAAAAAGGGGAAGTCACCAATTGTAAAACCACAACAAAAGACCCCTACACCTGCTCCTAAATCTGTTAAGAGGAAGAAAATAGGATAATCTCCTAATCCTGCTGCTAGGAACCCAAGGAAACATAAGGCGATCCCCACTCTTGTACGGAGAAGCTCCAGGATTCAGAACTAGGCAGCCCAACATTAATTCAATACCTCTCAGTCTGCACCATCACCCTTAGATCCTTCTAGTCCCGCACTTGAGGAAAGGGAACCATCTGTTGGTGAGATTGAGCATGCTTTAAAAGGGGTTGGCCTTGAAGAGCTAGTAGTTGTTGCAGAACAAATGCAAGAAGGGTTATCAAAATAGCTGCAGGAAGAAGTGGTGTGTACTGGGGAAGAAATAAAATTGGTTGTTGCTCAATCAAAAGAGAGAAGTGAAAATAATGAAGGGATGGATGAATCATTGGTTGTTCCAAAAAATACATTGGAAGATCTGATGTCGTAGGAACAACAAGATGATGAAATGGAATAGGAAATTCCTAAGCAATCAGATGCCAAAGAAATAATTGAGACAACAGAGAATGAAAATGTTGATGCACCTAAGGAAATTTAAGGGCTACTTGCAGAAAATCATAACCATATGCCTCCTCTCCATGTTACAAGTTTTCTTGTAGGAGTGTCATGTTACACAAAACTTCAAAATCAGTGGATTGCGTGTGAATTGGAAATTGAGAAATTGAAGAGAGTAATCCAAAACAAGGATATAGAAATTACTAATCTTACATACACTCTCAATCAAGTAGTCCAACTTGTTCCATAGATAGTGCAGTTTAGGTCTCCCTCACCTGTTTATGTAATGTACTTAAAGGAGTTATATTTGAACTTTTAATTAATAAGGATTTGGCAAGGCTAGAACCCTTCCTTGAACACTCCTGAGGAATTTTATGATGCAAACAGGGACTCACCGCATCATGTCAGACACCTTCTGTGTGAGTTATATTTAAACATTTTGGCTATACCTCATGATAAAGAATGGAATCCTTTGTGCTATGTAGGAGACATACACATTAGTGCTTTGATCTCTTAGATCATGAATGAAATTAGCAAGGAAGAATAGTTTGATAGTTACAAACATGATGAGGTTAACATACCATTGATAGTAATAAATGAATCTAAGAAGGGAATGGGCATTTACTTTGACTGGAAGAAGTTTTGGGTAGATGAAATGGCTAGGATGATAATTGAACCCTTGAGACAAGAAGTGTTTACCCAGTACTCCCAAATTGTAAATGATGAACTCAATGCTGCTACACAACACAACCAAACAAGATGGGAGCACTTTCCATTGCAACTAAGAAGGGCAGAGCCACATACCCCAAACAACCTGTATGCAACTACTTAGAGAGTAGAGAGGTATATGAGAAACACAAGAAAAAAGAAAGAAAATTGGTTGTCATTGGTCATGTAGCCACCCATTCTCTTATGGCCACTATTGGTCATGCAGGGAGAAAACAACACCTACAATAGGAACTCGGAGGATAACAGGTGGCAATGATTGGAATCTATGTGGGCTCACTTCTAGAGTTTTCAACATGGTGAATGTGGACAACAGCTAAATGCTGATTTAAGAGAGTTTGCTCGGAGGAAAAATGCTTGACTTGCTAAAGGGACCAACAAGTAGTTGATTAAGGGGAATGATGAGCCCAGTTTTTGGCATATTTTAGACTATATTTTTAAACATTTTTTATATCTTTTATTATGCTGAGAAGATATTTAGTGGTAATTATGGAAGTGATACATAGACTTTATGCTTAATATAAATTTTTTATTACGATAGTTATTTCCATGGTTATTTGTTAAATGTTTTATTAGTTTGATAAAAGATGTATGCCTTGTGAATTTTTCTGATGACATGCCTTTCTTACAACCACTACTATTAACCTTCCTCCAGCCATATCCAAAATATTGTTTGCTCAAAACCAATACCTAATGAATGTATGAATGGAATAATGGATCATCTTAATGAGTTGAATGTGTTGAGTTGATCCTTTGTTGCAAGTGTAGTTGTTAGTTATCTGTAGGTACAAAGTCTCAAGGAGAAGATTTAGCCTCCACTAGATCATTGTAGGATTGATTCAGAGTGGACCGATTCAGCAACAAGAAGTGAGGAAACAGTTGATAATTCATCCGCCATGCTAGGGAAGCATTCCAGGAATCTAGGAGAGGCGTCTTGATGACACATAAATCTAGGATAGTGGTGCTTTAATTCTTCAAACTGATTTGACTCGGTTATCCCTCTTGTGTCCACTTCTTCATTAGGTTGATCATGATGTAATAAATATTTCCCATTTTATGAGGGAAAGCTTAGTTAGTTGTTAGGTTTTAGTTTTGAAAAAATGGCCCATTCTCCTTTAGAGAAAGGGCTGGAAGTTTACTGTGTAATAGTTTTAGTTTTCCAGAAATATAGCTGTAAAGTTCTGAGCAATGTACTTATCAATTTTAGTTCAATAAAAGTGTTCATGAAATTTACATTTTAATCTTTTATGTATCTCTGACACTACCTAAGGGGGCCCAATTAGGGACGTTGTCTATCTTTTCATTTCTACAATTAGAATAGTTGTATTTCTCTTTCATAAGAACTTCAGTGTGACTATTCCTGCAGCTAACAGAATTACAAAACTCTCAACTGTTCTTGTAGCCACTAGAGACAAAGTAGTTCCTATCTTTAAAAATGGATTTAGTTTTCATTCTAAGTAGATTTAGCCAGTTAAAGTTTGTTTCCAGAAATTCCAATTCTAGGATAGTATTTTCAAGAAATAACACATGTTTGAAATAGGTGGTTAGTGCATATACTTTTCAGACCCATTTCAAGTCTAACATCCCTGGGTTGACAATCAAATGATGTCCTTTAGTAGATTATGACTACCAGTTGTGATGCCTAATCCCTGAGTAGAGGAATTTATGTTCCTAGTTATCAACCTGATTAAAGGACACTACAAAGAGGAAAATAGGAAAGTATTGAGGGAGTATCACTTTTACATCAATGATGATCACACACATTCTACAGAGTTTGTGCAAGGTTTCTTTCATATCTTCTATCCTGATCTGGCTAGCAAGGGCATATCGTTTAGTCAACATATCATATGGTCAGATAATTGTACATCACAATTCAAGAATGCCAGAATGTGTTACTAGTTGAGAAGGATACATAGGATTAGTGGTGTTCAACATATGTGGAACTTCTCAGAGGCCAGACATGAAAAGCGGGAGCATGTATCAAAATATCCCTAGCACGAGAAGAGTTAAAGTACACAAACAGTGTAAATTTGATAGATGCAAGATCAATTATCCAGTGGTGCAATGGGTCTTGGTAGTGAAGGTTATTCTTTATTTCATAGATTTTTTCATTTAGTAGATGATAATAACATTGTAAAATATGAGGATTATTGTACACTAATAGGATCGAGTGAGCTACACTCTTTTAGAAGATCCAATGTAGGTGCATGGACTATCTATATGTAGAAGATGGCATGCTTTTGTTCTGCATGCATACTTCAAGCATGGAACTATTATGAGTCAAAAAAGTGGTTTGATGAATGGTTTGTAAGAAGTCTAACCCCACTTGACACTTATCAACTCCCGACATCTCTACAAATCATGAAGATGCAATCATCCATTGACTTTGATCATGTATCAGACCTACTAGAACCAAGTAATATATCTTACTTATAGGTTTTATTATGATGCTCAATAAATACATCTAACAGGACGAACATATCAATGTAGTGCACATTTATGCAGTGATTTTAGATGAAGACAATGAAGAGGGTACAAATTATTACCTATGTCATTGTATCGAGGCCAAAAAGAAACTGGAGGCCCCAATTATAAACAAAGAAAACATAGAATATCCTATAGGTTTGGTGGTTGTTACTGGAACATGGTTTCGAAGGTATCCAGTAAAGAATGTTGCATTTTGGTTGTTTGAGAACTTCGACATGCATTAGAAGATTCTTCACTACTGAAACCTTATCGTTTCCACCAGCATTCATTTGATCAAATATAAGGGTAGACTTGCAAACAAGAACTTGTGGAAAGTGTGCGAGTCTGACCGTGAGGCAATACTTGACACAATAAAGAGTAGAGAAGATCTGGATGGTTCCCTAGATTGATTTGTAAGTATACACATTGAGTTTTTAAATTCATGTTATTGATCATTGCTTTCTTTCAAGCGTTTAAGTTTGATTGTATAAGGGTTAGCAAAATTGCATTAATGTAGATATGAAAAATGATGGTTATATTTTTCTCTCTATTGAGCACCTTTAAGTTGGTATTTTGATCAATAATAGGAAGGTTAACCAATTACAAACACAAGTTCATCCAACTCAAACCAACATTTTCCCCTAACAATGCTTTTTCATCAACTCTTCACTATTTCAACCTAGTTTCCTTGTACATGTCCAAACACCAAAACCAGGGCATAACCATCAACCCTCTTAACAAACACACAAACCATTTAGGGTTTCAGATACCCATTACACTCATTCCAAACATATCTCAAATGGGCATATCACTCTTTTGGACCAACACCTTGCAATCAGGCTTTTTCACCATTTTAGACCCCCAAATAGGTCGCAGCACTCACCAGTGAAAAAAACCCCAAATTCCACAGTTACTTTGCAGAGAAACGTTTCCCAATCACCCTACCATGGTACCCTCATTTCTTGCTCTTTACATGGGGGTTTATTGAGAAACAATCTTCCAAGGCTTTCCAAACCCAACCAATATCTCCAACACTTCATAAAAGACATGCATACAATCAAAAGGATAGAATATCTTTTCTATCCCCAAGTTTCCTATCATTTTCCCACTCAAACCACTCAATTTCACCCAAATTAGGTCACTTTTTTAAAGGGACTCTACTTTAAGCTTTCCCTTTCACTCAAAATTCAATTGGAAATCCTTTTAAATGTGTTCAAACCAAATAATATACCATTTACCCTCAAAAAATCATTCACCCAAGCACCAAATCACAAAACCCTCCTTTTAAGACAAATAACGTAGGGCTTATTGAAAATCACACATCCAACCCTCACCAAAAATTCCCAATACATCAAACAGTTCTAAATACCTTTGCCCAAACTTAATTCATCAATAAATAATGTTGCACAACCTTTTTGCACATTGAAATATCTCAAAACCTCACTATTTCACTTCCAAAACACAAATTTTCACTCTAGGGCTTCATGCCTAATAGAACACTCGACCTCCCCTGCACAAATTACACATTCCCACACTAGTTTATTGATGTTGCAGACCCATTCCTCAAGTTACAGTGGCCACAATGAGAGGAATGAGTCATTTTACCATATTAAATGAATTTCAAACCTTATTTGACAACATCTTGACTCATTCATCCTAACTAGACTCAACTCAGAAAATGGAGGACAATGTGCTTTGCACCATATTCCCTATTAGTGTTTGATGTCATATGCATTTAGGATTTTCATTGATCCTTTTCTGATTGTGACTATAGGTAATACTGAATTTTGTCAAAGTTTAAGAAAAGAACAACATCGATTGTTGGTGCAAGTGTTCAATGGTATAAGAAACATTGGTTGCTGGTGCATTTTCTGGTTGTCAATATTCTCTTTCTTTTCCATCTTGTAGATTTATCAAATTCTTATATGCTACATGTTTTATGTTAATTATGTCAATGATATATTTGAAATTTATATGTAGGATCATCGAGAGATGAGAAAGTAGTGAAGGGCCACATTA
Source organism: Sequoiadendron giganteum (assembly GCA_007115665.2). Lineage (NCBI taxonomy): Eukaryota > Viridiplantae > Streptophyta > Pinopsida > Cupressales > Cupressaceae > Sequoiadendron > Sequoiadendron giganteum. Next base: position 486,839,684 of record CM021108.1, on the reverse strand, counting down.
CCATTGTAGGACCTTCAATCGAACTCCTTATCTAGCATGTATGAAGGTGATAATAGGTCTCGTCAGGTGTATGACTGACATTATTTAGTTATTTCTCCTTTAATGATTTTTATGTGAGTCCATGTCTAAGATTGATAGGATTTTACAGGTTTTTTGTGGACCAAATTCCTATGAGAGTACACAACCACAGAGAGGCTACTACCCATGTGTTTCATAGGGAGAAGGGGATGTACATGTTTTGAAGCATTTTGAAATGCAAATAACTGGGTCAGCTAAGTTGGATTGGAGAAATGAAACTGGGCAGTAGCTCATTTTTTTTCTTCTTTTACAATATATTTCCTGATCTGTGTTGCAAATGGGAAGATTTTCAAGATTTTCTTCCATCACTATTGTAATATTTTTCATTGACTTAGTGTAGTTTTTGATATACAAAAATTATGAGAAATTAATACATGCAAATGTGTATATTGCTTAATATATGCCTCAATTAAATGTTTATATTACATTTAAAATTAGTTGTAATGCTTCATGGTTTACATTTAAAGTTGTATTCAAGGAAAAACATGTGGATTTATGAGTAAGAATGAAATAATTTCCAATATAATTATACAAAGGCATATTTTATTGCCCCTACCTTGTCAATCCTACCGAATTGGCAAGCTAGTGTGCTCACTGGCTTGCCAATTCCATAGGGTTCACAAGGTAGGGGCAATGTATGCCTCATAGAAATTGATGAAACTCGGGTCATCTCTAACACACCTCAATTCCACCTAAAAATCCTTTGGAGAAACTTTCTAAAAACTTGAAAACAACGTTGTCCAACCTCACTTTTTCATGTAAAAACACCCCAAAAACACCAACTACCATCCTACAACTAACTCCAACCAATTTTCAAACTTGTTATGGATGTTGGAGTACAAAATTGCACTTTTTTACATTGGGCATCATTAACTAGTCTACCAAACCACCATTGGGCAACATTAACCAGTCTACCAAACCACCAATTCCTCCACTTTTAGGGCGTGATAAGCCCTCTAACATAACAAACCCCAAAACCCTCTTCATTCACAAGTTAGGCAAGGTTTTATTGAAAAACCATACTCCAAACCTTACCATAGCCAAGAAAAGCCTGAAAGACCTTCAAAAATGTCTACACAAGCTTAAAATTTCAAGAGATATCACTGCCCCCAAATATTTCTTCAAACCCTAGCACTAAACCACCATTTTCCACTAAAAAATGAACCATTTGACATCTAGGGCATCACCTAAAAACCCTCTATTCGCCTCCCTTACACATAAAGATTTGAAAACATGTTTTATAACCCTAACTAAGCCTTTCCATTAAGTTACAAAATCATATAGTGGGTGGAAGGCTTAATATGACATTTTAATGCACTTAAAACCCTTAGTAATTGGCTTCTAAAATGCACAAAATCACTTGAAATCCAACCAAACCAAAACCAAAATGGAGTTAAGTCTGCTGCCCACCTAATTCCATTGAAAAGAGAGCATAATAACTCTGAGCTATGTTCAACCGACTCGATCCCTTAAGGCTCCAAAGTGCAAAAGGGAAACAGTCTTTGACAGGGTATTACTCATAAATCGTGGTGCTTACGAAATATTTTTCTTAACCTATGAGATCACGTTGGACCCCTCTATAATAATATTTCTCTTTTTTTGCTATCTCAGAGGAATTTTCTTGTGGTGTCCAGTTTTCACTTGATGGAAAAAGTGTCAAATGCAAGTAGTTGAAAGTTACAAAGTGGTGCAACGTTTATTCTGTAGCTTGTGTGACTAAATAGAGTGTTCCAACGCATCTAAATAGGTATTTCTACGCTAGGAATGGTCCTCTTTCACACCCAAACACATGGAATCACTCTAAACTATGTTCAACCAAATTGATCCCTTAAGGGTCCAAAGTGCAAAATGAATGCAAACTTCAACATGCTATTACTTGGATATCATGATTCTTACAAAATTCTCATCTGAACCTATGAGATCATGTGGAGCCCCTCTATAATAACCTCTCTCAGTTTTTTCTATCTCAGAGGCATTTTGCTGTGGTGGCAAATTTTCACTTGGGGAAAAAGTTGTCAAATGCAAGTAGTTGAAAGTTGTAAAGTGGTGCAACTTTCAATCTGCAGTTTGTGTGACCAAACAAATTGTTCCAACATGTCTAGGTGGGTATGTTTATACTAGGAATAGTCCTCTTACACACCCAAACACATGGAATCACTTTGAGCTACGTTCAACTAGATCGATCCCTTAAGGGTCCAAAGTGCAAAATGGCTGCAAAATTCATCATGCTATTACTCAGATACTGTGACACTTAGAAATTTATCGCCTGATATTATGAAGTTGCATTGGGCCCCTCTATAATAACCTATCTCAGATTTTTCTATCTCAGAGGTATTTTCTCGTGGTGATGAATATTCACTTGGGGAAAAAGTTGTCAAATGAAAGTAGTTGAAAGTTGCAAAGTGGTTGAGCTTTCATTTTGCAGCTCGTATGACCAAACAGACTGTTCCAACACATCCGAGTGGGTACATTTATGCTAGGCATGGTCCTCTTTTGCACCCAAACACGTGGAATCGCTTTGAGCTACGTTCAACCAGATTGATACCTTAAGGGTCCAAAGTGCAAAATGGCTGAAAAATTCAACATGTTATTACTCGAATACCATGATGCTTAGAAACTTATTGTATAATCCTACGAGATTGTGTTGGGACCCTCTACAATAACCTCTCGGTTTTTTCTATCTCAGAGACATTTTTCTATGGTGGCAAATTTTTACTTGGGGAAAAAGTTGTCAAATGCAAGTAGTTGAAAGTTGCAAAGTGGTACAACTTTTGTTCTATAGCTCGTGTGACCAAACAGACTTTTCCAACGCGTCCGACTGGGTACATTTATGCTAGGAATGGTCCTCTTTCTCACCCAAACACACATAATCGCTCTGAGCTATGTTCAACCAAATCGATCCCTTAAGGGTCCAAAGTGCAAAATGGCTACAAACTTCAACATGCTATTACTTGGATACCATGGTGCTTAGAAACTTCTCATCTAATCCTATGAGATTGCGTTGGGATCCTCTACAATAATCTCTCTCGGTTTTTTCTATCTCAGAGGCATTTTCCTGTGGTGGCAAATTTTTACTTGGGGAAAGAGTTGTCAAATGCAAGGAGTTGAAAGTTACAAAGTGGTGCAACTTTTGTTCTGCAGCTCATGTGACCAAAAAAAATATTCCAACGTGTTTGGGTGGGTATTTTTATGCTAGGAATGTCCCTCTTTCACACCCAAACACACAAAATCGCTCTAATCTATGTTCAACCAAATCGATCCCTTAAGGGTCCAAAGTGCAAAATGGCTGCAAACTTTAGCATTCTATTGATCGGATACCTTGATGCTTAGAAAATTCTCATTTGATCCTATAGGGTTGTGTTGGGCCCCTCTACAATAACCTCTCTCAAGTTTTTCTATCTCGGAGGCATTTTCTTGTGGTGGCAAATTTTCATTTTGGGAAAAAATTGTCAAATACAAGTAGTTGAAAGTTACAAAGTGGTGCAACTTTTGTTATGCAGCTCGTATGAACAAATGGATTATTCCAACGCATACGAGTGGATAAATTTATGTTAGAAATGGTCCTCTTTTGCACCCAAACATGCGGAATCGCTCTGAGTTATGTTCAATCGGATCGATCCCTTAAGGGTCCAAAGTACAAAATGACTGCAAACTTCAACATGTTATTACTCAGATACCGTGATGCTTAGAAAATTCTCATCTAATCCCATGAGATCACGTTGGGCCCCTCTACAATAACCTCTCTCAATTTTTTTTATCTTGGAGGCCTTTTCCCATGGTGATGATTTCTCGATTGGGGAAAAAGTTGTCAAATGCAAGTAGTTAAAAGTTGCAAAGTGGTGCAACTTTTGTTCTGCAACTCGTCTAACCAAACAGACTATCCCGATGTGCCCAAGTGGGTATGTTTACGCTAGACATGGTCCTTTTTACCATTGAAACATGCGAAATTGATCTGAGCTATGTTCAATTGGTAGAATCCCTTAAGAGTCCAAAGTGCAAAATGGTTGTGAACTTCAACATGCTCGTATTCAGACACCGTGACACTTAGAACTCTAAGCCTAGAGGATCAAGTTGGGCCCCTCTACAATAAACTTCCTCAATTTTCACTATCTTGGAGGCCTTTTCCTGTGGTGGCGATTTATCGCTTGGGGAAAAAGCTGTCAAATGTAAGTAGTTGAGTGTGTAAAAATGACTTTTTGAGCCATTCCACCCATTGTATCCTATTATAACTGAGTGGAATGGCATTTCTAGGGGTAGGTAACATATGTGTATGGTTTCTGGAGCAGGGGAGGCAAGTTGAGTGGTTTGGTGTGATGCCCCAGTTGGTAGTTTGATGAGTTTTGGTGAAATTCAGTTGTTTAAGAGTGGAAATGGTTGAAATACTTTGGGGCAGAAATTTTTGAGAGACTTTTAAGCATGTGTAGGTTATTTTAAGCATGTTTGATGCATTGGAAAGGTGTTATGAGTTGTGGAAATAATATTTTCAATAAACCCACCTGTTTTAAGCTTTTAGCCGTAACAACAAGGCAGTGAACTGTTCGATAAAATGCTTTGGTAAACATGTATGAAAAATGTGGTAGCATAGACAAAGAAGTGAATTGTTTGAAAAAATTCCTCAAAGAAATATGGTCTCATGGTGATGGAATTTCATGACAATCCATAGCTGTGAGGATTTGTGACTTGAGGATTTTGATTAATGATTGGAATTGTGTTTAATGAGATTGCATGACCTCCCCTACTGCATCAATGTTTTAGGGTTTTGTCCATAGCAACAAGACAATTATCTGTTTTATATAATGATTTGATAGAGATGTATGAAAAATGTGGTAGCATAGAAAAGGTAGTGAACTCTTTGAGAAAATGCCTCAAAAAAATGAGGTCTCATGGTGATGGAATGCCATGACAATCAAAAGCAATTTGATTGTCACATAATTCCATCACCATGAGACCACATTTATTTGAGGCATCTTTTGAACTAGTTCACTACCTTATCTATGGATTGTCATGGTAGTCCATCACCACATTTATTTGATGCATTTTTTCAAACAGTTCATTGTCTTGTCTATGCTGTTGCTTACTATTATGCTTTTGATATATTTTTTCCAAGCATCCATAGCTTGTTCGAAATCACTTGTTTTAGGCTTTTAGCCATAACAACAAGGAAATGAACTATTTGACAAGATGCTTTGTTAGACATGTATGAAAAATGTGGTAACATAGACAAGGCAGTGAACTATTTGAAAAAATCCCTCAAAAAAATTTGATCTCATAGAATTCCATGACAAGAAAATGCAATTGGCACCCGCTCCTAGTTATTAGTTATCCAATGTGAAGAAATTGCATAAATGTTTAGGTTGACTTTGCAAAAACTATATTGTAATTGAAATTTTTTCATCTCTCAGCATCTAGTTATTAGTTATGCAAAGTGAAATAATGCTTTGACTTTGAAATATGTGTAATGCAATGTAATCAACGATATGAATATAAACTACAAAATCCCATTTTTTACAATTCATTAGTTAAAATATTTATTTTATTTGCTCTCTATATGTCTATATGCTATGGAAAGACCTTTCAATTTTTTTAAATTTTTTTTCATCTCTCGTTCTACAATTTTTCCTCGATTTTTTCAAAAACTCTTATACTTTTGGTTTCTTAAAATTTTCTCCAAAAGATTTTTGTTGCTATGTATTGGAAGCATGGAGCATACACGTGAATACACAAAATATAGGTGAATTATACATGTGAATAAGTGAAGCATACATGTGAATAAGTGAGGCATAAGTAATTGAAGCATTCCAAAGGATACAAACCACCACGAATGGAGCTTATTTACACAATACGCTTTAGATGGGGCTTATTGAGCATTCAACAGTAATTAATTAAGCATTAGATGTAAACAAAATCCATGCCTACAACATTCAAGCATACAATTTACATAATACACATGATAACATCATTCAAGAATGGCAGTAGAAAAATAAGATTTTCTTTAATCAAAAAGTTGAAAGGCTATACAATGATATTTATTGATAAAAGTATATACAATATATCCAAAAAAACCATACAGGCTTAGTACAAAGGAGCCATATGGACATAAAATTTCACGTATATATCGATAGTACAAAAAATATGTTCCAAAATGCCACATAGGAATACAACAAACAACCCTAATACATAGTCATTTCCCTCTAGGGGAAGGAAATAGATCTTGTGCTGCCTTCAAAATTTGGCTGGATGGAGTGATTGTTGCTTCTCTTATCTTTCAAACATGCTCGCTAGTCCTCCTCTCTTCACTCTGGACCTTCAACTAATACAACAAAAAGTAAAGATGTTAATACATAGAAATTGAATTGTGGAATGGAATATAACAAAATATATAATCACTTACTACATACATATAGTCATCATGCACATTTACAAAATCACCATGCCCACGATCTAGAGTGACAACCAGTTGTAGAAACCATCAAGATAAAAATTAAACTACATAAAAGTATCATGCAAATTTTCTATAATAGACCATAAAAGAGAAAATATAATTTCAAATCGACTAATCTATTCCATACCTCTCTCAATGGATCAAAACTAGCTATTGTTGCAGCAACTCCATGGTCCATCATGCCACCAACATCACTAGGGTTGTCTCTTGTCAACAACTGCAAATGAAACAATATATCAGGTATCATGTTGATATAAAGACCAAGAGGGGATAATGGAACATAAGGTGAAATAAGAGAGGGTACAATGGGATGGGAATAGAAGGGTAATGCAGAGAGGGGGCTCAAACTCATTCAAAGTGACAAATTTCCTTCAAGAGGCATCTAACAAGATTAAAATGGCCTATTAGAGTAATCCAAACAATCCTCAAAGCTTGACAACAATCGGGAGTGTAATTTCTCACTTTCACCCATGTAACCTAATAGTAGTTTAAACTTAGTTTTTGTCCTTTAACTCCCGTGATTTAAAAAAAAATTGATAATCAGAAGGTGGATTTAGATACCCATTTCAAAGTTATACAACATATCCCTTAACCAAATACAAGTCTTTTAAACCAATCTCTTGAAATTAGACCCTCAACACTATCATACGCTAGATTTACAAAGAAACATACCTTTAAAATTAATACAAACCCTTGAAACCTTGGGGCAGCATTTCCTATGCCCTAAAACCTCTAAAACCACAATCAAGACCCAGGGTTGACATCTCCAACATAGCAAACTCCAAAACCCTCAATTTCATGCCAAGTCAAGAGGGTTTATTCAAAGTCCCACTTGTGCAACCTCCTAGACCATGCCACCAACTCAACCATGTATATTATGACTCAATATGTTCAAAATTTGGAAAATACTCTATACTCTCATTGATTTCCACAAACCCTAGACCCAAGGCTCCATCTTCATGAGCTTTTCTTCACAAAACTCATCAAGACAACAGGTTTATCTCCTTAGTTCCTTCTCCACAACTCTAATCATGCAACCTACAACATAATAACACACCCTAGGGACCATTACACTAGTTACAATAGGTACAATCAGTGTAAGGACCCTTAAATCATGATTTTGGTTACGAAACCCTCAAATAGGGTGTCCTTAGCCTGCCATAGAAAAACAAGGATATTTACCACAAATCACAATGGATCTACCTTAAAAGTATTCCAAAAGATTGTTAACACCTGCCACCAAAAATTAAAATGATTTACATGGCACAATCAAAATGTACGGCTTCATACAGGCCTACAAATGACAAGAAAACTCAAAAAATTGATGAAAAATAAAGATATTATTATTGCCAATGCTTCAAACTTCAAGAAAAAGTTACAAAAAGAGTTTTAATGCCTTTTTAAAGTCTTCTCCTCATCAAACCAACACCCAACTACCTTACAAATAATTTTTAAACCTCTCATGACCATTGCATTACAAATTTGTTTCGTTTATGTAACTCACAAATTTGGCACTTTCAAGTTTTGACTCTTTATTGTTTCCTAGACACTCTTAAACACCTAAACTATTACAAATAATCTAATGAGACCTTATTCAACTAAGAAAACATGAATTACTCAAGAAAAAATCATCCTATCTACCTTGACACCCCTTGTCAACTTTGAAAATTCCTTCCACATGATTTGCAAACCTTACAAGATGAATACAAAAGCCCCTAAAAGTTGATCAATTACAATAGAATGGTCACATTGGACCTTATTAAGACTCAAGAAATCAACTCAAACATCCTAACACACCTTTCCTATTAGAAACTTAATGAAGAAACATAGAAAAGAGTGGTGCCCTTACACCAAAGGGATTAATGGAACATAGGATGGACTAGTATAGATTGATGGGATGGGCTAGGATGGGATAAAGAATTATAGGGTGGAAAATTAGAGGTTAATGGGAAGTGATTATTAGGGAATAATGAAACATAGGGTGAATTAGGAGGTGTCTAGGGTTTGACTATAGTACACGAAGTGAAAACTTGACCTGTGTGTAGCAATAATAGAGAAGAGTTGTCTAGGATGAAACATGGATAAATATGGTATAACATAGGATGATATAAAATAAAATAGGGTGGAACATAGGGGATCATGGAACATCTCTAGGTTGAAATAATAATGGGTACAATAATATGGGATTAGAAGGACATTATGACACATACGATGGACTAGAAGATATTAGTAGGATGGGCTAGGAGGGGATCATGGAAAATAGGGTGAACTATTAAATGTTAATGGTATGGGATTAGGAAATAATAAAGGAAAAAAAAGTGAATTAGGAGAACACAATGTGACATGATCAAGGAATACAAATGCAATGTTTGTGTTTCTCATCAATTTTTTAGATTTGTATATATGCAAAATTATGAAAAGTAGCTAACATAGTTTTACAACACCATTAATGGATAAAGGTTAACTGAGTGTACGTTGTTTGAGGATATGAATAGTGGGGTGTAGAGGAAGAAGGTGCACTAGGAAAATGTTTGAAATCCAAAGCATGTTATGAGACAAACATTCAAATATAACATTCAATTGTTCAAATGCAAGGATAATATATTTAATACTAGTTGCATACCTATAGACTCATCGTCGAGAATGTATAAGGTTCTATAGGAATAGATCATACCTCATGAATAGTGCGACCCTGTAATTTCATCATATCAAAATTATATAATTTAGTTATTCTTAATTTTCACAACATAATTTAATAAACAACATTAAAATAACTTGCTAAATTTTACCTGAGTGTCAATGTTGAATGTATCATTAAGAATATCATATGTGAAATCCATTGCCTCTGTAACTGATGTAGGTTGTGTAGCTGCATCACAAGAACTCTGGTAATCATACATGAAAACAACACCATAAGATCCACAATGGTGGGGTGGAGCTTGGGGCCTACACGTCTCCTCCACACTAGGCTCTACTAGAGGACTCACACACTATAAAATAGTTTGGGTGAGTGAGTCAATCGACTTCAATGTGTCCACCTCTACACTGTCCTTAACAATGGAAGGAACACCGACATGCTCCACCATGGGTCTAGCCAAGGCTCTCGGTGCCAACTGTGGATTATGTCGTGCAACAGTTCTATCATGTGTGGAGCCCCCACCTCTACCCTGAAAGTCTAAGATGTCAAAATAGTTTGGCATTTTATTGAGGGAAAAATCGCAATAGAGTTTTCTCAAAAAGTATTACGACACCTCATATTTATTGCATGGAGGTTGGTCAAATACCATCCACCATCGCTCCCAAAATTTGTTTTTAATTAACTCATGGTGGCACCAATGAATGGGGAACCTCCTACATGCATGAGACAAAGGTTCATTGGTTTTGGGGTCTATAAATAGGGCACACAAGTTTGCTTTGCTAATTTTTAGCTTTTTGACATTTGCATATGACAAACCACTAGCATAAAATTGTCTCATCTCATGCCTTTTATTTGACCAAAAATTCATTTGCTCGCTCATTTCTCCTACATGAGTTACAATTGACTTCAATGATTCAACAATCCCTCTCCTATAAGGGTGAATTTCGACATGCTCGGTTAATCTTGCAATTAATTGTTGAACGTCTCTTTTTATTGTTTTCAATTTGATTTTGAATATTTTCTTTGTGTTCCTTGAGGATTCCTATGAATTGATGGAGGGGTTTCGGGTTGTTATTGTATAGGAGGCTCTTCATGAGGGGGTGATTGTGAATTCTCAATGTTTTGAGGTGGAGATTCATTCCCTGAGAATTAGAACAAATTTTTATTATAAGAACCTATTTAAATTTGCATTCTAAATCAAATTTGAAATAAATAGAATAAAAATGCATACCTCTTTGCAATCTTTGACCTCTTTGACATGTTAGCGGCATCCTCATGGAAAATGGAAAGCTAAGGATGCAAACAATGGACAAGATTTGGTGAGCGTGAGTTGCAAACTTGAAATCCTCTTTCTCAAGCTGCAGGTTGAAGAGAAATGAGGGTTTGAAACCCATTTTCTGGATTTTATTTCAAGTATCCAATTTGGCGCACACCAGATAGCTTATTTTGGGAATTTTTGGATTTTTTTCAATTTGGCACCTAAATTGTGTCACAAATTGGTGCACTTACCCACATAAGGAAAAATATGATGAAAATGCTTCTTGTAGGTATTCCTAAGTGAACCAGACATCCTTTTGCAATATGTAGATCTAGTATTGGGCTAAAGTTTAGAAAATACCAAAGGATAAAGGTACCAACTTCCCACATGACCCGATAAAGGTGGATATCCCACATAAGGAGTTTTTCAAGGATTTGAGGGGCTATAGAAATTTTTGGGGAATGATGACACCTAGGCATATCCACTAGGGGCCTAATTTTTTGCTAGAACTATATAAAGTCATTTATTTTATCTGATGCGAATGAAATAACTCCTAATTTTTCCCAAATATCATGTTTCATCTTTTATCCTAATTAAATCTCACATCTTGTAGGGGTCAAATTTCTGCAAGAGGTAAATATTGAGGATTGGTTTTCAGCTACTACCATAAATGATACAACCGCCATTGCAGCTGCCTTGAATAAATATAAGTGCTTTCCTTGATCCAACATTTATGTAATTTTGGTTTGGATATGATAGGTTGCATGTTTCACATACCTCATTTAATATTTGCAAGACCTTTTCTGGTACGCTATGCATTTCTTGGATGCCATTTCCAACAAATTTCATGGGTGATTTTACCATTCCTTGTACTTAACTATGAAGGTCATTCAATGCAGATGTATGGAAATATTCTAGGAATTTCATTTCATGTCTCTTATCTATTAGGTTAGATTTGTAGAAGACACATCATTTACTCACTAGGTAAGGTTGGAGCTAGGGTTTTCCCATTTAGGACAACCCTTTGACATTTTGTTAGTGATGTAGCCATGGGTATATTTTCCTTTGCATATATATATTTTTATGTAGGAATAAAAGGATAACATATTTTGGAGACAGGAGCATAACAAAAGAAATAACTTACATATTAGAACTAGAAGGTTCATAGTTTCCAACTCTAGATATATAAAATTTTACATTGTAATGATATGGGTTTATCCCAAATTTGTAATAACACTTGTAACCTTTGTACATCGAATTATTAAAGGAAAATTTTATCTTCACTGTGTATCTCCATGTGTATGGTGTATGTTTTTGGATGTTTTTTTTATTAGTTATCCATCTAGATGATTGCAAAATCCTTGTAAATATTTTGCAAGATATTTTCTTACAACAATAAAGGAAGTGTGTGGGTATGTTCCTAAATTACTAACTCATTTTATATTTTACAGCTATATGTGTGTTTTTTAGTGTGTGTAAATCCTTGCTTTCTCATGCATTATAGAAAACCTAATCTTTTTTGGTGTGTTGATTAATGCATCACCTTGCTTTTATTTGTTACAATATTTTATATGAACACAAAGAATCTGTTTCCCAATTGATTAATGCATCACCTTGGTTTTATTTGTTAAAGTTTATTGTATGAACACAAATAATTTGTTTCCCAACTAGATAAAGGTACCAATTTTCTACTTTATTTCTCTCCATCATCCTCAACACACTCAAAATCAATCAATTTAAAAATATTTTATTTTTCCTTTGTGTATGTGTTCTAACTATCATATAAATGAATGTTTATGACATATAAGAGGTTATCATAACACACATTCTCATACACTTATATGGAAAATCATTTGTTCAATAGGGTTTTTAGCTTTACATGTCCAAAATAGCACATAGTTATATTGTGGCACTTATTAATGGTGAAAATGACACAAACAACGTTAAAACAAAATATTTCTACTCTATTTCTCCTGAAAAAGAAAGACAACATATAGTAGCCAAACTCCCAAAGTCCAAGTAGTTGGTTCTCAAATGTCTAGTGTCACTCAATCGGTTCATGCAACTGTAATGTTCAAGGGACCTGTGTTGGTAACAAAGAATACAAGCAATGACTTTTTCATCGAGCTATTCTTCACAATGAAAGGTTTTTTTAAAATAAAACAAAAAGATAAATCAGAGGGTACATCAGTGAACATGAATCAAACTTATCTCACATCTGGAAATGTATCTTCAACAATGAATTTTTTCAAATAGATCAAGAAAACCAAAGCATGACATAATTTATAGAATAATCCATACAATTGCATGCACCTAAGGTGCTAATTTTAACATCACAATTCGCATATCATAACTATTTCAAAGACTTCCAAAAGAACACACATTCATTCATTGCCAAGATCATAGATCAACAAAATTAAAGAAATCTAATTCACTGATAATCTAACAAGATAATCCTTAAATCCACCTGCTTCTAGTGACTTTCATCACATAAGAAACAATCATGCTTCAGCGCAATCATTGGCATATAGATAGATTATAACTCATTAAACTTATCAAGTAAAACAACTTAATTCTAACACCATATTGCATAAACCTGTAATTTTATTTAACTACAAAATGAAGTACAATGTATCTCTGTAACACTATAAAAAAAAAAGTTCTATCTCCTATAATCAGGTGGCCAATTCTATTCTCTATCAACTGACCCTTACAATATGATACCCAAAGAGTATTTATAGATATACAAAATTTGGAAGTCCTCTTCTATTTTAAGTCAACCCATCCTTTTAGGGATTACAATTATCTTTGGAAACTTAGTTAAACTAGAAGAAAAGAGAATAGAAGAAAAGAAAAGCCATGCGCTTCAAAAACTGTCAGTGTTGCATGCAACATGCAAAGAAGAAAAAATCCATGCATGCATGAGATTTATGCATGCGAAGTTTTCTCCATCATGTATTCATCATAGCTGGAGAAGACTTGTTGTAATGTGTCTAATTCAGGCCCATCCACACAGCTGTCTTCAAACTTAATTCTCTCTAACTCCACTACAGCAAACCCTCTCATATCCTTCATCTTTTTCAACTCTCTCTTGGCTACTCTTATTTCTTCTTTGATTTCCATCAATCGATCTATTAGAAAATCTTCACCAACATCTCCTCTCTGCATAACCTCTTTAAATCTTTCAATCCATTTCTGCTTTATTTGGCTTCAAGGTAAGCCTTCTTTTTCTAGTACCTCCATGTTTACAATAATAGCAAGAATGGATTCCAACTCCTCATACTGTTCCCTCATATCCTTAACAAAATCATGAACCTCATTTCTATGTTTGTATAGAAAATTTGTTCTAAATCGAAGTATACAAGAAGTCTTTTCTAGAAAATCTTTATTGTCTTCTTCTAATATCGACCGTTCTAGGAGGGTAGTCTTAGGTAATTTATTGTTTTCTTTTAGTTTCTGGCTATATCCCTTATACTCCTCCTCTTGTGCTTCCAAATTTTTAACATATTTATTCATCTCTTCCATCAACCCCTCAATTGCTTTGTAAACCTCAAAACTGTCTTCCAATACCTTGTTTATTTCTTGATTCAATTTACTAACCCACCGATCCAACATTTTTTCCTTGCCCCTCACCTGTTCCAAATCCTCTACTTCCTTCTTGCCCAGCAAAACTGAGGTCTCAATTGCATCAACCTGTTATGATCTTGGAGCGGAAACATTCTTAAGGAAATCATGCAATTGATCTAGTTGAGCCTTAAGCCCATCCTTCCTTTGTTTATCCTTCAACATCCTTGACTTAGTTGAAGATGCTACCACATCAATCAAATTCATTTGTTGATTCCTGGTAGGTCTTCCCAAATTCACATTGCCTAGCTAATAATCCATTAATTGCATATCTCCTGCCTCCTTTTCTACAATAGGTATAGCACACTCAACCATAATTTCTCCCTTGTCAGTCAACCTAGTAGAGTGCAGGATCTTGGCCTTCTTTTTAGGCCTTTCTTTTTCTATTTCCTTCATCATATCCTCCTAATTGAGAGGTGTAGAAGGTGTCGGTGTTCTCTTTTGAAGGTCTAATTTTAACCAAGTCGGAGCACCTGGAGTAATAGTCATCATAGTTGAAGAAGAGGAGATAGTAGCTACAGGAGGTTGCACATTTACCTGAGGTTGAGAATCAACCATATGTTTTTGTTGCTACTCTTGTTCCATACTTGTTTGTGCTAGCCTTTCAGATTCCTCCTTATCTTTTTTCTCTTGTAATCTCTTGTCTTCTTCCTCCTTCTTCAATCTCTCTTCTTCTAATCTTTCTTTCTCCAGTCTTTCCTTATCCAGTCTTTCTTTTTCTAGTCTTTCTTTTTCTAGTCTTTCCTTATCCAGTCTTTCTTTTTTCAGTCTTTCTTTTTCCAGTCTTTCCATCTCTAAAGCTTTAAGCTTTTCTGCATTTTCTTGTTCTTTTTGTTGCTTTTTGACCAAATCTTCAGCCTCTTTCTCCTTTTGTAATCGTTCTACTTCCTCTTCTTTTCTATGAGCTTCTTCAACAAGCTTTAACTTAGCTACCAAAACTTCTCTTTCCCTTCGGTGTCTTGCCTTCTCTTCCTCAAGGTCATGAATCTTTTGTATCAATTCTAACTTATCATTCTCCTCCTTAACCTTGAGCTCATGCTCCTTTTGCCTCTTTTGCCTCTCTACTTCATCAACTTTTGACTTAGCTTCAATTTATTGCTGTTGTAGTATGGCACCAACTTGTGTCTCAGCATCAACTAACTTTTTCTTTTCTATTGCTGCAGCTTGCTCATCAACAACCTTCTTGACTTCTTCAAATAATTACCACTAATCCTCTTGTGTCATTACTTGTTCCATATCCTTCTCTAGAGGCATATTTTCTTGTATTCCTTTATCTGACAGAGTCTCATTCGAATCTGTTCCAACATCATGAACTTCTGTCTCCACTTCTTTTCCCTTTATAGTTTCAACCATACTATGAGGAGTCCCTTTTTTCACTTCCCCACTTTGTTGTTTTGCAAGTGGGATTTGAGTAGAAGACTCACCTAATGTAGGTGTTGAAACAACTGATCCTATTTGAGAATCTCCTTCTTGTGCCTCTAATTCATCAACTACTGCTTCAAGCTCTATTTGTTCAATGTTTTGAGGAAGGAACTCCAAGGGCTCCTTGGAAGGTGTCTTTCTTTTAATCCTTTTATACCCTTTCCCCTTTCTAGGAGCAGGTCCTTGAGGATTTTTGGTTCTTAGAACCAACCATTGAATGCTTCTATCCAAGACTGCTCACCCTATCTACTTAATATCAATGGTTTCCTCATTGTCCTAGTCAATTGGATCCAGGCTTTTAGTCCCAATGTTTAAAGCTTCATAAGATGGATCCAATACAACTCCATCATCCACCAATGTGTTAGGAATGTCATTTTTGATACCAAGCTCTGCCATGAGTGAGACAGGTAATCTCTCATAATTATTTTTCCTCAAGTCATACTCATCCTGTCGGTCACTCTAGAAATATTCCAATAAGTTGAAATTTTTATCAAACACAGAAGGCAATAAAGCATTCATCTAACCCTTTGGGTCAAAGTGCTTCTGAGCTGTATACAAACCTAGCTTTAACTGTATCAACTCAGTGCACACCACCTTTGCTCCTACCAGATGCTGATAGTTGTACTCACCCAACTTCATAGGGAACTTATGACATCCTATCTTATGTTTCAATCCAAGCTGGGCATTAACCCCTAGAGCCTGATATAAAAATTCGATTTAAACTATCCTATTATTGCAACACCTTGGCAAAAAATGAGGATGACCTTCAAAGCCAGCTAGCTTGAAGTATGTAAACCTGGGGTATTGAATCTACCAACATCCCCATTCAGTGATAAATGCCATGGCCTCTTGGCTCAGTCTGTACCCTGCATCTCGGTTGAGTTGGTTAACGATCACATATATGAATGCATCATTAACCCTTCTGAATTGAGTCTCAGCAACCTGTAGGGACAACTAGTTATAATTATCCCACACCTTCTTTTGTCCATCTAACACTCCCATTATCCCCACTCTGTTCAGACCCGGGAAGATACCTACTCTTGCTACTGCATACACAATGTAAGAAGTCATGAAAAAGCATTTAGTCTCCCTAATGCTGGTCAATTGATCATGAATGACATCTGATACAAATCATCGGCCAATCAAATTGATGGGTGCCATTTAAGATTATTTGGATGAAGGGAAACATCCACTCCTTGAAATGAAAGGAATCTCTCTTCCCAAAAGCCCTAGACAACATCATTATTAAATCTGATACTTCTTTGTAGAACTCTGTCATTTTCAGTTGATCGGGAAGTTTGGTCAAGGATTTCTTTTCCATTCTCAACCATTTTGTATTCAAGTGACTTTTTTTGGATGCTTTGTATTTGCTATATTTCTCTAGGGCCTCTACCTCAGTTAGCTGCACCAAGTTCTTGGGATCCGGGACACTAAATATACTTTGAAACATTTGAGGAGTGAGATCAATGATTACATTGTCTTATGAATCCATGCATTGTCGGGTAGCCAGATTGTAAGCTCCTGCAGCTGTCAAGATTAACTCTGGGCATTGGATTGATAGAGGAAATGGGGTGATATGAGCCAATCCAGACTCAACAATTATTTGTGTTCTCCCTGTGATGTCTTCAAAAAATGTTTCTACAAATAGCTCCTCAAAATTATATGAGCCCAAATTGGTGTCAATGATGTCTAACTAATCTGAGTCTACTTTTCTTGCAATGGCAACAGGACTCATGTGGTTATACCTCAAGGTATAAGGTAATTGTTCTGGCTTGATCTTCTTGGGTTTGGCTACTGCCTTTGATGTTCCCGCAGGCCAGTTCCTTTGGACAACTTCTCCTGATGTTCTTGACATCCTTCAACTTTCCTACAACAAAACCTCTAGTTAGATCTCTAAATAAACATCTCAAAATATGTCTTAAAATCATGCCTTTCAAACATACATCGGAGGCGAAACCGGGCAGAAAACATCTTAAACAATCCACTTTTAACATATTGTCGGGCTCAGAGCAAAAACTGCTATTGATATTCTACTAACAAGAAGTGGGCTTAGATTTAGAAGTGGAATTGTGATCGGAACCGGAACCAAAATGGAAACTGATTCAGTTTCTTTCAGATTTTCTATTTTCATATCCTGTTTCAGTTCCGCTTTTGCTTCCGTCTAGGTTATTGCTATATTGAAATAAAGCTTCTTACTATAAGTGGAGTCGTAGACGGGATGGAAAATGGAATTGACACTAATCAAAAAACACGCCCAAAAACCCTAAATCAATTCCGATCCCACTTCCGCCTAGGTTGGCCATGATGTCATCAATAATTTTAATAGTTTAATGCAAAACTTCATAATTAAGGACTAGGGTCATATTAAAATGAAATGAGGCTCAAATATTACATGAAAGGACCATGCCCATATGATCATGGGGGTGACTATATTTTAGGGCATCATATTTAATCACCCGAAAATGTGAATACAGAAATGCATAAAACCCTAATCTAAAAACGAGATATAAAAATTAGGGCACGAATTTAACCCTCTATTTTAACTAGATTGAATGTGCAAAGAAAGCCCTAAGTAAAAACAAGATTCTACCAACCCTAACTGACTGTAAAACCTGAATTTAATCTGTCTTATTGTGGAACCCTAATTAATCTACATGTTTAAAAACCAATGCAGCACGGCGCGATCACGACAAAACGTGAAAACGACTGTGCCCCAACTCACTGAAAACCAGAAACAAAAAAAATGAAATCTAGAACAACAACTGACAAAGAAAGGAAAACAAATCATGCAAAACCACTGAGATGGCAAACTTTCCCAAAGAAAAAATGATCTACCTTCTGAAGAAATTTGCAAGCAATTATCTCTTCCTCTTTCAGTTGATTCACTCAGAAGAACTCCATTGCTGCTCTACTTCGCTCTTTGATTTCTTAACAATGATAATAATCACCCATTTAATCCCTAATCAAGGTAAAACTCAGAGTTTCTACCTACCCATGGCAATTGTCATTAATGCATTAAATGCAGTAAAGTGGAGTCAGAACTGGAGAAGAACTAACACATTACTGTAGTGCAACTTCAGTAAAAAGTCAACGACCAAGAAATGGCGGGAGCGGAATTAGAATGAAAACGGATTTGGAAACTTGAGTAATTTCCCAACTTCTTTCCCGTTCCGGGTCTAGTTCCGCCAACAAAGCATAAAACAAAACCAAACACAAAATAAAACCAAAAGACCGAAAATAAGAAACTTAACAAAACCACTTAGTCTAAAACAAAAGTCCAAAAAGTGGAGGCGGAAATGGGATGGATTTAGATTTTGAAACTTTCAACAAATACCGACTTAACGTCCACTCCGGCTTCGGCTTTGACAAAGACAAGACAAAAGGTTAAAAAGAAAGACTATCAGGATGGGAATCAGAAAGAGTTTTGAAAGAAGTTTCAGAACCCCATTCAGTTCCGGCTCTGGTTCTGACAGATTAAACCAAAGAAAAACAAAGTGTTGGAAAGGAAAGACTCCAAACTTTGTTTGAAAATCGTCAAAAGATAAAAACATAAAGGGGGACCCATTTTGACCAAGGAAAAAAGATGGGGTGGTTATGCAAGGCATAACAACACTAGTATTGGGATAGACCATGTAGTGGGTATAGTTTGTTGTAAGGAAATTCTTGAAATAATAAATTACCCATGGACATTGGACCATGTTGCATGTTGTGGTCCTTTTTTGGACTTGATTTCTTAGATCAACCTAGTCTACTTTCAAATTTAAAATTTATCTCCTAGGTTAATTTTCTTGGAACATGACCATCATTCCATCAATCCATATACTAAAAGTCTCAAGTTGTCTGACTAGAAATATTTATTGAAGGACATCTACTACATCATTGGGATAATTCATTCTGTGTACAAAAGAATTCATAACTTGATAACTTGGTTATAATTGCATTGGTCTTATCCTTAGTCTTAGTTATATTAATTGCAATAGTATTTTATATATTTTCTTTTAAAGTTTTCAATATTTGTATGTATCAACAAAGGGGTTTGATTACAATCGAAGAAGTCAACAGTCTTCCATTTTCCCTAAAGTATGCCTCACTGTACCTTTCTTCAAAACCCTTTACTTAGATAATATGTAAAAAGGAGTTGAGTATTTTATATGAGGTCACATCGATACCATACAATATTAGAATAGACAAAATAGGTCATACATGGCATGACCTAGTATCAAAATAGGCTACCCAATGTTGTTCTTTCCTTTGTAATATAAAATTAAAAGTATCTTTTTCTTAGGGCCATGATTTATGTTCTATACACAAATCTCAACCTCTAGTTTTCTACCCCATTGCACAAATTGGTTAACGATGTCGAAACCAACTTCTTATCAAAATCTACATTAACATTATGTTCCTTCTCATTTATTTCATTTCTCAATCTTAATTTCAAGTAGATTTTAGTCTCTCATTTTAGTCTCAAATCCTTAAGTTCTAATTTTAATTTAAAGAGCATTATACTTAGGTTGCTTATAGTAATACTAAAATATAGAGAAGATCTAAACATTATAATAATAAATGCAAGAATGTTGAATATTAAGCTAAGTTAATTATAAGGGCAATATCAACAATTCTTAGATTGATAATATATCTTTTCTAACAGATGTCAAAGTGTACAAACTACTAACTCCTTATTATAACATAATTAGGATTTGGCAACTCTATAATTTGAATTAAGTCAACTAGTCTTATTATTAGTAAATCTAAAAACTATCAAACAATCAAATTAAAACTATGCATGCCACATATCCACCACTTTATAATCTAATATAGATAATAAAGTAAGAGTGTTCAATACAAACCATCTCTCTTAAAATAAACTGTAGAGAAATAGAAGTTGCCCAATAAACATGTGCAATAGAAATGGTGCATATACAATTTGAAACAATGAAAAATAAAATCAATACTTATATAGTATTTTCACCTCAGAGAATTCTTTCAACTAAAAAACTAAATAGAATTTTTTACTATTGCAAAAACTCAATCATTCTCCAATATAAGAATGAATCTTTTTCTTTCACCTTTAAGCATGTGAAAGTATAAATTTAAATATGTTGAAAATAGTTATAAACATTATATAAAATCATGAAAAAGATAAACATAAATTAGAAGTGTGATCTAATTCCAATTATTAAACATAGAAAATGTACAATACTTAGCCAACACATCTATCCATCAAATTTATTTATAATAAATTATAACAAACAATAATCCAAATAATCGTATATTTGATATCTTCATAATATAAATTGAAAGCTATTCCACAAAGATTCTTCTTCTTAGGCTAGATTTTTTTTTCCATAAATCCCTTCAATAAACTTAAAAATAATTTGTTATTTAATGCGGATGTGTATTGCTTAAGAAAATGAATATCACTCATTAACTAAAATTATATTTAATTGGTTTATCCATATGATATATTGATATGAACGTGGATTCTAAAACCATATAAAATTCAGAACGTTAACATATAAAATCCAAAGAAGTGTGTCTTTGGAGTAAAATCAGGGAAAATTATAGGGTATATCATTTTAAGAAGAGGCATTGAAGTAGATCTAGAGAAGGTAAGAGCTATCATAGAAATGCCTCCTCCAATTAACATTGGTCAACTAAGAACACTATAGGGAAGATTACAATCCATCAAGCGTATCATTGTACAACTCGCAGACAAAATATACCCATTTCAACATTTAATCAAGAAAGGAGTACCATTTATTTGGACACCTAAATGTCAAGAATATTTACAACAAATCAAGGATTATTTTCTCACTCCACCTGTCTTAATGCCACCAATAGATGGAAAACTATTGATACTATACATTTCAGCAACTCAGTCAGCATTAGCTCTTCTTGCACAAAACGATGATCAAGGTCATGAAAGAGTAGTGTACTACATCATTCGTACCTTGGTAGGATATGAATTAAATTACAGCAACATAGAATTTGCTTGTCTTGCGGTAGTATTTTCTACTCAAAAAATTTGGCACTATATGCTAAATCACCAAACAATGTTGGTCACAAAGATTGATCCCCTCAAATATCTCCTAAGTAAAGCAACATTAACAGGTCGATTGGCTAAATGGGTTATGATACTTAGCGAGTATGACATCCAATATGTGGAGAGGAAGGCTATAAAAGGACAGGTGATTGCAGATCAATTAGTAGATGCACCAATGAAGGCGAACCATCCTTTAGTGGTCAATTCTCCTAATGAATTTATCTTCACAGTTGACACTAGAATTGAATGGAAATTATACTTTGACAGGTCACATACGAATCATGGTTCAGAAGAAGGTATCCTATTTGTTACACCTCAAGGTGATACTATTCCTAAATCATTCAGGATTGCTTTCCCTTGCACCAACAACATAGTAGAGTATGAATCCTTAGTGACAAGATTAAGAATGGCAACCTAGTGGAAGATCAAGAGTCTACATGTTTTTGGTGATTCTCAGCTATTAGTCTGGTAGGTAAATGATGATTATGAAACTAAGGATGAGAAAATTTCCCCCTACAAGCACATGGCTGATAGTTTCAAGTAGTACTTTGATGACATTACCTTTCAACAAATACCACGTATTCAGAACAGGGCTGCAGATGCTATGGCAACTGTGGGTTCCTTATTGGATATTCTGAGAAATGTGCCTAAGTTTGAGTTTTTGGTTGAACAACTGTTGGTCCATGCCTATGATGTCCCCGATTATGAGATGGTGTGTACAATTGTTGGCCCTACTTACCCCTAGTACAAAGACTTATTTGACTATCTGAGTGACCAAACCTTACCACTAGACTTGTCAAATAACCAATGTAGAACCTTTATCCATAAGTCATCTAAGTACACCATCATTAGAGATACCCTGTATAGATGTACCTTAGATAACTCCCTAATGATATGTCTCGATGCTGAAGAAGTACAAAAAAATTTGCAAGCGGTACATGAGGGTATATGAAAATCCCATTCTAGTGGTTCTACTTTAGCCCATAAGATTATGAGATTAGGTTATTATTGGCCTACAATGGAAAAAGACTCATATATCTTTATAAATAAATGTAGATAGTGTCAGATACATGGAGATTCGATAAAAGCACCAGCACAGGAGCTTCAGTCGATTACATCACCATCGCCCTTTGCTCGATGGGGACTTGACCTCATAGGTAAGATACACCCTCCATCATCCAACGACCATAAATTCATCATAAACGCCACCGAATACTTCACCAAATGGATAAAATCTATTCCCATGACCTACATCATCAACACAAAAATATCCAAGTTTATCTTAAACTATATCATTTGTCGGTATGGTGTACCCCAATCCATTATCATAGACAATGGTCGCCCAATTAAAAACCAATAAGTACACCATCTATGTGAAGAGTTCCATATCAAACATCATTTTTCTACCCCATATTACCCACAAGGTAATGGCCAAGCCAAGGCATCTAATAAAAAAATTGTTAGAATCCTAAAAAAAGACTATCAATGGCATTTGTCATGACTGGCACCTACAGCTAAATCCTTCCTTATGGGTTTACCGCACAAGCATCTGTACTCCCATTGGTGCCACTCCATACTCCCTAGTATTCAAATCTAAAGCTATCTTACCTATTGAGGTTGAAATTCCTTCCCTAAGGGTATCCTTGAAAGGTCACATTGATGATGAAGAATACTGTGTATCCAAATTACAAGAGTTAGAATTGTTGGATGAATGAAGATAAAAATCACTAGATCATTTGCAAGAATATCAAAATCATCTTCGTCATAGCTATAACAGGAAAGTTCTAAATAGACACTTTGAAATTGGTGACTTGGTTTTAATGGAGAATCCTAAGAATCAAGTTGACCGAGAAAAGCCAGGTAAGTTTGAACCTAACTGGTTAGGGCCTTATATTGTCATAGAAGCTTTTGGGTTAGGAGTGTACCAACTCTCTACCCTTGAAGGAGAGCCACTTTTGTCACCAATCAACAACCTGCATCTGAAGAGGTTCTATGCGTAGCTTCTGAGAGTCTTTGTCTTAATTGAGAAAATACAAAAAAATGAAAAAAAAAATGGTTACCTTGATGAAAACCTAGCAAATAGGCATCTTTGTAACTCCAATATTTTTTTTTGAAAAATCAACAAATTAGTAAAGATAAATAATCCGTCCAATAGTGAAAACCACTCTGGTGGTGCTATGGATAAGTACCATGGTGAAAACCTAGAAAACAGGCGCCATGTGTAGTCAAACTTGCTCTTTCGTCTACCATCATTCCAATCAGACTTTTTCACCATCCCTCATAATAAATGGTTATCCTATCCATTGCTTGGAATGATTGACATCAAGTCCATTCTGTCACATTCCCCAATCCATCTCACATGTCTTATTCCTAATTGGGGGAAAATCCTTATTCTGTGCCATGAGGACCTTGTACATAGCATTACACCATCGAAAAATGTCTTGAAAAAATATAAAAACATTAGAAAACTTCAAAAGACAAAAAAAATCAAAACATGTCAGAAAATCTCAAAAAAAGAGTTAGAGTTAGTTGTGTTAAGTCATTCATAGACATAGTCAAACTAAGTTGCCTCTACGACTAGACATAGGCAAGGCTATTAGTCGATGTGCCCCTGAGGCATTAAGTCTATCTATCTAGGTTTGTCATGTATCACACACATTAAAATCATGACTCTTTGTACATTCAAAGTCATTGGTCGTTTCAAACTATGAGGTCTTTGCGTGTACAAGGTAGGAAAAGCTAATCAATTGATGAGATTCTGAGACCACACTAGGTCAGTCCAATAGGGTTTATCACATTCACATTCACTATCACACACATTGCATAGCATCAACTTAGGTACATATTTTTAGTCAGTTATGTTAGTTAAACTTGTGTCAAACTATGAGGTCTCTGTGTGTACAACATAGGCAAGGGTAATCAATCGATGAGCCCCCAAGGATGCATTAGGTCAGTCCTTTAGGGTATCATCTCAAGTCATACACTCTCAAATACACACACACAATCAAAACAGTCAAGGAATAAAAGCAAGTCACGCACCAACAAGGCAACATCTCAAAACTGTCATCGAGTCAATATCAAAAACATTGTCAAAGTGATCAACTTATGTCTTAGCAAGATATTTCTTTCTTGTCAAGGGACATCATCAAATTGTCTAGGCCTCATGTAGCTTGTTGCATCAACATAATCAGGCTCCAACGTCTTATACGACACGTGTCTTTATGAAATCAGGCTTTGTCATGCCTTACACAGATAGTCACCAAGTCGAAACTAGACTCAATGTCTTATGCGGTATGTGCCATCTCTCACATTATGCTATGTCAAAAATCAAACAATCAAACAATCCCACAAGATCAAGTTTTGGTGAATAAGTTTATTTGGCTTTATGACTTTATATCTTATTTTTTTCTTATCTTTCTATTGATTTATGCATAAGTCCCATTACTAGCTTTCTCAAGGATGTCTCAGGACTCCTTTTCTTTGGATGTTGTCTATCAACTATCTTTTTAACTTTGGTTTTTGAGTCATGTTACTAGTTTCCTCAAGGATTTAGAGGAGCAATGGCATCTCATGACCTATCTTTTATTTGTTTGTTGTATCTGGTTTGTTAAGACAAAATGACTGGGGAAATATTTTCCTTAGTATGATTTAAGACACTCCTTGTCTAGGACTGTCTATTTTTCACAGATGGATGACTTTGTACACTATGGTCTATCTAATATCATGGTGTGTACTATCCATTTGTGTCATGTCCTGCCCAATGATGATAAAAAAAGAAAGCTTACCATACATGGAAAAATATCGAAGATCATATGTTTTCAATCAACCACCTTCGTTATTTCTTACTAACATTCTAAAAATTATTCGTACTAACATTTCTCTTTTCTGATATAATGATAAGGTCCTATGACACAACAAAAACATTAGATAATCTGCATATGCATACATTCTATAAACATTTCATATAGTTACATTACATTTCAAACAAATAGGAAAATTAACATCTTCATTATATATTTACGAAATCATTGCATAATAGGTATTCCATCATCAAAAGGTACATAATGAAAGAGTTGCATGTACATATCACCATCACATATAAATAAAATCATATAGAACATTACATCCATTATCATATAGAATCATCATAACAACCTAAACTACATAAACTCATCATGATATAGAAAACATCCATTCATTGTCATATAGAATCATCATAACATCATAAACTACATAAAATCATCATAATATAGAAAAAATCCATCCATAACACATATACATACATCATCTAGGAAACATAATCATATAGAAACAATGCATCATCATAAACTAGAACTGAAAATCATATAGAAGCCACCAAAATCATATATATATCGCTCAAAATAACATGTCATTGTACAATGTCAAAATGTATCCATAAATAAAAATGAACTTGTAGGCTCTCTCTGAGAAAAATACAGTGTCTACAAATATAACAAGTGTCAACGTGTCCCACTACCACTACTATCACGCGGTGAAGGTGGAGGAAACTACCTCAGAGGTACTCTTTGTGAGGTGGAAGGCGTGTCATATAGACCTGTCCTAGGTGGTCCTACCACACCCTTTGTACTCTGTGTCCTGGTCTGACTCCTACGCTATGATCTATGACTGCGAACCTTTGAAAATCTAGGAGCTCATCTCTCTGCTGGCACCACTAACTCATATAGATCTATGTAATAGGTAGCTCTCTCTACTGATATGACTAGCTCATGAACCATACCATTAGATGAAGTGCCACTGCAAAGGCATCTAACCTCTGTAAACTATTTCTCTATCTCCTATCTCTAGGCTATGGCGTGATCTTTCTCCATGAGTGCGCTATCTCTCTCCATACGAGCACTATCTCTCTCCATCCATAAGGCATCTAGCTTTGTTGTAGCCAGTATCAACCTCTCCTCCAAAGCCTCCCTATCATTGTCTCTAGGAGCCTCCTCATCCCATCTCCCCTCTACAATCTAAAACTAGAATAACAATATATCAAAACTCTAACTAGCACAATAGAGCACACACTAGCATGAAAATCAAAACAAGAAAGCAAAGCAAACCGATCTCTAAGCTAGATTTGATTTATCTACATTGCTCTTCTCCACTTGCATGAGAATGCAAGATTTTGAAGGTTTGATTGTTGATATGTTGATTGTTCATTTTTGCAGCATAACGATAAGATGAAGGTAATAGAAGAAAAATAGATAGATAGATAGATAGATAGATAAGAAGAAATTTTGGCAGAGTAAGGATGTTGAAAGAAGAACCCCCTAAATGACCTATGAAAGACTTGATTTATAGGAGAAGGCTGGTTTGATTCGATGGCCAAGATTAAAAGTCAAATTTGTGATATGTGTGGCTAGGATTAAAAGTTTATTTTAGTGTCTATGACGCACATTAAGTAGCTTATGACATGACACTCAAATTAGGATGTGAGGAAATAATGGAGATTCTTTTATTTATTTTAGAAGAAAAGATGCTTATGACACACAATGAATGAGGGTAAAAATAGGATGTGAGTGGGAATCTCATAATTTAAATAATAAAATTATTTAAATTATTTATGCATGTGAAGAGTTGTAATCATGTGGCACATGTTGCAACATGACAAGAAGTGAGAGATTAATTCAAATATTTAATTTGAATTATTTTGAGACATGTGAAAGGGGAATTAATTAAATAAATGAGATTTATTTAATTAATTGGGATAGTGATTTAGTGGGATAAATGAGATAAGTGAGATAATGTAATGACCTAGGATAAAATATTACAAAATGTCTTACAAGGTCATGCATCGACTAGGTAATATTATGACATGGACAATTGTCTACATTTTGCCCCTCTTTGAGATGATGTTCGAGATGGTGAAATTTATGTCGAGTAACATCATTTCAAAGAAGCTAAGGTATGGATAGACGAAAAAAAAAATGATGCCCCAACCACTTGAAGAAGTGAGGAGTATGATGAATGAAAGAAAGGGATGATAGAAGAATATGATGATGCAAAAGATATGAAGAAATGGGATGACGATATAGGATATGATAATGATGATGATGCCCCCTCAAGAGGATAGGCAGGTTACATAAACACGGATATTCTCTCGAAATGAATGAAATGATAAAGGAGGGATAAGATGAATGATACAAGATAAGAAGTAGATGAAAAAGAAAAATGACACGCTATGCTGCAATAAAGTGAGCAATCATATGTTTGATATAGCACTAGACGTTATGCACCAAGGTATAAGGACCAAGGTGACGATGTGTCTTGTGCCCCAGCATAATACAACCTTGTCTAGATACAAGATATGAATATTAGCTAGGAGTGATTCAGATTTGATGCAAATGCAAATTGAAATGATAAAACACACAAGCAAGCATGCACAAATGATACAAAAACAAACAAGGTATTGCCCCTGTCAAGCTGTAAACCGAATGATTAATTGATTGATTGATGATGATGATAGTGTTGTCATTGTGGGGAACGATATATCCCTAGATCAACACGAGGATAATTGATTGATTGATTGATGATGATGATAGTGTTGTCATTGCGGGAACGATATATCCCTAGATCAACACAAGGATGATTGACTGATTGATTGGGTTTACAACAAGATTAGGATCAAGACCAAAGGATGTGATTGGATAATTTGGCAAGATTGATTAGCTTCATTGGTATGGATTAAGGATTGACTTGCATTTGGATTATTGCTTGGAAGGATTGAAGATGCTTGATTTGAAGATTTGGATGATGATTGTTGAATTAAATTGAGGATTGATTTACTTGGAATGATTTTGATTGATTGGATTGATGAAGAAATTATTTAATTTAATGATAATGATTGGATTGATTAGAAGAACTGGTTTGATTAGAAGAAGTGATGTGATTGATTTTATTGTTTGGATTTTTGAAATGTTTTAATTTTTTGGATTTTTGGAATATTTTGATTTTTTTGGATTTTTGAAATGTTTTGATTTTTTTTGGATTTTTTCAGGACCTTTTTCATTTTATTTTTTTGCATTTTTTCAAGACTTTTTTGAAATGTTTTGAGATGTCAATGGATGACAATTCGGGTAGCCTTTGTGCTAGATACCAATGACAAGGGAAAACCAAGTCTAGGTGCAAGGAGATAGAGGAGATTGATGGATGAAAGGGTGGGTGATAGGATAAGGGACAAAAGGCTCGTGATATATGGATGGATACAAAGGATAGGTCATAATGAATGAAATGGATGTATGCATCATAGGAGAGCAAGGATGTGATCTCCAAAGACTATGTCGCATAGGAATAACATGCCCCATTCTAGGTACAATACTTAGGACTTTTCATGGCAAAGGTTATGACACTAGGATAATGGTAGGCTTGTTTGGAAGGATGAGGTATATCAAAAGATATCCAAAGCATGTTTCAACATTTTGCCCCATATTTTGATCAAGATCAAAAAGAGGGAGAGAGGATGAATGGACTCAATATGATAAGTATATGGGTATGATGGATAAAGATGGTAGGTAGGATGGACATGATATGATAAGAAATGACATGATAGGATAGATAGTGCAGATGAGACAAAGTGCCCCCAAGTGTAAGTGACATAGAAGATAAACCTACACATGATGCCTATTTGCCAGGTTTTCATCATGGTACTTATCCAGGGCGCCTTTTTACCAGGTTTTCACCGTTGGATGAAGGGATTTCTCTTTACTCTTTTTTTTTTTTTGACTTTTTTGACTTTTTGGATTTTTGGATAAGAGAAGGGGAATATGGATAGGAGGGACTCAAGTTTCTAGTTCCATGAAAGATGATAGTCCCATTAGAGATGGATGTCATCGCATGGACCATGTCAAATGTCATTATGCTCATAGATGTTGGTAAGGGATGACATGAAAGGGAGATGGAGTAGGTAGATGATGGATTATGATGTGGATTATGGAGGGATTGGTGGATTATGATGTGGATTATCTAGGGAAGAGGGATGGGAGGCTTAGCCAAAAGCATGGACCATAGGAATGTGATGGGGGAGATATGTAGGATAATGAGTGAAGGGTGAGGAGATGGAGGTATGTGGAATCGTTGTGAAATGGAAGGGAACCATGACCAATGGTTGCACACATTGTGATAAACGTTGAAGCTTTTGATGTGGAGGGGGTGTAGGAAGCAATGGAGATGGTTGCTTAGGAGATGGGTGATGAAGTGCTTTAGGTACCCACATAGATTTAGTATTTTTATGACTTTTATTTTTCTTGTGGGATGGAATATGAGATTCTTGAATAGAGTGGGAATGTGAGGTGGAAGTGGATGGTTGGAATTTTTGAGATGTAGATGCATCATTTGACTTGTTTTCCTTTTTCTTAGGTACCCAAACCATTTTTTTTTTAGACTTTTCTTTTGAAAGTATGATCTTATATTTATTTTTGGATGGATTTTTCTTTGGTTCTTTGCTTTTGTGTTCTAGGGCATGGGGAGCATTCATATTTTTTGATTTATAGATAGAGTCATCAAAATTTTTGCTTTTGAATCCCATGGGTATGGTGGAATGAGTGAAAGCTTCATGTTTAGACAATGTGTGCATTGATTGGTCATGATTAGGATTTTTAGAGGATTTATGGATATGTGCATAAGGGGATTGGATAATGGGGATATTAGGTGTTGGTAGTAGTAGAGGTAGATTAGATGGATGGATATTAGGAGTTGGAAGCAATGGTGGCAAAGTTGATGGTGGAAGGTGTATGGTCACATGCTTTTGACATTTGTAGGATGATGGATGAGGGATGGCAACATATGCTTTTGGCATATGATAGGATTTATGGTGGAAAGAGAACTTATGATGGATGGAGGAAGTACCAACATCTTTAGATTGGTGTCCTTGGGGTGTATATCCAAGGCCATAAGAGTGTGGAGGGACCTTGACATGGATTGGCTCCAAAATACCTTGTTCATGAAGGCCTAAACCTTTACCTTGGTAGCTCATGTTTTGAAGCATACGATGGACAATGGGACTAGGTGTGTTTTGGACACTAGACTTGAGTTCATTATTAGATGAAGAAGGTGAAGTGGATAAAGGTTTTTGTTGTTCTAAGGAGGAACATTCATGAATAAAGATGGATAGACCAATAGGACATGTTGGTGGATTTGAAATGGGGTTTATAGTGGATGTGGAAGGATCATTAGGATCTTGATTATGTTCATTTAGATCCACACTATTGGTTTGATCTTCTATATTTACTTGGGAGGCATGTGTCTCATCATGACAAGTGGATAATGCGGGATCATGGATAGGATTAGGTAGGGGGTCTATAGGAGAAATGGAGGTTTCTTGCTCATAGATAGGTGAAGTGATAGGCTCTTGACCATGGAATGCATAGAGTTGGCTAAGAGGGTCATCATGGCCTTCTTGATCATAGGTAGGATCTATATCACAGAGGGAAGCTTTATCATGAATATGACCAAGTATGTTATGAGTGGGATCATTAGAAAGGCATAGATCTTGATTAGAATGAGAGGTTGATGTTTCCTCATGCTTAGGATAATGCTCTTGACATAGCTCTTGGATTTGAGTGGAAATGGAAGTGGAAGGCTCTAGAAGAGGCTTGGTATGATTTTTTTGATCAATAGGTTGTGGACCACATGATGGAGTTGGAAGAATAGGCATGACATTCAAAGGTTTTTTGGTAAGATCATTAATGGGTGCTTGAAATGGGGATGGTCTTTTTCGTGCTAGTAGTCTTTGGAGAAAATTGTTAAAGGGTTCTTTGGTTGATGGATTAGAGCTTGAGAAGTTGGATGGTGGTGTTGGTGTAGGACTAGTGTGCTTTGAGATAGGCATTTTATTAGATGGTGATGGAGGACTAGTAGATGGAATGGTGTATGATTCCAATTTTATGGTGGTATTTCCCTTGTCAATAGCATCATTAAGGTGACCTAAGATTTCAACAAAGTTTTCATCATCACTAGGATCTACAACGTCCTCATCATCACTAAGATCTACAAAGTTCTCATCATCACTAGGAGTAAATTTTGACCCACCTTGGAGGATATATGGTTTTGGATTATCTTCATGATTAGGTGAAGGGGCTCCTTGAAGTATGACCTTGGGCTTGTGACTGGAATTGTTAAGGATTAGGACCATTTTAACAAGTGTTTGACTAGGATTAGGGTGATGATGATGATGAAATGATTAGATTGAGTGACTTGGATTGATTAAGATGAAATTGATTTGAATGTGATTAGAAAACAAGATGATTAGGATGATTATAATGATATGTTTATATGTTGGTGTTTATAGATTGATATGGCAATTTTCAAACAAATTATTGCACATGTACACACACGAATCACACACGCAAGACACATAATCAAGTTTGAATTTGAAATTATGAATGTGATGATTAAGCATGCACTTGAAGAAGACACATCAACAAGTCCTATAACTAGTCAAGTGTGTATGGCCAATTAGGTCTTAAGCTAGGATGCATGAGGTTGACTAGGGATAATTTGAAAGAAAAATCCTGCCACATAGCCAGGAGAAAGGGGTAACCCACCCTTCACCTTCACTTCCCAAAGGTATAAAGTTCTTTGGGGCTTAGCCAAGAGTGACAAGATTTTAACTCCCAAAGAAGCGTGTATTTCGATTCACACTTTGATTGAGGTCGTCCCTAGGGGTGATGAAATCCCCTAGCATGCCTCCTATGAAAGGTATGAAAAAAGCGAATCAAGTGAGGTGTTTTTGATCACATGCACTTGATTCACACTTGCAATTGTTAATTTTCCTTTAGAAAATTCAAATGTGTGTAAAATAGTTCAAGCACTTATTCTTTTTTAAACCCAAGGAAAATATGTGTGATTGAAAGAAAAAGATTCTTTTTAAGTCCAATTTCAAAGTGTGATTGCAAACAAGATGTTCATTTTAAAGCTCCAAATTCAAGTGTTTTGCAAACAAAATTGATTGATTAAATGAGAGATAAAGATGATAGAATGAATGCACCCGAAGATTTTTGCTTTCCAATCTGATGTGTATGACTGATATTGCTGCTACTATAGCTCCTTATGATCACCTACAAAATAAAAAAATGATATTATAATGCAGCCATAAAAAAAAGTAAGCTCATCAGATAATTGCAATTTTAGATACATGTTTTTAACATAGCCGAATTAGATCTGATTATTTGAAGATGTTATGGATCTGAAAAATAAAAAACCAAAGAAGAGACCCCTACTAATTTTCTGAGAGCTTTCCAAAAATGTAAAGAAATCAGAAAAAAAAATTCGTTTTGCACTAGAAAATGCAGATTTGTTGAAAACGTATAGAAAACAAAGATTTGATTATTTCGCATTATATGTGACTTTTAAATTAAATCTGTAAAACCAAGACCCCCATTAAAATTACACGAGATTTTAAAAAATCTAAAAATTTCTAGAAAATTCATTGATTTGAGGCTAGAAAGTTGATTTAATGAAAAAACATAAAATAGTGATAACTCCTAAAAAAATAGTGATAACCCCTCCATTTCTTTACTGTAGTCTGTTGAGATGATTATTAAGATTTTGTGAAAATATTGTAGAGAAATACATAGCCATCTGAAAGATATGACAAAATTTGTAAAACTTGAGGTTTTGTGTAAAAACTGGCAGATCTGCAATAAAAAGTTAATGAAACCCGCAAAAAAGAAAGTTAGATCCAAGGATTCACGTCGGGTTCACCAAATGTAAGTTAGGGAAAAATCAAATATAAAACTAGAATAACAAGATATCAAAACTCTAACTAGCACAATAGAGCACACACTAGCATGAAAATCAAAACAAGAAAGCAAAGCAAACCGATCTCCAAGCTAGATTTGATTTATCTCCATTGCTCTTCTCCACCTGCATGAGAATGCAAGATTTTGAAGGTTTGATTGTTGATATGTTGATTGTTCATTTTCGCAGCATAACGATAAGATGAAGGTAATAGAAGAAAAATAGATAGATAGATAGATAAGAAGAAATTTTGGCAGAGTAAGGATGTTGAAAGAAGATCCCCCTAAATGACCTATGAAAGACTTGATTTATAGGAGAAGGCTGGTTTGATTCGATGGCCAAGATTAAAAGTCAAATTTTTGATATGTGTGGCTAGGATTAAAAGTTTATTTTAGTGTCTATGACGCACATTAAGTGGCTTATGACATGACACTCAAATTAGGATGTGAGGAAATAATGGAGATTCTTTTATTTATTTTAGAAGAAAAGATGCTTATGACACACAATGAATGAGGGTAAAAATAGGATGTGAGTGGGAATCTCATAATTTAAATAATAAAATTATTAAAATTATTTATGCATGTGAAGAGTTGTAATCATGTGACACATGTTGCAACATGACAAGAATTGAGAGATTAATTCAAATATTTAATTTGAATTATTTTGAGACATGTGAAAGGGGAATTAATTAAATAAATGAGATTTATTTAATTAATTGGGAAGGTGATTTAGTGGGATAAATGAGATAAGTGAGATAATGTAATGACCTAGGATAAAATATTACAAAATGTCTTACAAGGTCATGCATCGACTAGGTAATATTATGACATGGACAATTTTGGGTGTCTACAGTAACCAGTATCAACCTCTCCTCCAAAGCCTCCCTATCACTGTCTCTAGGAGCCTCCTCATCCCATCTCCCCTCTACAATCCAATCCCAGAGCTCTCTCTCCTGCTCCTCCATAGGTACCTCCTCCTCAATATCATCCTCCCCATAGCCTTCCAGAATACCAAGAGGATCAATATCAACATCACCCTCCTCATCCTCTTCAAGGTCCTCTCCGCCAATCTCTACCTCTGCATGCTCCTCTAGTACTGCCTCCTCGACAACATACTTCATCTCCAACCTGTGCCTCTGCTCCACCTCCAAGGTAGAACATCGGTACATTCTCCACCTCTGCCTCTCGAATAGGTGATATTTCACCTACCTGACCACCTCTCTAACCTCTCCATCCTCATCTACCACCACCATCTCTACCATCATCACCACCCCTACCACCATCTTTGCCATCACCTCTCCCTCTACATCACCCTCTCAGCCCTGTACCTCATCTCTCTACTGGTTCCAACTAATCTGGATCTATATAAGGAGCAGGACGATGCTCTGCCCACCATGTGTCATAATGAAATTTAGTCCATGGATCTTCTACTCCACCTCTTCATACCCACTGTAATGGTTGTAATGCCTAAATCTCTGCCTCTGTAGTAGCTATTGGTATCATAGGCCCCTAGTGTGGAACCTCTTTGGAAGATCAAGCAAAATCTTCTCTACCTCTAGGCTCATCTTGAGCCTCCCCAAACTGTCTGAAAACCCAATCAGATAGATGTCTCTCAATGATATGTACACTCGAAATAGTCCTACTAATCAAATACTATGTCTGCCGACAAAAAGTCAAATTTCCATCCTCATCTGACCATCACTCAAATCCATGTATGGAATCCAAGTAAATTGATCTAATAAATCTAGTGCATGTCTCTAGTAGCCCGTGTCTTCGACATGACTCTCAGTAATGTTTCCCATATACCGAAAAACATAAGGAGATCGAGCCTCCTGCTCTGTTGTAACAAGAGGACGAAATACAGCTATGCACTCCCATGCCCAAACCATGAGAAAAGTGGTACCATAGCTCATAGACTATGCGTCTCTGTACACTATATCATGTAGATGGAAGTACAACATGCCTAACAAACATGGACCCCAGGCATACACAATCTCTCTCTCCGACATCCCCACCCGATAGGAAAACCATGACCCCAATGATTTAGAAGAACTATACCCCCTATCAATATACATAGGATGCAGCCAATCCTCTCATACCTATCTGCCAACACCTACCATCTGATCTCATAATTCTCTATCCCTAGATTCCTAATGTCATCATACACATAGTATCTAGCCAGCTCACTAAATCTGCGCTGGGTATCATACATAACCCGCTCTCCTTTGATAGGAAGTACCAAAATCCTATAGATGTCCTCTAAAGTGACTATCACCTCCCTAGTCGGAAAGTGAAATAATGAAGTTTTTGAATTCCATTGCTCACACAAAGCGGTCAACATGCCTTTGTTTGCCTGAATCATGGGCATAGTCAGCACATGCTGCAGACCTAGTCTCCATAATAACCATGTCTCTCCACTGACCAACCAGGATATCAGCTCAAAGGTATATGGACGTGTCTCCTGAGTATAGTTAGGATCTAAAACAACTTGCATTTCAACCAAGATGTCAATTTTTTTCCAATTTTTCATAGAAATTTTTTTAGAAAAATTGCCAGCCAAATGCAACTCACTATGGAACATGCGGTGCATTAATAAAAATGTGTTGCATTACAAGAATTTTCTTTGCACATATCATATGCATTTCAAAAATTCAAATGTGGTGCACTGTTTAACCTGCCTACCAAAATGCATATGCATTTAAAAAAAAAACATATGTGTTGCATAATCCTAAATGCAGATGTGATTCCACCTTGCAAATGTGGTGCATTTTATATCATTTGCATTGAATTCCTAAAATGACCGATCCTAGCCTAAACGTCTTTTAACATATGCATCATTCCACAGGCAGATGTGTTGCACACGATCACATATGCATTGAATGTGAAAGACTGCATGTGCAAATTACATTTTTAGGTGCCTAAAAATACATGAAAAATGAAATTTCAAGAGCTCGTTTTAGGGTACATATCAATGTTCCTGCATTTTCTAGCCGTATGAATGTCCGGATCCGATATCCATGATGTGCAGCGTAGGGAACTGGAGACATCTTCATCCAATGCTCAAAGAAAATTTCTCAATTCTTCAACTCTTCCGAGTGCAAATGAATTGGTTTTCACCTAATTTCTATTTATACCTAAGGTTTGGGTGGCATTTCTTCTGACCTTGTCTGTTGGTTGCTTAACCTTCCAACTTCTATTGAACCATACACTTCCAAATTTAATTTCATCAACTCCATAGCATTTCTGACCATTAAATTGAATTATCAAGAATATTTCCTAATTTTTTTGAAAATTTTCAAACAATTGTCAATTTTCTCGAGGGGGCATACCCTAACTTGTTTCATACTGGGACACGATCAGAGCATATTTTCTTTGACACAAATCCAAAATGACATTGTATCAAAGAGGGGAAAACTGTAGACACCAAAAACTGGTCTAGGCCTGCGAGTATCACTTTCGACATAATTTTCTATTATCCATGGTCATGATTAAATAATGTTTATTAATTAATTATCTTTCTAACACATCTTTCCTCTATTAATTAAATACCCCTTTTTAATTAGTTCATTAATTCATGTATGACCTTTATTCAACTTGATTAATTAAATAAATCATATTTATTTAATTATGTCGCTAACCAATTAATTCTTCTTCTTAATTAAATAATTTATTATTTAATTACCCCTTTTTCATATTTCAACTATAATTAAATATTTATTATTTAATTATTCATTTAATCCTTTTCAACAGTCAATTAAATAAATTCATTTCAATTTCGAATGTTGAATTAAATTAACATTTAATTCATTATTAATTCTTTGTCACATTCTTCTGTCATTTAGTTATCTAATCATTCACTCACCATCTGACTTGAGATCTATTTTAAATCCACCAGTTATTTCTAGATTCGATATTTGATCGTCTCTACAAGAGGACTCTCTGTCACAACCAACCAGTTAACTAGTTCTAACTCATATGCATGAATGTGTTTATTAATTAAATATCTTTATTTAATTAATTATTTCATGTGTGCATTCAAACTCTTTATTCTTCAAGTTCTAACTTTGTCTTTGTCATTCAAAGCCTATTTCTTCTATTTTCAAAGACTCTTAATTCAAGATTAAATTGCTTATTTAATCTGGAGCTCATGTTCTTTCTATTTTTGAACAGTCTTGACACAAGATTAAATTATCATTCTAATTTTATCTTTTTCCTATAGACTTTTCTAATTCACGTTCTAATTGATATAGAACTCACATCGCATGACATTCATCAATCTTGTCCATCAATCTCTCTTTTGAATATGAGTCAATCGTTCAAAAACCCAAAATCTATAAAATGGCCTGTTATTATCATTATTCCTCCTCCCAAAATCAATACTTTTGAGAAGAAACTTAATTTTCGATATTTTTCGTAGACATTCAACAAGGTTATGATTGCATCAATACTAAAAATTTGAGGGCAAGAATACTGATACAACAAAATGGAGAAGGACAATGGAGATAATTCAAAGAAGTGTACGCATATTCGATGAGATCTCTTCAGTTATTTGTTTTAATTGTTTTATGTTCATTTACTCATTCTTTGTTGTTTTTATTTAGATTATTTGTTAGATTTGATCATCTTAATCTATGTAGAAAATTCTCCACAAGATCTATGTTAAAATACCTATTTTGTAGTCATCAAGAAACTCGCAAGAACTTTTTATGTTTTGTCTTAGTGTTTAGTTGTGTGGGCTTGGATTCATGATTTTTGAGACCTTATTAGCTTGAGTCACTCTTGTGGAATATGGTTTTGTTAAGGGATTGAATTATAATTCCCTCTAGATATACTGAGATTTGACATTCTTTCAAGGTGATTTTTTTTTTAGCTTATGGAAGGATATGATTTTTTATTTTTTTATATATTTAGTTGATATTAATTTCTTCCTTTACACTAAATTAAAGATTTGTTGTAATGTGATTATATAGATATAGATGCAATCAAACAAGGTTGCATTTGATGTGACAAATCTTTAAAAGCTCTTGGATCATTAGGGTAATGGTCCATGCATTGTTATTATATTCCTTCTAACCTTTTCTTCTAGTTAAAGCTATTCTTTACCTCGTGTGAATCATTGAAGATGTATCCATTCTGCTCATAGTGAACAAGATGCCCATTCTTAGCCTCATGGTAACCATTAGGGATGTTCCTATTATGCTCATGGTGAATAGGATTCATGTGCATTATTATGCTTCTCAGCCTCTTATGAGATGAGCTAGGGACCAATATTAGAGAGGATGGTCTCCTCCTACTCACCATCACTATTTTCTCCCTAACCTCCTAGCCACGAGTATGGTGGTTGGCTAGACTTGAAAAATTATTTCACTTTTCTCTTTTTATATCACCTATTCATGAGATAACCTCTTGATGAAGACAAAAAAGATGGCGATGGTAATGATGGTTGGGAGCTTCCCATTAACTTAAGACCTCAGTGACGTATGCGGTAAACCAAATGATCATGATCCCTCTTGGTAATGTTTTATCTCTTTACATGTAGTGGTTTGATTTTGGATGTTGTTCTAGGTATTATCACTATTTGGACTTTGGGGTGTGACTTATTCCACCGACTTTTTTTGTGTATATATGTAATATTATTCTATAAATAGTAATATAGATACTTACTCATAAAAAATACATACATCAATGGTAGAGATTAAAAGAATTACCATAAAAAAATTGAACATACAATTTGCAATAAATACATGATTTTGACATGAAACATTGTCATGTTGCAATAAATTCATATTTGTGATATGTGGAAAATTCTTGACCTTACATTTATTATATTTTAAAAATAATCTTATCTAAATATTCAGAAATGTCAGGGAGCTAATAAGTCCTTGTTCTTGCAATTATCTCTCTATTGAATTTAAATTTATTTAGATTTAGATAAAAATTCTACTTAGTCTTAGCATGATTTTTTTTTTCATTTAGCTAATTTGGAGCAATTTGTCATGATTGAATAAATATGTGAACTATGTGTAATTATTAATTTTGAGTTAGAAGATGATTTTTTTAGTGCTTGTACTCTATGAAATGGTATAATAGTTTATATTCTTATTGATGACCACCATGTTTAGAATAAATGCATAATAAATTAGACAAAACCATTTGAATAAATATGAGATTTTAACATAAATTTCATAATTATTGTATTTGCAATTTTATTTCATAGATATTTTGTGGGATGAATTCATGATTGATTGATATTATGTGTATGCCTTAAATGTGGATGGATCAAAAGATATTAAGATAAAAATGTTCCAAATCTATGTTGCCTTGAAAAGTATATTATAGTTATAAACATGTATTATGATATTTCTTTATATTTTATCATGTTAGACATATGTAAGAGTATATAATAAAAACATTTTACAACTATTATTTTTTCATAAGTGTAAGAGATTAATTAAATTATTTAAACCATATATCGTATTCATTCATGAGAAAATTACAAGTAGATAATATATTAAATGTGTGTGTGAGAGAGATATAGAGATTATATAAGGAGATAGCATATGGGTTCTGTTGTTCTAATTATTCCATATTTTTCATTTTCTTGAGATAAAATTTGTAGAAGTCTTTAATAAAGTGATTTTTTTTTAGGAAACTTTGTATAATTTTATTTTTGTATAAAATAAATTATGATTTTATGTTTTATTTCCTAGAAGTTGACATCTTTGGTTTGCTTTAATTCTAAAAAATATCTATTTTCATTTATCAAAATTTTATATAAACTTTGGCAAGGGTTTCACCTCATATTTGATTTCAATGGATATTTTCTCTTTATGGACACATACTCTCTTACTTTCAACTACCTTATTCTCATGGATGATTAAGGAAAATCACTTCTCACATTGCATTACAAGGTTTGCATATCATTTTTATATTTTATTCTACACATTTCTATATTTAATTTTTTAATTTTTTTTAGACTGCAAGAATTGGGTAGGCCTTCTATAAATTGTAGTGCGGCTGGTAAAAAAAATTCACGTGACCAATGATGTTGGTACAACACGTCCTTCAATACCACAAGGATGGGGGGAGACTAGACCTCATGACCTCTCACCTACAACAAGATGCTTTATTCAATCAATTTAAGACCTCCACACCACATATCTATTATTTAATTAATCATGTGCTTGTATATATATACACACTTCCTAGTCTACACCAAAGATAAGAAGTCTATTTTAAAGATAATTTGAATGGTAAAAAATCCTCTTCATTCTAATGATTTCTTTTATTTTATCAATGAAAGAGTGTCTCTTTGGTTTTTTAAATTCTTTATTTACTACCTTTACAAGAATGGGGTTTTTTTAATATTTTGGTGAGATAAATTTTTGTAGGTGAAATGCAAGTGAGGTGGTTTAGGGATGATGCTTGGTAGTTATGTTTTTAGTCTATGTATTCTTCCTAGTTTCGATTAGGCTTTCATGATGGTTTGATTATATTATTTTTATTTTCACCTATAATATTCTTTGATGTTGCAATACTTTTATTCTCCAATTTGATGTTGCAATAATTTTAAATTCTCAAATTTAATATTCTTTAAAAATATTGAATGGGATCATTGTTGTCAATTTATACCTTAGAATTATTTTTTTTTTTGAATTTTTTATTTATTTATCCATTTCATATTGTTGAGCCAATAAAAATACACATATCTAGTTTACTATATAGAGGTGTTTTATGTACAATTTGTTCCATTTCTTGACACTCTACATAAGAATCATTCTTTAATAAGTAAATAGTCAATAGAAAGTGCACAATATGTTCCATATCTCCACTTTTCTTAAAACATTAAATTTTTCAACAATTAAATAGTCAATACCAAATTTATTCTTTGTCCCTACCAAAAACTATTGTAATTAATGAAGTCCATTTCTGTCTTAAATATTGAATGAATTATGCTCACCAAAGTAGCTCAAATTAATAAATAGTGTAAATGTGTAGATTAATTCCTAAGAGTTAGCATGTTATGTACATTGTCACATACAAAAATTATTTGAGTCATCTAAAGTATTATATATAGATTTTAATTTTAATTATTTTTTTCTACTTCACAATAGTTATTTTATTTGTTTCTTCAAGGAATTATAAGTAAATCAATGAGAACATTCAAACTTAGAACTTATTTGTGCATAGTGATATTTTTCATCATTGGGCAACTTACCCTTTTATAATGGAAAATTTTAAATTCTATCAAGAACTATATTTTATTTCCAAAACACTCTTTCAGATAAATTCACATTGAGACAATCTATAATAGCTGATTCAAAAGTTTAAATATGATAAAATTTAGTTTTAATAAATTTTAAATGAGATAAGATTTCAGCTATAATTGTAATACCCCTCCGTTTTGCTTCTTGTTTCATGTTGTTTTATGCTTTGCTTGGGTTGCAGCTACTTTGATACTTGACACATTTTGTTATGATGTTTTGATCGCTACTTTTGACCAACAACTATTATTGTGTGATGTGACTATCTGATTTTATTTCACATGCTTTAATGGATTAATGATGTTGTAGAGTTTATCATGAGATTATATACGTGAGTATTGATTATGATGGCAATGTCAGTCCTTGATGAGTGTATTGGTGAAGAGGACGGGTTCGCATCACTCACTTGCGAGCGTCCTACGAATCCGTGATTTCTTCTTCATGGTGTGAATTATATGTTGGATATATTATGTTGTTACTTGGTTTCAGGTTGTAGGTACATGACATCGACTCCACCTGCTTTCACAGGTTTGAGCGTGTCGATCCAACGGTTAAGTTGAACGAGAGATAGTAGTTAGGTAACATGTGTCAGGTCTACACCCTAGCCTTAGTGTGTCGTCAGTCCTGATTATGGAGTCATGTCTTACCTTATTTTAATGTTATGTAATTTGTGAAAAGTGTTTACTTCTAAATGATTTTGTTTTTAGAAAATTGCATTGGTTGAAAGTGATGATTATTTTATATGTATTAAAGTTATGCTTATTTGTTATATTTAAATTTATAAATAGAAATTAAATTTAAATTATTTGATCAATTAAATTTAACCTTGAAAGGGTTAGATTTAGTTATTAAATAATTGAAAGTAAATTAATTAAATTTAAATTATTTAATTAATTAAATTTAATCTTGAAAGGGTTAGATTTAGTTATTAAATAATTGAAAGTAAATTAATTAAATTTAAATTATTTAATTAATTAAATTTAATCTCAAGGATTGGATTTAGTTATTAAATAATTTAAAATAATTAAGTAAGTATATTGGATTGTTTTAAATTAAATTAAATCAAATGAAATTTAAAGGAAATTGAACTTTTATTTTAAAGGAAAATTAGGGTTTTTCTGAAATGGGAAATGAAATTATTATCTAAATTTAAGTTTTGCATTGAATGTGAATTAGGGTTGCATTAGGTTATTTTTGGAGTTATGAGGAAATGATGTTTTAAAGGTTAGGGAAGAAAAGTTTTGGGGATTCTTCTCTTTCATTTTTTTTTTCACAGGCATGAAATTTTTGGAAAAGTTTACATCAGGAAAGGGTTTGAAGCATTTCTTTTGGAGAATTGAATTGAAATAAAATAAATTATGTTGAAGAAGGTGGAGCTCTTGGATCAGTGCTAGCTGGAATTCATTGCATTGTTGAAGAAGAATTGTGAGGTCCTTAAGGGAGGCTTTGCATCAAGAATCCTTGTTATTTCCTATGG
Organism: Sequoiadendron giganteum; assembly: GCA_007115665.2. NCBI lineage: Eukaryota > Viridiplantae > Streptophyta > Pinopsida > Cupressales > Cupressaceae > Sequoiadendron > Sequoiadendron giganteum. Next base: position 486,796,679 of record CM021108.1, on the reverse strand, counting down.
CTTCAAATACCAGGTTTTCCTTTCATTCTATGATTGATTGTTCTTAGTTTATCTATTGTTTTTAAATGATATAAATTGCAAATTTGTGATTTATCTAAAACCCTAGGTTGAACTTCAACATTTAGGATTCAGATCTATTCTTCAAAACACAAACCCTCTTTAGAAAATCTTTTGAAAAGATCAAGAACAGTTTATTTCCTTTCTTTTGTTTAAATTATTTGAAACATACAGGAATGATTTCTTTTTGGAATTCAGATATTAATCTCTTGAATGTATCATGATATTCAATTATTGTCAAATTTTGTTACTGGTTTTATTTAGATTTTTCTTTCAATTTTACCAGTAAAATTACTTTTAAAAAAATATATAAATGTAAATATACATTACATGTATCATATTTTAAAATATGATACACATTATATATATTTACAAATATATGAAGTTTCAAACTTAAATTATTGCTTTTCGAATTTCGGAGGTTCGTATTGTGCGTACGAAATTTTCGTAGTTTAAATTTTTTGTTTTAAAAAAAAAATTTAATCACAAGTGGTGGGGAGGTTCAGACCCCCTCACTGTCCTTTTTGTATGGAGGACGCAGTTCCCACTGGGTAGTACGCCCACCACTTGGGGGGACGCACTGTCCCGTGGGGACTGCGGCCTCCCATAGTACTCTGTCGGCCGCTGTATTGTATGTACACTCGGCGCAGGCAGCAAGGTTGGCGGTACTGTCTGTCGGACGGTGTACCATCCGGTTCCCTGCTTGTTAATGCTTTTATTTATTTTTTATTTTTTTTAATTTGTTTTTAGATTATTTTGTTATTTGATTTTTAAATTTTTTTATGATTATTTATTTTGATTTTCGATTTTTTGGGGTTAATCTTTATGGGAATTTTTAAATTGTATTTTTTATTTCAGTTAATTTTTTTATATAGTATTTCTTGCTGTGGGTGAAAATAAATATTAGATATATATATATTAATATTATATGAATATAATATTAAATATATATGTATATATATATATATATTTATTAATTGGGAAATTGCATGTATAAGTATAGATTTTATTCTGGTGCAATTAAATTAACCTCCTGATAAATCTTTTTAAGAAATACAAAATTTTACCAACAATGTCTACTTAATCTTATGTTTTAAAGATAGTTTATGTATGAATAAAATAGATGTATTTAATTATATATATCCTTTTGATGTCTTGTTTAAATATATTATTGTATGCAAATAAGTAGACAGTAATTTAACTTGAAATAACTATGGTGCATGATTAGATAAAATTGTGAAAAGTAATTATGTTAATGAAGATATTATTATGTGTAAATGAAAGTTTAGAAATATTGTATTCTAATTTCCATGAGAAGTATTAGATAGGAATATGGATTTAGGATATCCAAATTTAGTAATTTTCATTGCTAGTGCATTGTTATATGGATTTTTCTTGTTATTGATTGTTTGGGGAACGAGTGTGTGAGTTTAAATTGTAAAGTCTTCCAGTGGATGTGGGTCATTCCCTTGTCAAGTTATTGTTTGTTTTCCCTTGGGTAGTGTTACAAGTGTTTTGTTTTTCCTCCTAGTGTTGGAGTGGATGTATATGTTGTTGCCTCCTAGGTTAGGAGAGAGTACGTTGGTTCGGTTCAGTAACACTTGAGTAACCCTTGGAGTTTAGATTGTGTAGTGTGTTATCCATTAGAAGAGTGGCTTTTGTTAGGGGCCAGAGCCCAGAGAGGTAAACCGGGTAACCTTCAGAAGTGATTTTAACAACTAAAAACTAAAGTAATGTACTTAGATGTCTAGGATGTATTTCACATTAACCAAGATAAATTAACCTCACTCATAGGCACAAGGGTTTGTTTAGACTTGGGGTGAGTGGGAAGGCCTAAAATGGCAAGGTCAACTATCTTGTCCTTACGAGAGGTAGTTGATTCCTCTTGAGTGAGTATGAGGGCCGGGATTCAGTAGAGGTCACCAGGATTACCAAAGCCTATGAAGAATGCCCAGAGGAGATCTCATGACAAACCTTGCGATGACACTCTATCTAGGATAACATTGAGTTTATGTTGTGTGTATGGTTTCTTTAGCACACTTGATTATTATGTCTGGAAGCAATGTAACCATGTCAGTATTAGTTTTCCATTGTGCATGTATTTGATTAAGTCTGATTATGTCAATATGAGTCAGCCTTTGGTTAGAGGTAGTAGATTTCTTGTCCATGTTGCATTTTTACTATCTCCTAGCATGGGGGGTGGGCCTTCAGGTACCACTAGGTTGGGTGGAACATGCACCAAAACCATTGGGTCCCCATTGTTCTTCAGTTTGTGGAAGCGATACATCCAGCTGGATAGCTCACAGATCTTGTTATTCATTTCCTACTCTGTTGTTATACAATTGTAATGAATTTGGAGTTACCCCTCTTGTGTTATGAGGTGGACCTTGTAATTATCACACTTATGTACTTTGACTCATTCTGGGAATGAGGATTGTAATCTGATAATGGTTTATGTAATAGATGTATGTAATAGATTTATGTAATAGATTTATGTGATAGACGTATGTAATGGATGCTCTATTCATATTTTGTATTTTCTTATGTTGTTGAATGTTGTTACTTGAGTTATTTAATTGCAATGTAATTTAGATGATGTATGTTAATGGGGATTTAAGTAATCTCGGTTTCGTAACCCTAGGGGATGTTGTCAATTATAGCTGAACATGTATGTTTAATTCACTTTAAAAAAGAAAAAATAGTACGCTTTTATAGTGAATTGAAACTTCCTCTAGGGTTGCGTGGCGGGACATTACAATAATACATGATTTTATTTCTAATTATTTTTTCTATACTTTAGAATATTTTTTTCATTAATTTATATTTTATAAACAATACATTTAATAAATTCCATTAATTGTATCATTTTTCAAATAATAAAAAATAAAAAATAAAAAACTACCTCTTTAACAAAATTTAATTATATATATATATATATATATATATATATATATTTTATCAATTTATCAATTAACAAAAATAAAACCCCAATAGACTCAATGTACATGCATTTACTTTTGTGAGGAATAGATAATATTTGTTATGACTAAATATTTGAAGAATATATGATTTTCCATTTATAGTGATGTGGGGTAGAGTTGTTTGTTAATTTAGGTATGTTATGGTTTTATAATTCAATCATACTACATATTTTAGATAAAATGAAATGAAGTGAGATATTTTTTTATTTTTGATTTTAGATGTAGTCTATTATTATTTTAATATAAAATTAATTGAAATTTTGTCTAGAATAAATTTTCCTTTCTACTTAAAAGAAAGAGAGAGTCAAGTTTCAAATGCTAATTATTATACTTTGACTTTTAGGAATGAAAAAAAGACTCACAACAAAGAAGAGGAGTTCAATAAGTACTTCGCAATCAAACTTACAAGACCATTGCCTCATATTCTATCACATTGCATAAATTCTCGCATGATGTGATATTGTCTTTCGTTTTGTAGTCTCAATCTCACAAGGTTGTTCTAGAAAGTTGTGAAACTCAAATATCCTTCCAAAATTATACTTTTCTATAAAATATGAGAAAAAGGCAACCACAATAACAAAGAAAAGAAATACTATAGAACACAAAAATGATAAATATGATGATAATCCAATTAAATCACATGAAATACTGAAATAAGTACAAGGGAAGAAGTACATGCATACCTCCTTGTGTTTGAATTATCTCAATATTTGTAACTTGGAAAATAATATTTTTTCACAAATGATCAAGCCCCTCATTTGCCTTTCAATTTTCATGGTTTGTTAATGGTGAAAAAATGAAATTTGTGTGCACCTAGCTTAAGTGAATCTAGAATTAAGAGAAATAATGAAAATATACCACTCCCAAGTTTATAAGAAGTGATAAAATAGTGCATGAGAGTGTCAAAAAAATGTAGAACCCAACAAGTGCCAAAAATACTAAAATAGTTCACAAATGTAAATAAAGAAGTGATAATAAAAGAGAATATTATAAGAATAATCACCTAACATAGAAATAAAGAGGAAAAACAAAGTGTAGAGAGCTTGAGAGATTCCAAGATTGAGTAGAGGATTCAAAATTAGAGCCAAAATAGAAGATGAAGAGACATGCAACTTGAACTAGCTATTGGGATTCATCCTAGGGAAGTTACAAGGCATATTTATTAGAATAAAGATGACATGATTAAGATAAAATTTCTATTATATGGTCAAATTTTTAGAGAATTCTATTTGTATCACATAGATTTATAAACAATGATTTATTTTCCAAGTATAATAGGTCATATAAATAATTGGCATGTCAGTAGTGTTGGCACCCACTTTTTATGTGTGAAATTTTTCTCTATTATAATTTGTAGGTTATATTTTTGACCCTATCCACCCTTTGTTAATAAAAAATTTGAGAATTCTTTAGTTGGGTCTCCTATGCTAAATAATTGTCAAAGGGTACTCATAAAGTGTATTTATCAAATACCCTAAGTAAAATTTGTTATAGGGTGTTTTTTTGTTAATGCCTTGTAATTTTTCTTTCCTTTGGGCCACTTTGATAAAAATTGAGATGTTGTCATACTAGTCTAACCTATCATACTAGTTTAACCTATAATCCTTGGCATGTCATCCTTGAGAAGTCTAATCTTCCCCTCTAAGCCAATTTTCATTGAAATCCAAGATTTTGGGTTTGGTCATTCATGCATCCTTTCCTCAACTACCAAATTTCATTCCCAAAATTCCACTTATCAAAATTTTGAGATTTCAAGGTTTCTCATGTCATCATGCCAGTCTTGTCTATCATCCTTAGCATGCCATCCCTGACAAGTCCAATTTATTCTCTAATCCCATTTTCATTGAAATCTAAGATTCTCAATTTGGTCATTCATGCTTCTTTTCCCCAATTGCCAACTCTCCTCCCCAAAATTCCATTTACAAAATTTTGAGTTTTTGGGGTTTCTCATGTCATCATTTTGATCTAACCTATGAGATAAAAAGTCCGATTTTCCCATCTAAGCCCATTTTCCTTGAAATATAAGGTTATAGGTTTGGTCATTCATAAATCCTTTCCTCAACTGCCAACTTTCCTTCCAAAAATTCCACTTTATAAAATTTTGGGGTTTCAATATTTCTTATGTTGTCATATAGGTCTAATATTTCCTCCCTAGCATGCCATCCTTGAGAAGTCTACTTTTTTGTATTTTGGGGTTTCTCATACCCTCATGCCTATCATATTTTTTGGGTATTTTTTCCCTTATTCCCCCTTGGAATGCAAAGTCTCTAAACTTTTTTGTTCAAATGAAAATCCCTACCTACCTTCCTACATGACCCAAGATGCCATTAATGGTCTCAAAATGAGCATGATTCAAGTGATAATTCTCAAAGGATTTTTGGTTTCTTTGGGCCCCTCTAAATACATGGTTAGTGTACTAAATCATATGGTTAATGATGTAAGGAGCATGAATTCAAGTGTACTATAGCCATGTGAAGCTGATGGAAGAGGACAAGAGAGGATTTTACGATTTCAAACAACCATGGTTCTTTCCCAAAGGTCTCTACAAGGTGGTGAAAGATATATTTTCCTAGAATAAAGAAATAGAATTGGAGAGGATAAATGTTTATAGAGAGGAGGAGTTGCAAAGCCATCAAAAGAAAGATAATCACAAGAAGCAAGGTAGGGTTTTGATTTTTGATTCTAGGTGTAGCTATTTTTACATTGTAATGATCTATATTTTTTCTCAAACTTCAAATAAAAATTGTAATCTTTAAAGGTTTATTGATTAAAGGAAGAATCAACCTTAGTTAAGTGTCTCCTTATGTATTATATGCATTTATCGATGCATATTTTTTTAATTTTTCAACCAGAAGTCTATAAAATCCTTGCAAATGTTTTGCATAGTATATTTTCAACATAATAAAAGAAATGTATGGGTATGCTGAAGGATAATGAAGTAGACTCACTTAATATTCTACAACTATTTATTGTTTTTTAAGTGTATATGTATATCATAGGTTGATTGTGCATTTTGAAAGGAATAGGATTTTGTTAGTGACTTGATTAAGGCATTACCTAGTTTTCAGTTATTACATGTTTAATTAAGTTCAGAGACTCCGTGGTCCAAAGGAAAAAGTTACTACTGGTGAATGTATATCTCTCCCATCATCCTCAACACACTCTAAATACATCAATACAAACTCTGTTGTAGTTTTATTTTCTATGTGTTCCACTATTATTTCTAAATGAATATCACAACATAAGGATGTATCATAAACACATTCACAAAAAATTATATGAAAAATTATTTGTTAATAAGGTTCCCATCCTTACATCTCCAAACTAGCGCACATATATATTGTGACACCATTATTAGGATACACTATGTAGTGGGTATAGTTTGTTTTAAGGTAGTGTTTAGTATTTCAATCATCAATTCAACACCTTAGAGAAAACTACCCTTGGCCTTGTAGAGCCAAAATTGAAGGAGGTCTTACCCACCTCAATCATTAGTCCTTAGCTACCCAACATGAAGTAAGGTTTTTGGTGATTTTTCCAAGTGTAACACCCCTTACACTTGGAATATTATCACACCTTAGGGATTTGGGGACAACAACTTAGGTCACCAACAAATTGGTGTTGTTTTTAGGGATAAAGTTACTTTGGATGTTGTTAGTGGAGTGTGATATTTGTGCATATTTGAAACACCTCTACAAATTTATTACTAGTTTTAGCCTGTAGATTTCATTTGGGTAAGCTTTGCATCCTATAAAATTACACCAAAAAATTGGCACCATTGTCAAAGACAAATTTTTGGTTTTACTTTAAAGACCTCTAAAACTTAAAACAAGGAAGTTTTCTTGTCTAGTTTTGATGTATTAGTTGGTATTGTATTTTCCAAGTGAAGAGTGGTAATTTTTTTTGGTCCAAATTGGAGTTAATAATCATAGTAAAAGGCTTTGTGATGGAAAGAACAAAGCAACCCATATACTAGCAAGTATAAAATGAAACTTCCACTAGTGCAAAAATAAATATGTTATGGGAAGCTCATAGTAATGGAAATTCATTTAGACCTACATATCCAATCTCATAGGTTAGCTTTGTGGGTATAAATAATTTATGTATGGATTTTAAAAATCAAAACATATACACTTTTGAGGATTCAAGTAGCATCATAATCAGGAAACATAGGAAAATTTCTAGAGCTAATTATGAAGAAATAAATGATATGATTATTGGTAGAAGGGACATGGATAAATATTGTACTACATACCTTATTTACCAATATTTCCCTTCTCCCAACATTTCATATGATGATAATAATGAACTATATGAGTTTATAAATTAGGTCAAAGAGGAGACACATACACAAATGGAAATTGTTGAGAAAAATAGGCTAAATTAAAAAGAATAAGTATGCTTCTTGATTAGATGTAAGTGGATACACATTATAATAGATAAAATTTTGGCATGAGATATCTAGGTGAAGAAACATATGATACTGGCCAATATCCTCTTCATCCCAAGATATCATGTAATGAAGAATTTGAAAATAAGCAGGCATTGTATCACCTTAAGCAAGAAAAAAAAAATATTCTTGCAAAAATTAGGTTGAGAGAAGATCAAATTTTTACCCTGAATAATCTGAATGCCATTTTAGTGAGTAGAAAGTAAGACCTTCCATATCAGGAGGATTTTTATTAGTACTATGAAGAAGAGTATATTCAATATGATGTATCAAAGTATAACTCCTTGGATGGAGAAGAGGAATACAATGACTATGATGCAACTAATATGGGTTTCTAATATATGTATAGTGTTGATGAGGAACATTATGATTTGCCTACTCACAATATAGAAAACCCCAAGGAACTCATCTAGCCATGCCTACAATCCAAGATACAATGTGATGATATGAAGGTATGGCTTAATGAAGCAACGATATTTGTAAGAAATGATTATCAATTGAGATTTAAACATGTATGTACACTAAATAATGATATTGTTGTTGCACTAGAGAAAATATCCATGGGAAGAAACAAGCAATCACTATGGGTATAAAATAAGGTATGTGACAACATTGTTGTGAAGAAGGTAATAGAGAAAATAAAGACCCAGTGTAGTAGTGGGTAGTAAAGAAGATAGAAATGATAACAACCCATGAACATGAACTTCCAAATGAAGTAGAATTGAATGACGAGGCACAAATATTTGTTCCCTAGCCATTAGAAATGCAATGTATGGACAAAGAGGAATATTTGTGCATGATTGAACAATCCATTGAATCACTTAATGAAATTGATTATACGGGGTATGTACATGTTTATGATATCACAGATGAACAATAAACTAGTTTCTTGTTTAATTTATTTCCCTCCTTTGTTCCTATAATTGATAATACTAATGTTTGTTTGTATGAGAGTGACATAGACATGGTTGTACCTAGTGATGAGATTGTTGGAATAAATTCTATTATAGTAAATGATTTTTAGTTTGAATATCTTAACCTTGAAGAGTTTGAATATGGTGATCATGTAGATGCATATGAGAAAATATTTATTTGGTGTGAGACTTGTTATTTTCCTCATGTAGAGTGTGCTTCAATGGTGTCACTAAGGATTTTTTCTCCAATAATTGAGAAAGAAGACATAAAATTAATGGAGGTTTCTTATGGTTCTAATGTTTGTGTTGATAAAATACACATTAGTACATAAGATAGTGAGGTATGTTAGTTACTTATTATCTCGAATGAATAGAACTGGGTATAATTTTTTCTTCATATAAAAGATGCAAATCTTGATGTTAGGGATGATGAGGTGCCTATGCTTGAATATTTCACTTGGGCCCAACATATAGCTCACAATAATTTAGAGAAACAACACATTTATCAAAAGGAAAAAAAATATGTTTCTCAGATTGATGGTGTGCTAGAGCTCCAAATCTTTTAGCTTGGTTTACTGGTGGGATATTTTCTTTGCATAGATTCACAATATAGTTAAGAAATTTTTAAATTTTTGTGTGAATTGGAGGTATTCTATTTTGGCCTCATTTCAAATAATAGTGGATATGGAAACAATGTTCTCATGTTTGAGGGGATTTCACTTCCTCCCTTGAGTTTTAACTCTTTTGTCATTGAATTGATTGTAACAAAGTTTTCCCCTACTACTATGTGCATGCTTGGTATGCTATCAAATAGGTCCAATACCTATCATTTATGGTTGCACTATAGTGGTGATGTTGATGGTGGAATTTTCCTTCATTGTTTTAGAGGCATTTGAAACTTGGTGCATGCAAATAGGAAGTTGCAATTATTGCAAATGAGTGAGGGAATAAAATTCAAGTTAAGGGAAGTAAGTTCCTTTAATAGGATGGTTTTTAATGGAGGCAAGTCAATGTAGAAACTTGTTCATTTCCATGTACCATGGGTATTCATGCAAGGTCTAACCTAAAAATTAAAATGGTAAATTCTTATCCAACCATATCTTGAAATCTATGTGCCTTCATTTAATTGGTTGCAATTTTTTGTCCTTTTACATATTGCATTCTTATGCATACTATTGAATTTGTGCAGTCATGACTCCTTTTTTTCATGATGTTGTCCGAGTCAGTCCTAGTCCCTATTGTTCCCCATTTTTGGTTTTATCATAGAGATTTGGATTCTTTTTGTGCATGCAAGAGACACACGTCCAACTAGATCCAATGTTGGCACACACATTTATATTTAATTTTTCGTTTTTGTACTTTATAGATTAGGTTTTGACCATATCTACCCTTTTTAATAACCAATTTGAGAATTGTTTAGCAGGGTCCCCCATGTCGAGTAATTTTCTAAGGGTATTCATTAAAATTTTCTTTATCAAATATCCTTAGTAAGAAAATTATATGGTGCTTTTGTGGTCAATGCCTTGCAATTTTTCTTTCCTTTGAACCACTTTGAACTTTTTTTGGGTTTCTCATGTTGTTATTGTTGAGAAAATGTGTCTCAACCTTGCAATTACATAACGTATTGTTCAATGACAATTTATTGTGATAGTCAGAGTGTGATATGTGTAACTCAGACCCTGAAATTTCATGCCAAGACCAAGCACATTGATGTACAATATCATTTTGTTAGAGATATGGTAGAAGATGGCAGGGTGAAGGTTGTTAAGGTAGAGAATTTGATGAATGTTGTTGATTATTTAACTAAGCTTGTGATTTTAGAGAAGTTCAAATGGTGTTAAGAGACTATGGGCCTTTCAGTCCCTAAAAATTAAGAGATGATGATAACTCCCTTCCATTTTCCTTGCAAGGTGTTCGACAAGTGGGAGATTTGTCAAGAAATGTGTCTCAACCTTGAAATTACATAAGGTATTGTTCAACAAACGATGATGGGGAGGGGGGGGGCATGGGTGGATCCCCCCCCCCCACGAGGGGTCTGAGGGATCATCCCCTGGCTGGGGTCTAGGGATAGTGTGCCCTAGCGGGGGCTCAAGGGCAACATCCTCGAAAGGAAAAAATTATTTATATTTTATTATTGTAAATCTAGATTATTCATCATTATGTCTCATATCTGACAACTGATATTTTATTAGCTTGGATTTCCCTAGAAGGAAACCCTATTTTATGAGTGCATTGTATTATGACTATGTATTGTGATGTATTCTGAGAGTTTGATAGCAGTTGTGTTAACTCTAGAGCTCTAAGTGGTGATACTCCAGTGAGAAGCTTACTCTGCAAGTATATTGTAATCTTTGTGATTTATGAATAATATATTGGGCGGCTTTTGGAATGGGGTTTTTCTCTTGCAAGGTTTTTCCCCATGTAAATCATCATGTTTTGGTATACATGATAGTTGTGTTTATTTCTATTTAATTTTTTGTAATTGTTAAAGATCTATAAAAGTTTGGCATTATTCTCCTCTCAAGATTAGTGTTGGAAGTTGTTCTACCACCTTAGCTTTGTTGCAAGGTTTTTCCATTGTTCTCCTCAGTGTGGGCCAATGTGGCACTCAAGATTTGTGACATGGTTTAACCACCTCATGTGGATCTTGGATCTTGTATAAATCCAGTGGTTGTATCAGGCATTAACATGTTGATCTTTTGGTGCAACGATAGTTTTCTTTGTAATAATTGGTATCGAAGTCAAGGTCATAGGTTTGAACCCCTCACTTGTGCTGGGGGGGATTGTAGCAAGGTGTTGACCTTCGTCTCCTTGGCATGGGCCAACTTGGTGCTCGAGCTTCATGACATGGCTTAACCGCCTCCTATGGATCTTGGATCTTGTATAAATCTAGCAGTTGTATCAGTCATTAATAGGTCAATCTTTTGGTGCAACGATAGTTGTCTTTGCAACAAGCTTCCTTACAAGTGGTATCAGAGCCCAATCACCTTTTGTTTTAGTTATGGATTGTTGGGTTTTTAACCTAATCTAGATTTGAGTGGGAGCTTGTGTAGAAGACACTTTGTGATCTTGTTGCAGAAATTTTTAGATGAAAAGTTCATCGAGGAGAATAGAGGTGGATAAATTTTTTGGAAATAATTTTGAAATGTGGAAGGTAAAGATGGAGGATCTATTGATAGATTGAGATATGTGGAGTGTTGTTGATGAGAATGTTTCAAGGTTTAAAGATCCTACTCAAGCTGCTCAATATGATGTTATGGACCATAAAGCCAAGGGTCTAATAAAATTGTTCTTGGAAGAATCTATTTTAATCAATGTCCATGAAGAGACCTCTACACAAAAACTATTGAAGAAGCTTGACGAGATGTATCAAGAAAAATCTTTAGTGAAAAAGATTTTCTTGATGCAGAAATTATATTCCTTGAGAATAGAAGAGGGTGGGCGAATTATACACCACTTGGAAGCATCAATATGTTGGTGGCTCAGTTGGCATTATTTAGTGTCAAAATGGATGAGGAAGAGAAATGTTAGATCCTCCTTTGTTCTTTGCCTGATTCTAGGTATTCTCTTGTTATGGCTATTGGGAGTACTTATGTTACATTGTGTAGACACCCAAATTTGATCACTTCCATATGATCAAAATCGTCTATTATATTCATCTATTCTATTAATAGTGATTAAATAATTTATTTAATCATTATTTCATTTTTTGCCTAAGGTTCCTAAAGTATGTAATTAAATAAATTAAATACTTTACCTTACACCCTGTTCTTCTCTAAATTAAATAAATATGAAAAATTATTTAATTTAGTCTTTTAACCCATTTGGATTAAAATCAATTTTTAATTCCCCCTTTTCTCTCTCCTTGTCACATTCTCCATAACCCTCTTCTAATCCGGATTAAATTAATTAATCTATGATTAGGATGTGCACCACTTAATCTTGATTAAGTGTCACATCCTCCATAATCTCCCACTTGCCTCTAATCTCTCATTAATTATCCTAATCCTGTGTTTGCACAACCTTAATCAGAATCATTAACCATATTTGGCTTACCTTTTTTTGTCAACCTTCCCACTTACCATTTTTAGCCTGGACTCCCTTCCCCATGTGAATTTTTAATTCACATTTATTTAACCAAAGTTCCCCTCTTCCCCATGTGAATTTTTAATTCACTTTTACCTTCCCAAGGTCTTCCTCATCCCCCATGCAAATATGACATGTCATTTTACATGTGCCCAAGGCTTCTAGAACCTTGGACTTGTCACATCTCCCACATGTGACAAATCTCCAGCTTTTTGGAGACCTCCTTTTATCCAATGAATCCTCCATTAAATGTAAATTTTTAATTTACATTTATTCTTCCCACACACTTCTCCTTTTCCCATGGAGATTTTTGAGGAATTCTAAAATTCCTCAAAAGTCTCTTTCATCCTCATTTGGGGACAAGAAGTTCCTTTTTGAGGAAATCTTCTCATCCCCCAAGGTACCTCAAAGGTACTTGTCCTTCATCCACCTCATGTACTTCCCTTCCACCTCTTGTCCTTCTCTTCCACCTCATTTCCACATCACTCCACCCTAAGACATCTCACCTTCCACATGTCAAGATGTGAGGGCTTGTGAGTCCTCAACTCGCCATAGCCCTTCATCTTGATCTTTGTTGGATCAATCCCAACTGTTGAATTCTCTAGAGAATTCAATTTAGCCTATAAATACCCTTTCAATTCCCTCATTTTTCACAATCAAGTCTTTTGCAACAAAACTCTTACAAAATGGTCATTCAAGCTATCATCCATTAGAGCACTCACATCACCAATCCATATTGCATCAATCCATCTTGCATCCATTCAATCCCATTTTCCATCCAAGGAGCACACAATTCTTGAAGCATCAAAGGGCCAACCAAGGAAGGAAGCAACAATATGAAGGTATAACAAGCATTTCATTTGTTTTATCTTGCTTTCATATTTTTCTTAGGCTAATCTTATTGAAGTGCCCTTTTATCTTGTTACTTCTTCCCATTTGCATTATTATTTCTTCATCTTGCATCCCACATTAGGAGTAGCATTTTATTAGGATCACACATTGAAGAATAAAGATGTGGTGGGTTCATTTATTTTTGAAGAGATGAGGAGGAAGGTATCCATTAGTGTAAAGGAAGCCTTGAATGTTCATGGAAGACCTAAGGAAAAAGGAAAGAAGAATGAGAATTGTGAAAAATCCAAGTCTAATGGGAGATCTAAGTCTCTTGGAAAGTCCAAATTTATTTGTTGGAACTATGGTAAGCCTGGACATGTTTTTAAGGATTACAAAGTAGAAAAGGAAAAAAGAAGAAGAAATTTGATTATGATTTTGAGTCCGAGAAGGAAGCTGGTGACACATTCATTGCATATTTGGCAACTTGTGTAGGTAATGATGCATGGTTAATTGACCTGGGTGCATCTTTCCATATGACCTTTAATAGAGATTGGTTTTCTAAATATGAAGAATTTGCTGGAGTTAAGGTGTACATGGGTGATGATTCTCATTTAGACATTGTTGCTTGTGTTAAATTTCAAATCAAGTTTCTTGATGGTAGAATAAAAAGGATTAATGGTGTGTTGCATATCCTTGGTTTAGCATGAAATCTATTATCTGTGAGTAAAATAATAGATGTAGGTGTTTAGGTAGTATTTTTTGATGCAAGATGCAAGATGGAAGATGGTTAGAGGCGTTATGGTGATTTCTAGAGTGTCAGATATGACACATTGTATAATATTGATGCATGCATTGTTTAGTATAATAGTACTTCTATGAAAATGAAGTCTGTGGAATAAGTGACGGTTTCAACTTCAATACATGGTCATGGATTTTGGGTACCCAAGGGTGCTCTTTCTTCTAAATAAAAGTGACCTGTAGAGAAAAATATGTTATGGCAACAGAGACTTGGCCACATTAGAGAAAAGGGTATAAGGAACTTGAAAAATAAATACCTTTTTGAAGGTCTATCTGATTGTAATCTTAAATTTATTTTTGTGAGAATTGTATTTATGGAAAACAAAATTGCATTCAGTTTTACTCGATTTCTCATAAATCTTGTGGTGTATTGGATCTTATTCATTATGATGTGTTTGGTCTTAAAGATTCTCCTTCAATTGGTAAATCCACATATTATGTTTCATCTATTGATGATTATAGTAGGACATGAGTATACTTTCTAAAGAGTAAATTTGAATTTTTAGTTGATTTAAAGAATTTAAAAAAATGGTTGAGTTGTAGACTGGAAATAAAATAAAATTCTTAAGTATTGATAATGGTGGTGAATTTTTCTCTAATGATTTTGATAGATTCTATAAAGATTGTGGTATTCATCGGAAAAAGACAAATCTATATTTTTCACAATAGAATAGAGTTGTAGAAAGAATGAATAGGAAACAAATAGAGAAGGCTAGGAGTATGTTGAGTGGTGTTGGTCTAAAACGTAGGGTCTAGTTTGAAGTTCTTATTGCTAATTGTTACTTGATTAACAGGTCTCCTACATCATCTCTTGTTGATAAATAGAGGCATGGTCAGATTGCAAGTCTTGATGAAGACTTCTTAGGGTTTTTGGTTGTGAGGCATATGCACATGTGCCAAAGGAGAAGCAATCAAAGTTGGAGAAAAAGGCTATGAAATTTATCTTCATCAGATAAATTTATGGTGTGAAAGGATAAAAGCTTTGGGATCCTATTACACATAAGGTAATACATAGTATAAGTGTCATTTTTAGCCAAACTAAACCTTCTTCTATTATATTGTAGCCAAAACAAAGTAAACAGGATGATTTGATTCAATTTCCTTCTAAACCTGAGAAAGTTGAATCAAGGCCCATGGATAGACAATAATTTGAGGAGAGTTCATCTAGCTTTGAATCTTTAGAAGAGGAGGAAGAACCCCAACTCATCTTGTTCATAGGTCTACAAGGTACTAAAAACCACCTGAGAGGTACTCAACTGATGATTGGAGATGTATTTTATATTTGAATACTAACATGGATGAACCCAGATCAGTAGAAGAAGCACTAGGTATGAATGATGCAAAATTTTGGAAGATTGCTATGGATGAAGAAACAATAGCTTTGAAAAAGAATGGTACATGGGATCTTGTACCATTTCCTAAAGGATGGAAACCTATTGGTTGTAAAAATATTGGTTCAAATGGAAGTATTGAGAAATACAAAGCAATGTTGGTTGCAAAAGGTTACTCTCAAGTTGAGGGTGTTGATTATGGTAAGATATTTTCTCCTATTATAAAAATGACATCCAATAGATTTTTGCTTTCTATTGTTGTTGCTTATGATTTAGAGGTTGAACAAATGGATGTGAAAACTACTTTCCTTCATGGTAACTTGGAGTATGATATTTATATGACATAGCCAGAGCACTACGTGGTGATTGGTAAAAGTAAACCGGTTTGCAAATTGAAGAAATATTTGTATGGTTTAAAATAGAGTCCTAGGATGTGGTACCATAAATTTGATACATATGTGTTGAGTTTTGGATTTGAGAATTCTAAATTAGATCATTGTGTCTATTATAAAATTGATGGTGATAATTTCTTATTTATTGCATTATATGTTGATGCTATGTTATTCACTGGTAAAGGGAAAGGTATGATTTTAAAAATGAAATCTCAACTTGTTGCTAAGTTTCAAATGAAAGATCTTGATGCAGCTAAACACATTCTTGGGATGGAAATTAGAAGAGATAGAGTGAACATAAAGCTACGGCCTGGAAAAAGTAAGTATGTCAATTCAATTTTATAGAGGTTTGATACACATGATCTTAGACCATTGAGTATTCATCTTTTAGCTGGAACAAAGTTATCTATTTCAGATTTTCCAACATCCCCATCAAAGATAGAAGATATGAGTAGAGTGCCTTACCAAAGTGTAGTTGGAAGTTTGATGTATGTTGTGGTTTGTACTAGATGAGACATTGCCCAAGCTATGGGAGTTACTTCCAGATATATGTCTAATCCTAGTAGAGTTCATTGGGATGCAATTAAAAGAGTCTTAAGATATTTACACTGTACCTTAGATTATTCCTTATGTTATCATAGTAATATTATTGAAGATGAGATTTCTCTTGATATTCATGGTTAAGTGGATTCAGATTGGGCAAGTGATGTTGATAGAAAAAGATCCACCAATTCTTATGTGTTTACTTTATTTGGTGGTGTAATCAGTTAGATGAGTAAGCGACAAGTTTTGGTTGCTTTGTCCACTATTGAAGTAGAGTATATGGTAGCTACTCATGCTTGTAAATAAGTTATTTGGCTTAAGAGACTATGTTCAGATATTGGAATAAAATAGTGTATAGTGACAATTTATTGCAACACTCTGAGTGTGATATGTCTAGCTAGGAACCCAACATTTCATGCCAAGACCAAGAACATTGATGTGCAATATCATTTTGTTAGGGATATGGTCAAATATAGTAGGGTGAAGCTGGTTAAGGTAAAGACTTTGACAAATGTTACTGATTATTTAACTAAGCTTGTGAGCAAAAAGAAGTTTAGATGGTATTCAAAGACTATGGGCCTTTGGTCTATTAAAAATTAAGAGATGATGTTGAATCCCTTACATTGACCTTGCAAGGTATTTGACAAGTGGGAGATTTGTTGAGAAAATATGTCTCAACCTTGCAATTACATAAGGTATTTTTCAGTCGATGACAACAAGGGGGGCATGGGGGATTCCCCCCCCCACCATGAAGGGTCCAGGGGGATCATCCCCTTGGCTGGGGTCTAGGGGAGTGCACCCTAGTGGGGGCTCAGGGGAAACACCGCAAAAGGAAAATTTTATTTATAATTTATTATTGTAAATCTGGACCGTTCATCATTATGTCTCATATTTGATGATTGATATTTTATTAGCTTAACTTACCCTAGAAGGAAACCCTATTTTTATGAGGGCATTGTATTATGGCTATGTATTATGATGTATTCTAAGAGTTCAATAGTGGTTGTGTTGACTCTAGATCTCTGAGTGGTGATACTCTTGTGAGAAGATTTCTCTACAAGTATATTGTAATCTTTGTGATATTTGAATAATATATTGGGCAGTTTTTTGAGTGTGGGCCAGTTAAGTTTTTGTAATTGTTAAAGATTTGAAAAAGTTTTGCATTATTCTCCTCTCAAGATTAGTGTAATGAGTTGTTCCACTACCTTAGCTTCCTTACAAGTGGTATGAGATCCTTATCACACTTGGTTTCAGTTGTGGGTTGTTGGTTTTTTGAGCTAATCTAGATTTGAGTGGGAGACTGTGTAGAAGACACTTTGTGATCTTGTTGCAAGAATTTTCAGATGGAAAGTTCACTGGGGAGAATAGAGGTGGATAAATTTTCTAGAAATAATTTTGAAATGTGGAAGCTGAAGATGGAGGATTTCTTTATAGATCGAGATCTATGAGATTCTATTGATGAGAATGTTTCAAGTCCTACAGATCCTACTCAAGATGCTCAATACAACGTTATGGATTGTAAACTAAGGGTCTAATCAGATTTTTCTTGGTAGAATCTATTTTAATAAATGTCCATGAAGAGACCTCTGTACAAAAACTATGGAAGAAGCTCGGTGAGATGTATCAAGAAAAATATTTAGTGAATAAGATTTTCTTGAGGAAGAAATTTTATTCCTTGAGAATGGAAGAGGGTGGATGAATTACATACCACTTGGAAGAATTGAATATGTTGGTGGCTCATTTGGAATTAGTTGGTGTCAAAATAGATAAGGAAGATAAATGTTATATCCTACTTTGTTCTTTGCCTGATTCTAGGGATTCTCTTGTTATGGATATTGGAGTACTTATGTTATATTGAAGATTGAAGATGTGGCGGGTTCATTGCTTTTTGAAGAGATGAGGAGGAAGGTATCCATTAGTGCCGAGGAGGCCCTAATTTTTTTTGGAATACCTAAGGAAAAAGACAAGAAGAATGAGAAGCATGAAAATCCAAGTCCAAGGGGAGATTAAGTCCCTGGAAAGTCCAAAATTATTTTTTGGAATAGTGGTAACCCTAGACATGTTCGTAAGTATTGCAAAGTAGAAAAGAAGAAATTTGATTATGATTTTGAGTTCGAGAAGGAATATGGTGACACATTCATTGCAGCTTTGGCAACTTGTACAGGTAATGATGCATGGTTTATTGACTTGGGTGCATCTTTCCATATGACCTTTAATAGAGATTGGTTTTCTCAATATGAAGAATTTTATGGAGGTAAGGTGTAGTTGGGTGATGATTCTCATTTAGAAATTGTTGGTCATGGTAAATTTAAAATCAAGTTTCTTGATGGAAGAATAAAAATGATTAATGATGTGTTGCATATCCCTAGTTTAGCATGAATTTTTTTATCTATGAGAAAACTAATAGATGCAAGTGTGCGGATAGTATTTTATGATGTAGGATGCAAGATGGTCAGAGGTGCTATGGTGATTGCTAGAGGTGTCAGATATGACACATTGTATGAGCTTGATGCATGCACTCTTGAGTGAAATAGTACTTCTATGAAAAGAAAGTTTGTAGAAGAAGTGAGGGTTTCACCTTCAATAAATGGTCATGGATTTTGGGTACCCAAGGGTGCTCTTTCTTCTAAATAAAAGTTACCTATAGAGAAAAATATGTTATGGCACCAAAGACTTGGCCACATTGGAGAAAAGGGTCTAAGGACCTTGAAAAATAAAAACCATTTTGAAGGTTTGTTTGATTGCAATCTTGAGTTTGATTTCTATGAGCATTGCATTTATGGAAAAAAAAATGAAGTTCAATTTTACTCAAGTTCTCATAAATCTTGTGGTGTATTGGATCTTATTCATTCTGATGTGTTTGGTCCTGTAGATGTTCCTTAATTTGTTAAATCCACATATTATGTTTTAGTAGGACATGAGTATACTTTCTAAAGAGTAAATCTAAAGTTTTTAGTCAATTTAAAGAATTTAAAGCAATGGTTGAGTTATAGACTAGAAATAAAATTAAATGTTTAAGTATTGATAATGGTGGTGAATTTTACTCTAATGATTATGATAGATTCTATAAAGATTGTGGTATTCATAGATAGAAGACAACTTTATATTCTCCATAGTAGAATGGAGTTGTAGAAATAATGAACATGACACTGATGGAAAAGGCTAGGATTATGTTGAGTGGTGTTGGTCTAGAACAAAGGTTTCATTCTAAAGTTGTTGCCACTACTTTTCACCTTATTAATAGGTCTCCTACATTATCTCTTGTTGATAAGATGCCTATAGAGGCATGGTCAGGTCACAATATTTCATTAAGACATCTTAGGGGTTTTTAGTTGTGAGGCATATGCACATGTGCCAAAGGAGAAGTGATCAAAGTTGGAGAACATGGCTATGCAATGTATCTTCATCATATACAGTTATTGTGTGAAAGGATACAAGCTTTGGGATCCCATTGCACATAAGGTAATACATAGTAGAAGTGTTATTTTTAGAGAAATTAAGCCTTCTTTTATTACTTTGTAGCTAGAATAAAGAAAATAGGAAGATGTGATTCAATTTCCTTCTACACCTAAGAAAGTTGAATCAAGGACCATGGATAGACAAGAATTTGAGGAGAGCTCATCTAGATCTGAATCTTTAGAAGAGGAGGAAGAACCTCCAACTCAACTTGTTCGTAGGTCTACAAGGAACAAACAACCACTTGAAAGGAATTCACCTGATGATAGGAGATGTATTTTATATTTGAATACTAACATGGATGAACCCAAATCAGTAGAAGAGGCATTAGGTATGAATGATGCAAAATCCTAGAAGATTGCTATGGATGAAGAAATGAAAACTTTGAAAAAGAATTATACATGGGAACTTGTACCATTGCCTAAAGGACAAAAACTTGTTGGTTGCAAATGGGTGTTCAAGAAAAAGACTGGTTCAAATGGAAGTATTGAGAGATACAAAGAAAGGTTGGTTGTAAAAGGTTACTCTCAATTTGAGGGTGTAAATAGTGGTGAGATATTTTATCCTATTGCAAAAATGTCATCCATTATATTTTTGCATTCTATTGTTGTTTCTTACTAGTTAGAGGTTGAGAAAATGGATGTGAAAACTGCTTTCCTTCATGGTGACTTGGAGGAGGATATTTATATGACACAACTAGAGTACTATGTGGTGAAAGGTAAAAGGTAAAAGTAAATTGGTTTGCAAATTGAAGAAATCCTTGTATGGTTTAAAACAGATTCCTAGGATGTGGTATCCAAAATTTGATACATATGTGTTGAGTTTGGGATTTGGGTGTTCTAAATCAAATCATTATGTTTATTATCAAATTGATAGTGATTGTTTCCTATTTATTAAATTATATGTTGATGATATGTTATTCATTGGTAAAGGGAAATGTATGATTTTAGAACTAAAATCTCAACTTGCTACTAAGTTTGAAATGAAAGATCTTTGTGTAGCTAAACACATTCTTGGAATGGAAATTAGAAGAGATAGAGTGAATAGAAAGCTATGGCTTGGCCAAAGTAAGTATGTTGATGCAATTTTATAGAGGTTTGATATGTAGGATTGAAGAACATTGTGTGTTCCTATTTAGCCAGAGCAAAGTTATCTATTTCAGATTGTCCAACATCCTCATCAGAGATGGAATACATGAGTAGAGTGCCTTACCAGAGTGCAGTTGGAAGTTTGATGTATGTTATGGTTTGTACTAGACCATACATTGCCCAAGTAATGGGATTTATTTCCAGATATATGCCTAATCCTAGTAGAGTTCATTGGGATGCAGTTAAAAGAGTCTTCAGATATTTGCACGGTACCTCAGATACTAAAGACGAGATTTCCATTGATATTCATGCTTATGTGGATTCAGATTGGGCAAGTGATTTTCATAGTAGAATATCCACCAGTACTTATGTGTTTACTTTATTTGGTGGTGCAATTAGTTGGATGAGTAAGTGATAGGATGTGGTTGCCTTGTTCACTATTGAATCAGAGTATATGGTGGCTACTCATGCTTGTACATAAGCCATTTGGTTTAAGAGATTGTGTTAAGATATTGAAATAAAACAAGGTGAAATGACAATTTATTGTGATAGTTAGAGTGTGATTTGTCTAGCTAGGAACCTAACATTTCATGCCAAGACCAAGCACATTGATGTACAATATCATTTTGCTAGGGATATGGTTGAAGATGGCAGGGTGAAGTTGGTTAAGGTAGAGAGTTTGATGAATGTTCACGATTCTTTAACTAAGCCTATGAGCATAAAGAAGTTGAGATGGTGTTTAGAGGCTATGGGCCTTTTTTCCCCTAGAAATTAAGAGATGATGATGACTCCCTTTCGTTGTCCTTGCAAGGTGTTCGACAAGTGGGAGATTTGTTGATTTTTTTTATCTCAAACTTGAAATTACATAAGGTATTATTGATGCATAAGGTATTGTTGATACATAAGGTATTATCCAGTCGAAGATGATGGGGGGGCATGGGGGGGTTCCCCCTCATAAGGGTTTTGGGGGGATCATCCCCCTAGCTGGGGTCCAGGGGCAACACGCCTTAGCGGGGTCTTGGGGGCATCACCCCTTAAAGAAAAAAATTATTTATATTTTATTATTGTAAATATGGACCATTCATCATTATGTCTCATATTCGACGACCAATATTTTATTACTTTGACTTTCCCTAGAAGGAAAAAATATTTTTATGAGGGAATTATATTATGGTTGTGTATTGTGATGTATTTTGAGAGTCTAAGAGTGGCTTTGTTTCCTCTGGATCTCTGAGTGTTGATATTCCTGTGATAAGCTTTCTCTGCAAGTATATTGCAATCTTTGTGATTTCTGAATAATATATTGGGTGGATTTTGGAGTGTAGGGTTTTACTCTCGAAAGGGTTTTCCCCACGTAAATTATTGTGTTGTGGTATGCATGATATTTATGTTTAATTTTGTTTAATTTTTTATAATTGTTAAGGATTTGTAAAATTTTTGCATTATTCCCCTCTCAAGATTAGTGTAGTAAATTGTTTCAATACCTTAGCTTCGTTATAGTTATGTTGGTCTAACTTTTCATCCTTGGCATGTCATCATTGAAAATTATGATCTTCCCTTTTAAGCTATTTTCATTGAAATCTAATATTTTGGGTTTGGTAATTCATGAATCCTTTCCTCAACTACCAACTTTCCTTCCAAAATTTGACTTTGCAATTTTTGTGGTTTTGGGTTTGACCATTTCATCATGCTCATTTGACCTATCATCCCCGAAAATCCATCCTAGACAAGTCTAATAATCCCATCTAATCATATTTCCTTGAAATAAGAGATTATCAGTTTGGTCATTCATGCATCCTTTCCTCAATTTCAAACTTTTATTTTCATAAATTTGTTTTGGAGGTTGTTGAAATGGTGTTATTGATGTCAAGAGGGAGATTGTTGCACTATGTTGTATTTAGTGTTGTCATTGATGTCAACCTATGTCAACCTCTAGTTTGGTGTTTCAAATGGGGATATATTTTGTAGGAGTTGTGGTGTTGATAGGTGTTGCTCATACACAACTGGTTCACTTGGTTTCCAAGTAATTTTGAGAAAATTTGAATAAAGTGTGCACAAGATGAAAAAGTTGTGTTCTACATTGTGCTCAAAATTTCTTCATGGTTGAAGATGTTCTTGTGCAGTTTGGATGAGATGATCATACATGTTCAAAATTGTTATATCTATATTTTTAGGTTATGGATCGTGCAAAAAAGGAATGTGTGTTTCATAGTGTGTTGCCTGTGAAAAAGGTTGTTTGAGAGAAATGAAGTTGCTCTACATTTCTCCGTATTGAGGTTTCTTGTCTTGTGTATTTGGAAATGAGCTATTATTTGTTTTACCTACCTTCCCTTGGAATGTTGCGATTTTAGGTGTTCCAAAAGGTTGGTTAGTGAGTTTTGTGTTTGTGGCAGTGTTGCTGGTTGCACAAGATGATAGTATTCTCAATGTCACGTTGTTGTGATAGTGTTGCTAAATATTTTGATGGTGTTGGAATATACTACAATGTTGTGTGATGTTGCTTCATGTTCTATAGGCTGTTTTTGGACATGGTGAAAAGTGAATTGATTGTTTGGTAGCATTAATACATGTTTGGTTAACTTAGTGTATTAACGTTACTTGCGAATGTGCTTCATGCATTTTGGAAGTGTGGTGTTTTGTGTCATTGTAGATTGGGGTCCTAGTTAACCTTTAGTGTGGTTTTCCTTCACTTATTTACACCATGAAAGTGTTTGGTGTCGACCTATTTGGTGGTTGTATGTTTTAGGTGCATATATTTAATTGAGGCTAACCTAGACAAGGTTGTTTGAGGTCATGAAGGATAGATAAGAAAATTTAATTTATAGAGATGATAATGGTGTGTTATGGTAAAAAAATATGATCAAGAGTTGTGATTCGAGTGCGATTTTAAATTCCTAAGGATATTGGAAGCAATGAGTAGAAGGTGTCTACATTTTTAGTGTACCTCAAGTTGCTAGAGATAGTGAGCCGAAGGTTGCGAATGGTGTAGAGTTTTTGTGGTGGATATTCTTGTTGATTTGAGGTAGTGAACCTCCTTGTAATAGTATTCTTCTATTTTGTATAATGATTCCTTTGGGTAGCAAACCCTTGGCAGTGAGCCATTCTTTTCTTTTGGGAATTGAGCCCTTTCAACAATGAGCTTTTTGTAATCAATGTTGTTATTCATATATGTGTGACTTAATCCTCATTATGGTTTTTACCTGATTAGGATTTTCCATGTAAATTTGGTGTTCTATTATGTATGGTTGTTGATGTGTTGATGTATTGATGTTTCACTTTTTTGCATTCATGCTAATGCTTAATAAGGGTTTGAATTTTTTAATGTGCAACTAATTCACCCCCCCTCTCATATGTCCTATGTTTCTAACATTTTGTATTAGATTCATGGTTACTTGGAAGAAGCTTAACCTGTTAAGGTGGATCTGGATGGTGTACAAGAATGGTTTCAAGGCCCCTATGTTCAATGGAACAAATTATGGTCTCTCGAAATCTAGGATGGAAGCCTTTCTTGTCTCACTATGGTTTTGTGTTTGGAATTTAGTTGAAACTAGATAGACTATTCCAACTACTCCTTTGGAAAGTGGTGATGAGATCAGGGATTATGAGAATAATGACAAAGAAATTAATGTTATCTTGAGTAGGATTTCTGATTTAGAACTTGTGAAGGTGATAAGCCTCAAAACCACTAAAGAGATTTGGACAAAGTTGTAGATCATTTATGAAGGAGATGATAAGGTCAAGCAAGAAAAGATGCAAAAATTCAAAGCCAAATTTGAAACCCTAAGGATGTTATAATATGAAGATATTGATGGCTACATGCTCAAAGTGGATGAAATTGTGAATGCTATCAATGGTCTTGGTGGAAAACTAGAGGAAAGTGAATTTGTGAAAAAGGTCTTGAGAACTCTTCCTAAATTGTATAGTGCTAAAGTTTTGACTATTGAGGAAGCTTAGAATTTGGATTAATATTCTCAAGATCAAATTTTTGGTGCTTTAAATAATTTTTAATTAATAGAGTTTGACCAAGATTCTCTAAGGGAATAAAATTCTTTTAAAGTTAACAACAAAGATGATGAATTTGATCAGGATGATCTTGATGAGGTGGAAGAAAATTTTGTAAGGAGATTGAAAAAGGGCATTGGAAAATATAGAGGTAAGTTACCCTTCGAGTGTTTCAATTATGAAAATATAGGTCATTATGCTTCTAAATTTCCAATCAAAGTTTCAAATGAGAAACATTCAGATCATAAAGGTAAATCTATCAAGAAGAATTATTATGTTAAAGAAGATAGTGGTGTGTCTGATGATGAAAGTGATGAATGCTTATTCATGGATTTCTTGGAACTAATTATGCTAATTCTAAAACATGTATGAAGGAAATTTCTCTGGAAATATGTCACAATATTGAGGGAAGTATGTTGAATTATTTTCATGCAAGAGAGGAGAGAAACTACTGGATAATTGATGGTGGATGCTAAAAGAATATGATAGGTGATAGGAGTAATTTTGTTAATCTTTAAAAGTATGATGTTGGTTTTATTAAGTTTAGTGATGATATATTTGTTAAGATTTGTGGAAAAGGTTCAATTAGTTTTGATGGTAAGCATAAAATAGATGATTTTATTTATGTCAAGGGTCTTCGGCATAATGTTCTTAGTGTATGACAAATATTTAGCAAAGGATATAATTTGGTGTTTCAAGATGATGGTTGTGAAATAAAAAAAGGAAGCTCCAAAAACTTGGTTGCAGCTGGAACAAGGAAAAAAGGAAATGTTTATCAACTCAAAGGAAATTGGTTAAGTGCTTTATGTCTCAAATCAATTAAAATTTTCTATGGTGTAGAAGAATGGGCCACATCAATTTTGATAGCCTAGTGAAGATCAACTCTACTCAAGTTGTGAGCGATCTGCCAAGAATTAAAAAGCCTATCAATGCACTTTGCAAGGAGTGTCAGTTTGGAACAAAGACAAATAAGAGGTTTAGAACTAAGGAATATTCTACCACATGACCTTTGGATTTGGTGCATATAGACCTATGTGGACCTTCTATAACAACAAGCTCTCAAGATAGGTATTTTATGTTGTTGATAGATGATTAATCTAGAATGACTTGGGTGATATTTCTCAAATAAAAAATATAAACTCTAAATAAGTTTAAAGAATTTAAATCTATGGTTGAGAATAGAATGGATTTGAAAATAAAATTTTTGAGGTTTGATAGAGGTGTTGATTTCACCTCTAATGAGTTTAAAAAATTTTGTGACGATTATGGGATAAAGAGAAAATTATCAACTCCTAAGATTCCTCAATAGAATGAAGTTGTGGAAAGGAATACTAGGGTAGTCCAAGAATTAGTAAGAACCATGATGAAGGAAGCAAATCTATCAAAAGTCTATTGGAAATAAACTATTCATACTGCAGTGTACATTTTTTAATAGAGGACAAGCAAGAGTGAAATATTCAAAGACCCCCTATGAATGATGGTATGTAAAACCTCCTATTGTGAAATATTTCAAAGTGTATACACCTAAAATTGATTTGGAGAAAATTAATTAAATACTAGTTATTTAATTAATAAATCTTAAATTCCTCTACTTATAAATAAATTGCAAAATTTATTTATATAGTTCATTTTCTAATTTCTTCCTATCTTAAATCATTTTCTTCATGACTTAATTAAATAAAAAAATCTAACTAATTTGTTTTATTTGATTAATTCCCTCTCATTAAATTTGAATTTTTAAATTCAATTTTGTCACATTGCTACATAATTCTCTAACCTCCTTCCACCTCATCATCCACCTCACCATGTGTCACATGAATTTAAATATTTCTAATTTCTAAATGGGAATTTCCATCAAAAAAATCTTAACAAGATTGGGGACACATGGCTTCTTCCTCCATTTGATTCTCTTCAACACTTGGACACTTGTTCTTCTAAAGGGAAAATACTCCATGATTCCCTCCAACTTCTTCATCCTCCATCGTCGATCTCTCCAAACTAAATGTTGACCATCAAATCTTGCCACATCACTTAATGCCTTGAAAAAATCTATAAATAGAGGCTCAGTCAAAGATTTTAGGGGAGAGAGAAAAGCATAAATCTACTCTACAAAAAGAATATCAATTTTGTTAGCTTAGCACAAAATTAGTTTAACATTTTGCATTTAGCTTAAATTAGTTTTATCATGGCAATTTTATTTCTAGAAGCCTAGTTGTTGCATTTTCATATAAAATTTCATATAGCTTTTGCATTATTATCACAACAACATCTCAACAATCATTCAAACACAACAGTAGCATAATCTTAACATCATATCATTTAATATTGCATATCAAATACATCAAACATGTAGTTGTAGGAATAGAATACCTGCATTTCATTATAGCATCTCATTTTTCAGGTTGTCATCCGATAATTCATGTGCAAAATAAATACAATCTAAGAGCATTCATGATTTAGAGGATCCTTGAGAATAAAGAACAATGGAATGGTGTTAAGGAATAGTTTTATCAATTTATTTTTTATTTCAATTTCCTTAATGTAAATTTTTCATTGGTGTGTGGTTTAGATTGATATTTATTACACATATTTTTATTACCCACATACATTTTGGTGGCCACTGTGGGGCTCGAGCCTCATTTTTAACAATTTTTGTTAGGTTCTTGTCCGTAGATTTGATCATGAATTCTAAAGTAATGCACTCGAAATATTTTTTGGTGAATTTGGTTGATCTTTTGATGCATACAGTTATTTTTCTAGAACATTTGACATTTATTTTGGTGCATACAATCCCTGTTTCAGTCCATGAGCATGATATTTCGGTGCATCTAGGAGTTCTTTTAGTGTATACAGGAGTTTAATTTTCATTTACTGCTTTCCAGTTTAGCACATATAGTGCATATTTTAGCGCATCTGGTTGTTGTTCTGGCGTATTTGGTTTTCTTTGCAAATTTTTCAAATTTTGGAAGCTAATTAACATCTCTTTGTTTTGTAGGAACTTTAAACGTTGTCAGAGACTTTGTTGAAACTATAAGAATGTTGTCAAAGACAAATAATCTGAAATTGCTAAGGGTTGTTTTGCAAGGGCTGGAGTTATTTATTTTGATTAAATTAGGAACCTAGTTTAATTAAGAGGTAAATGAACACCATGTTTTTTGTGCTTGTAGAGTGATAGGCATATGCTCTCCCCTTAATTGGGTGATAAAAAATCTAGACCCATTATTTTCATTTTATTGCAATTTTATCCTTAGAGGGCCTACCTGGTGGGAAAAGTAAACACCCCAAGGAATGACCCAAACTGGGAATAGGCTAAAGCCAAGCAACTTCCACCTGGTATATAAGTGTGGATACTTGAGGAAATTTCAAGTATCATGAGGGTTATTATGACAAGAAGTGAAACAATGGTCTCTTGCCGTATGTATAACCCACCACAAACAAAATTCCTATACTAGAACCTTCTTGTTATAGTATGCCAAAATCCCATTCTATTTGCTGGTGCAAGAGGTTTAACCTCTGAAGCCACCCATATTCTTGTGGATTTTAGCAGAGATGAAAATTTAGTCATGGGAGATTCATGAGAATTGAAGCTTGGATGACCTGAGAAGTGAGTGCCGAGAAATGGGGAGCCAGTGTGGTCAAGCTTCTAATCATTCACTAAAAGTAAGCATTGATGGAGTCAAATCCAAGTGGGAATCTAGTGAATATTGTCCTACACAGCCTTAGGAATTGTACTTTTTTTATGTGTCTTACATGTGTGTTTTAAAATAACATTCAAACAAACATCACTCACAAAAATGTACAACCAATGATTCAGAAGAACATCCATCCAAACAATCATTTCCCTACTAGAAAAAAAAGAAAAATCAATGAAACTATCAGAAAATAGTGGCATTCCCCAGTTTAATGCATCCATTGACTATTCTGACACATACATCCCATATTTTAGTGCATCTATGTCATTTTTGCAGTGCATAAATTCCATATTTTAGCACATCTGTGCCATTCTACAATGCATACCTTACATATTTTAACGCATCTTGTGACTATTCTAGTGCATACCTTCATATTTTAGCACATCCATTGACTGTTCTGATACATGCAAACCAACTTTTAGCACATCCAGACCATTCTTTAGTGCATTTGTGCACTGTTCTAGTGCATCCAACAAAATTTTAACCAAAGAGCTAAATTTGAGTTTCTATTTGAAAATTGAAACCAGATTCTGAGATTTCTTCTTGACCAACATTTATTCCCTATCCCAATATTTCTTTTAACTTGGTGAAAATAGCATTTTCAAGTGAAATCCTTTACCTAAACTTTGATCAAACATCTAAAAGTGCCTCATCATTACACCTATCTATGATTAGAAGCTAGGTTTCACCTTCAAGGTTCATCATCCTTTATCAGGATTCATCATCATTCATCCTGAAACAAACGTTGTATAACCAGATTTAGCTTAGTCCTCTTGGCACTCCTAAACAATGATCAAATATTAGTAAATCTTCATCACTTATATGTCTGTTTCAATGAGATCTCAAAAGAAAAAACTTAAACAAAAGGAACTAAAACTCAAGACACCATGGCTAAACAAGAGGAAAAACCCTTTTTCAAACTCCATAAAAATGAAATAGATGAAATAACAGAGGAATATGTAGAACAAGCAAAACAAGATCCCCGATTCCACAAATTCATGGAAATTATTTTTGAAAAAGACAGAGAAAAATACTTGCTGATGTTAGCAAACAAAGGCACCAAATTACCACTTGATTTTGATGTCATAGATTAAAGGGATCACCTAAGACATCATAAATTGAAACACAAAATGAATCAAGAACCAATGATCCTATGGATGCTTTGACACAACATATGCAAGCCATCCAACACCAAATACAAGACATGCAAAGAGGATCCATAAAAAGATACTTGATAAAAGACATCTGCCCATATCCTTTCGATCAAACTATGAACATGATACCCTTTCCTAAGCATTGTGAATTCCCAAAGTATGATAAATACAATGGTAAAACAGATCCTATAGATCATGTAAGGGAATTTCAAACCATGAGCCTTGAATTTTCACAGAGAGAGACTTATTTGATGAGATTGTTCCCACAAAGCTTAGGTGGAAAATTTATGCAATGGTTTCACAACTCCCAGTAGCAATAAGGTTCTTTGAAGAGTTGGTTAAAAAATTCATCACCCAATACTCCTACAACGTCCAACATGAGATAACCATGAAAGACCTTTACAATACAAAATAAGAAAAGGGTGAATCATTCCTCATATTCTTGAAAAGATGGAGAAGATTTTTTGCAAGGTATTCTCATCCCATACCTGAAAAGGAAAATATGGAAATCTTCATTAAAAATCTAAAGGATGATATGAGCTATAGACCTGAATTGTAATGTCCACCTACCTTTGAGAAATTGATTGAAAATGGAATCAAAATCGAAGAAGCTTTGGTCAAGAGAGGATTTGAAAATTTAAAATGAAAGCAACTCAACAAACTCCTCTAATAATTATAATAACAATGATAAACCATTTGTTTTGTAGAGAAACAAAAATGATGGTCATAATGATGCTTCGGCTGAAACACAAAATGCAAAACCAATGTTTAACTTGACTACAGTTGCCACCAAGACCAATCGAAAAAATAATCCAACCACCAATCAAAATAATAACCAAAACAACAATCAAAACATCAACCAAAATAATGCCCCATCTCAACCACCACCATATCAAACACCATCAAATCACAAGAAATTCACACCTTTGGGTCAATCACTTGAATCTACATTGAAAGAACTTCTTGCAGAAAATATTATCACCTTACCTGACACCTGAGGATTTGAGCCAAAATTAAAATTGTCATGGTGGAATGATGCCTATTACTATGAATTTCATCGGTGTAAAGGCTATCAAATGAATAATTGTATTCAATTAAAGCACAAGGTGCAATACTTGATAGACCATATTATCATACAAATAGAAGGACCCCAAACAAATACTGATCATGGTTTATTCAAGAATCCCTTAGAAAATTATGAAAAGGGGATTCCTCTACAATGAAAAACAAAGGGAAAAATGTAAACTATGTTCATAATACTATCATCCTTCATATTTCAGTAGTTGAAGATAAAAAAAATGACATTAAAATCAATGACACACAAGACATTGTTGTTGTCAACAATAAAATTAATGGCATTCCAATTCAACATGGCCAATACACCACCATAGCTGAAAATAAAATCAATTACAACATCACATCAAATCAAGTCCATAACATCAAACAAGACATGGCTGCAACAAACAACCAAATCAACATTATTCAAATCAAAGGGAAACAAGACAACATGCCCATAAATGTGACCACGAGAGCATAGTCCAAATATGTACTTAAAGGAATAATTTCTGAAACACCCACTACCCTATCACATCAATACAACATTGATGATCAACTACAAAATATCCCAGTGCAGATATCTATATTGGAACTCCTCAAGATTTCACCTGCCCATAAGGAAATTTTGGAAAAGGCCCTAGTGGACACAAGAATACCAATAGATTTGGAAGTTTATACATTCCAAGCTATGGTGGGGCATTTGATTGCACCTCATTAGCTATCATTATTATAAAATTATCACACATCCATCACTCATCCCCATAGCGCAACACTTCACATTGAGGTCTTAATACATAAAAATTGAGTCAAGCGTGTTCTAATAGATGGAGGAGATAGTCTCAATATATGTACTTTAAAGCTCGTATGTGCACTAGGATTCTCAAAGAATGAAATAGATTCAAGGAAAAAGATCACTATCAAAGCCTATGATGACGAGGAAGTATCTTCACATGGACTAATTGTGTTGCCAATTCAGGTGGGGCCGATTGAAAAAGACATAATTTTCCATGTTCTAAACAAAGAATTGACATACAACATACTCTTGGGTCGTCGTTGGATCCATGAGATACAAGAAGTCCCCTCAACTTACCATCAATGTTTGAAATTCCCTTGCAATGGGAAAGAGATCACCATTTCGGCTGATTCCAATAGTCCTCAGTATTGCAACACCCTCAAGTCCATCAATGATGTCTTTGTGCCTCATAATAGAGAAGCTCTTGCTTCCACATCCATCACCCCAAGTAATTCAAGCTAATCAAATTCCTTGTCAAAAATGTTTGCCACATCCTTAAATAAAGAAAGCCAACCAAGTTCGTCACCTAAATAGTCTAAGAAAAAGGAAGAAGCTACCCCTTCTACCTCCACCAATCATGAAGCCCAACTCAACGCTTTGTCCAAAAAAATTGAGAAAAGAATCAAAGTCAAAGATAAAGGCGTGGGTGAATATTGTTTTGATCAATCCCTATGTCTCTCACAATTATTTTCCCAAAAGTCCTATGGTCAACCATCAACCTCAACACAATAATCCTCACAACCTATCATGTTTTTTGATGGACGATTTGTGAAAGCAAGAACTATAGTTGATGAAGTGGAAGAAAAAGATGTTCTAAACTAGTTGTACAAGGATGAAGTCGAATCTCAAGAAACAACAACTAATGTGCAAACATCACAATATGGCAAAGGGTTTTCAATCTTGGAGAAAATGGGATATGAAGGAAAAGGTCCCATGGGAAAGAGAAAAGAAGGCATCATGGAACCAATCCAACCCATCTTAACCAATTCAAAAGATAAGGTAGGGCTAGAATATAAAGAGGAAACAAAGGAAGAAGCCACCTAGAAGGTTGTTGAATGAATCCTACAACTACAAGCTAGTAATAACTATGAAACTGACTCAAATGAATGTGAGTGAGATTCATTATCTAAAGGGTCTTGTCATGACAAGGGAATTGATATGATAAAAAAGTATGCACCCATACATGAGGAGGGACAAAGTTTAGGGTTAAGACCACTTGAATTTGGATCACAACCTATCGATGTCTCTAGGAAAGATGATCAGACTCCAAGCGAGACAAATCATTCGGAGGAGAGTTACATCATAGACCTTAACATTGCTATCAAATTTCTTAATGATGTCACCATCAAAACCCTCACTTCCTTTGACTTAAACCAATTTGATGATTCCCTACCTCTAGTACATCCAAAACTTATCGACTAGGACCAAACCAAGCCTCTTGAAATCCCTATATTTTTAAATGATGATGCCATTGTCAACTTCCTCTATGCTGACAACCCCAAAATAGCTTCCACCACTGAATCTCAAAATGAAGCTTCCAATCAGGGGGGTGTCAAATCTCTTAGCTACAAAATGAATAATATAGAAAATCGATCTAATGGTGAAAACCATTCTATGACAACATTAGATCAGAAAAAAGTAAAAATAAAGAGTGCATCCAATGGTGAAAACCTCTTTGAGGTGCCAAAGGATGAGATATTTGACACTCTTCTCAAACACTTTCAAGAGAGATCAAAATTATTGGTTGAGCCCACCCAATCGATCAACATTGGCATAGTAGAAATAGTGAAGACTCTACATTTAGCAGCATCCTTGACAGAACAAGAAAAACCAAGCTTCACCAAATTCTTTGAAGAGAAAAAAAATCAACTTTGCTTGGTCTTATATAGACATGCTAGGGATAGATTCAGATTTAATCATGCATCATTTTATCTTTACCACCAGGAGTAAAATCAGTGAAACATAAGTTAAGGAAAATGCATCTGCATATGCGCTTTTGGTGAAAGCAAAACTAAAGAAGCTATTGGATGTAGGGTTCATCAAACCAATCGATTATGTCGAGTGGATCTCCAATATTGTACTAGTTTCAAAACCTGACAATTGTATATGAATTTTCATATATTTCAAATATCTCAATAAAGCTTGCTCGAAGGATGATTTTCCCCTACCCAAGATAGACATCAT
Source organism: Sequoiadendron giganteum (assembly GCA_007115665.2). Taxonomy (NCBI): domain Eukaryota; kingdom Viridiplantae; phylum Streptophyta; class Pinopsida; order Cupressales; family Cupressaceae; genus Sequoiadendron; species Sequoiadendron giganteum. The sequence goes on along the minus strand of CM021108.1, from coordinate 486,762,871 downwards.
CGTGGACCTAGCAACAAGACATGCCATGGTGTCACTTATGGACGGTTTTTTCAAGATATAACCAAATAAAAATTGCACTTGAGGATCAAGACAAAACAACCTTCACATGCCCTTTGGACTAAAGAATGCGGGAGCTACTGATCAACGAGCCATGATGACAATCTTCCATGATATGATGCACACATTCATGGAAGACTATGTAAATGATTTGTTGGAAAAATCATATGTTTGATATTGTTGGATATTTCTGATATGTGGTTGTCATTGATGTCAACACTATTGGCATTAATGTCTTTAAGGTTGTATATGTTGAGGATATTGAGAAAAATGTACTAAAATAAGTTGCAGGTTGTCAATGATGCAATGAAGTTCAGTATGATGGCTAGTTCAGTATATTGAGGATAAGGAGTGGTAGATTAAAGGGTTTGTTAACAAGTATATCTAGTTTATCCACCTGAAGTTTTAGAGGTTTACATGAAGATTTGATGAAATTATGAGTATCGGTGTTTCAATAGTTATTCTGTGGTTGTAGTTGGTGTTCCTGAAACAAGATATGATTATAGTAATATTAGTTGTTGTGGATGCTTCAATGGTGATTCATGATGCTTGTGGATGTTTCTAGATCATTCTCAATCTGTGTTGGTGGTTAGCATCAATTTTTGTGCTTGTGATTGGTGATTTTCTTCTAAGAGTTCATATTTTTCATGATCATGGCCGATAGGGTGATTGTAGTGTGTTGTGGATCTTCAAGGCTAATTGTTTAAGGAATTTCATGTTCGAGACATGTTTTTTTGGGTCCTTGCTATGTTTTGGTCCACATTATTTGATTCGTATTGATAAATTGTTTATTAATTTGGTTCGATAGTTTGTACACATTTCATATTTTGTTGGGCCGATATGTAGTTGATGTTATGCTTAGTTACAGATATATATGATCAATGTTTTATACCATTTGAGGCAGGGTGTGAAGTAGAGAGCGAGATGTGCAAGTGCTATGTGCAAATAATATTCTAATATTTTGAAGACATAAGTAAAGTGTGAAGAAGAGTGAGCAAGAGGAAGTTTTCATATGCTTAACTAGAACTGTAATCAGGCATTATCAAATGCTATTTTCTCAGTTCAAATCTTTGGGTGTAATCTAAATGTGACTATAAGACAGTGTGTCTTCCTTTGGGTAGTAAATATTTTGTATTTGAGCATTGAGCTCTAGGAAGTGTGCCCAAATGTATGTGCATTCCCCATTTGTAATAATTTAAAAAAATTATAATCTTGTGGATTAACATCCACCATGGTTTTTTCCCTAATAGGGTTTCCACACAAAAATCTTGGTGTTATGTGTGTTTTTGATGTGGTGATGGTTTATGCTTTCATTTTTATTTATCAGATCTAAGATTAAATTTAATAAGTATAATTTTTGTGACAAATGATTCACCCCCTTCTCAGTTGTTTTCCCTTGTGTTTCCAACAATTGGTATCAGATCAGGTTCCTCTGGAGAATCTTGATCGCTTGAGGTGATCCAGGATGGCGACATATAAGAAGGATAGTTTGAGATTTGATGGAACAAATTCTTCTCTGTGGAAGACTCAAATGGAGTGTCATTTGAGATGCATTAGTTAACCTTACTGGATGATTACAAAGAATAGATATATCATCCCAAATAATGGTCCTTCTACTGTAGGTGAGATTAAGGAAGCCGAGTATAATATCAGGGCTAAGGAAGAATTGTTGAGTGCTTTGAAAAATTCTTAAATTACAAATCTAATGTAGCTAAAGACTGCTTATGAGATCTGGAAAAAGTTGGAAATTTTTTATGAAGGTGATAACCATGTAAAGATTAGTAAGTCATAGATCTTGAAAGAGAAATATGAAACATTGAGAATGAGTAAAGATGAGAACATAACTTCTTTTATGCAAAGAGTGAATGAACTTGTGTGTAGTATCATATGTGTTGGTACAACATTGGAAGAATTAGAGATTGTTGCTAAAGCTCTTAGATCCTTTCCTACTACATACAAACACAAAGTTTCTGCTATTGAGGAGATCCAAACTATGACAAATGTAACTAGAGACATGTTGATTAGTAAGCTTTCTACTTTTGAGTTAAGTGATTTTGATGAATCTCTTCCTAAGATAGAATCTACATTCAAAGCTACTATCTCCAGAAAAGATAAGCATAAATATGATCCGAGAGAAAGTTCTTCTAGAAAAAAAATCAAGTATGAGCAAGAAATGAGAGAGATTGAAGAAGAAGAGAGAAAAATAGATGATTTTGAAGCACTTCTCATCAAGAGGGTAGCCAAAGGACAAGGTAAGTATAAAGGGAAATTTACTCTTAAATGTTTTTCTTGCAATAAGATAGGTCATTTTTCCTCAAAGTGTCTTGAAAGAATTCCTAAGCTAAGATCTAACAAGCCTAGATTCCAAAAAATGTTTTATTTTGCTAGTGACGACAGTGTGATAGATGATGAATTTGATAAAGGAAATGCAAGTGAGGATGAATGGATATTTATTTATATCAAGGAAAATAATCATGTACCCTTTGATTCTACTAGTTGCATGAATGTGGAGAAAGCTCTAGCTGCCAGAGTTGAAGAAAAAGATGAATGGGTGATTGATAGTGGATGTTGTCATCACATGATAGGTGATAAAAGTAAATTTGTGAGCCTCAAAAAGAATGATAGTGGTGTTGTAATATTTGGTGATGAAAAAGATGGTGTAATCTATGGCAGAGGATCCATTTCTTTTGATGGTAAGGATAATATTGATGATGTTCTATATGTGGAAGGTTTGAAGCATAATCTCTTAAGTGTTGGAAAATGTTTAACAAGGATATAATATTGAATTCAAGGATGGAAAGTTTAGAATATTGGGGAGTTCTAGAAATTTGATTTCATCTGGTACAAAACAAAATCTAATATCTTTCACCTAAGTACTACTAGTAAAAGTTGTTTGATTTCTCAAGTTGATGAAAGTTGCTTGTGGCATAAGAGATTGTGTCATGTAAACTTTGACAATATTATCAAGATAAGTTCTACTCAAGTAGTGAGAGATATTCCTAAGTTAAAAAAGCATACTAATACTATATGCAAGGAATGTCAGTCAGGGAAGCAAACTAGAATTTCATTCTGAAGCAAACAACATTGTTCAAATTAAGTGTTGGAGCTTGTGCATACTGACTTGTGTGGTCCTTCTAGAGTCAGAAGTCTACAAGGAGACATGTATTTCATGTTACTTATTGATGATTATTCTAGATTGATGTGGGTAACTTTATTAAGGGAGAAATATGAAGCTCTAGACAAATTCAAGATTTTCAAGGCTATGGCTGAGATAGAGACAAGTTTGAAGATTAAATGTCTGAGATCATATAGAGGTGATGAATTCACTTCCGATGAGTTTAATTCTTTCTATGAAGATCATGGGATAAAGAGAATTATTTGTCCCATGGACCCCTCAAAAAAATGAAGTTGTGGAAAGGAAGAAAAAGAAAATTCAAGAAGCTGCTAGGACTATGATGCTAGAAGGAAATGTTCCTCATATCTACTGAAGAGAACTCGTGAGTACTATCATTTATAATCTCAATCGGGTACATGTCAAAGGTGATACTGGTAAGACTCATTATGAGCTATGGTTTGTTCATAAGCCTACTATTAGATACTTCAAAATCTTTGGGAGTAAATGCTATATCAAAAGATATGAAGATATAGGAAATTTTGATGCTAGAAGTGATGAATGAATCTTTCTTGGTTATTCTACTAAAATTAAAGCCTGTTGGTGCTATAATAAGAGATTAAGGAAAGTAATTGAAAGTTCAAATGTAAAGGTTGATGAGGAAAAATTTAGACCATATAGAACCTGTAGATATGAATTAGATGATCAAAATAATAGTACAGATAAAGGAAAGAAAGATCATACTCTAAATCAGAAAAATCAAGAGAAAGAAACTAGTGAAAGTGCAGAAGTAAGATCACAAGAGCTTGAAGTTCAAGAACAACCTAAGACTCCAAGGTATGTAAGACTAAATCATTTAGAAGATCATATTATAGGTGATAAGGACAAAGGTGTTCAAACTAGGAGAAGAATTTTTGAATAATATTGTTTGATCTCAAATAATGAGCCTAATAGTGTCAATGAAGCATGCAAAGATGAACATTGGGTGGAAGAAATGAAAGAAGAACTACTACAAATTGAGAAGAATGATACATAGATTCTTGTTCCTAGACCTAAGGACAAAAATGTAATTGGAACTAAATGGGTCTTTTAAAACAAAATGAATGAGCAAGGTGAATTTGTTAGAAACAAAGGAAGACGAGTGTGTAAAGGATATTATTAGATGGAAGGAATTGAATTTGAAGAAATTTTTGCTCCTATTGCTAGGATTGAAGCTGTGAGACTATTTATTACTTATGCTGCTTACAAAAACTTCAAGGTTTATCAGATGGATGTCAAGTCAACATTTCTAAATGGCGAACTGGATGAAGAAGTCTATATTGAGCAACCTGATTCTTTTCAATTGACTAATCGGGGAGATATGGTTTTTCAATTGAATAAATCATTGTATGGACTTAAGCAAGCCCCGAGAGCATGGTATGCTATATTGGACAAGTATTTTTTGAAGCTTGGATTTAATAAAGGTATTGCTAATAGTAACTTATATTTCAAGATTGTTTGTTGAAGTTTTTGTTGATGATATCATTTTTAGAGGAGATGATAGTTTGTGTATGAAGTTTTCTGATGATATGTAGAGCGAGTTTGAGATGTCTATGATTGGAGAAATGAAATTATTTTTGGGATTACAAAATGCTCAGCTAGATAAACGGATCTTTATCTCAATCCAAGTATGTGAAAGAATTGCTAAAGAAGTTTGGTATGGAAGATTCAAAGCTAGATGGTACACCTATGGTGGCCAGATGTAAGTTGACACAAGATGATGACTCTCCTAAAACAAATCAGACTAGATACAGATCCATGATTGGTGGATTTCTCTATTTGGATCAAACTAGACCTGATATCATGAATTTTGTATGAATTTTTGTAAGATTTCAAGCCAATCCTAAGGAATCTCATGTGATAGCTATGAAGAGGATTTTCAGGTACTTGAAGGGGACAATGGATTTGGCCTCTAGTATCCTAAAGAAGATGAATTTACTTTTAGTTATTTTATCGATGTTGATTGGGAAGGACATGTGGATGACATAAAGATTACTAGTGGTGGTGCATTTTTCTTGGGAAAGAAGTTGATTTCATGGTTAAGTAAGAAGCAAAATGCCATTTCTTTATCTACTGCAAAGGCAAAATATATTGCTACTGCTAACAATTGTACTCAATTATTGTGGATGAAGTAGATGTTGAAAGATATTGGAGTTGTGTATGATGAACCTATTGCTATATTTTATGATAATTCAAGTGCAATTGACATTTCTAAGAATACGATGCTGCATTAAAAAAGCAAGCATATATCTATCAAGTTTCACTTTTTGATAGAGAAGGTGGGTGAAAAGGAAGTCAGATTGGAGTATGTGCCTACTAAGGAACATATTGCAGATATATTTACCAAGTCATTGCCTATGGATAATTTTGAGTATCTCAGAGGGAAGATAGGGGTGATTACCCCTCCTAATCAAAATTAAGATGCAATGAATTGCATCAGTCTGTGCATTTCATAGTCATATCCTATGATCCAGATTGATGTTGTGGTGGTTGCTACTCTAGGGGAGTAGTTAGATGTTTAGATATGTGGTTTAGAGCTTGTGTGGAGAAAGATAATGTGTAATTTTTTCATTAATGTCAAAGGGGGAGAAGATTCATGTTAAAATCTATGAAAGAGTTAAGGAGAAATAGTCAAAACCTAAGGGGGAGAAAGTGTTAAGAGAAAGTATCATTGATGGTGTTTTTCACATCATGTATTGCCATCAATTTCAAAGGGGGAGATTGTTGGATATTTATGATATGTGGTTTTCATTGATGTCAACACTATTGACATTAATGTCTTTAAGGTTGTATATGTCAAGGATATTCATAAAAATGTAATAAAATAAGTTGCAAGTTGTCAGTGATGAAGTGAAGTTCAGTATGATGGATAGCTCACTATATTGAGGATAAGGATTTGTAGATTAAATGGTTTGTTGAAAATTATATCTAGTTTATCCACCTGAAGTTTCAAAGGTTCACATGAAGATTTGATCAAGTTATGAGTATCGAGGTTCTGATAGCTATTTTTTTGTTGTAGCTAGTGTTCCTGAAAAAAGATTATGCGATTCTAGTAATTCGAGTTGTTGTAGATGCTTCTATGGTGACTCTTCATGCTTGTGGATTTTTCTAGATCTTTCTCTATCTATGTTGTTGGTTTGTATTGATTTTTGTGCTCATGATTGGTGATTTTCTTCTGAGAGTTCATGTTTTTCATGATCATGGATGACATGGTGATTGTAGCATGTTGTGGATCTTTGAGGCTAATTGTTTAAGGTGTTTCATGTTTGAGACATGTTTTTTTGGGTCCTTTCTATGTTTTGGTTGAGATTATTTGATTCACATTGATAAATTGTTTATTAATTTGGGTCGACAGTTTCTACACATTTCATATTTTGTTGGGCCGACATGTAGTTGATGTTATCCTTAGTTGTGGATATATATGATTGATTGTTTATACCATTTGAGGCAAGGTGTGAAGTGGAAAGTGAGATGTGCAAGTGTTATGTGCAAATAATGTTCTAATATTTTGAAGGCAGAAGTAAAGTGTGAAGAAGAGTGAGCAGAAGGAAGTGTTCATGTGCTTAACCGAAACTATAGATAGTCATTAGCGGATGTTATTTTCTCAGTTCAAATCTTTGGGTGTAAGTTGAATGTGAATGTAAGATAGTGTGTCTTCCTTTGGGCACTAAGCCTTTTGTATTTGAGTAGTGAGCTCTAGGAAGTGTGCCTAAATGCATGTGCATTCCACATTTGTAATAATTTTAATAGAGTATAATCTTGTGGATTAACCTCCACCATGGTTTTTCCATGCAAAAATCTTGGTGTTATGTGTTTTTTTGATATGGTGATGGTTTATGCTTCATGTTTATTTATCAGATCTAAGATTAAGTTTAATAAGTATAATTTCTATGAAAAATGATTCATCTCCCCCCCCCCCTCAATTGTCTACCCTTGTGTTGCCAACATCATACACTAGAGAAGGAAACCTAGAGATCCTAAATAAAATCTTCACCAGACTAGAAAAGTTCAATGTACAACTAAATCCAAAAAAATTTGTATTTGGGGTGACATCTGCTAAAATCTTGGGGTATATAGTTTCAAAACAGGGCATTGAGGTGGACCCCAAAAAATTTAAGGCAATCATGGAGATGCTACCTCCCAAGAACATCAATCAGCTAAGATCACTCCAAGTAAGATTTAGGTCTATCTGAATATTCATCTCACAACTGGCAGACATGACCCATCCTTTCACTCACTTGTTACACAAAAATGTTTCCTTTAGATGGGATGAGAAATGTGAAGCCGCTTTCAACCAATTGAAACAACATCTAATGATTCCACCCATCTTATTACCATCAATAGAAGGAAAACCACTCTTACTATACATAGAAACAATTGAGGTATCATTGGGAGCTTTGCTAGTGCAAGATGATTCAACAAGAAAAGAAAGGGAGATCTATTATATTAGCAAAACATTAAATGGCTATGAAATCAATTAAACATCCATTGAAAAGGTTTGTCTGGCAGTATTGTTCGCCACTCAACAATTGTGACATTTTATGCTCATACCATCAAGTTAATAGCCAAAATTGATCCATTGAAATATCTGCTCAACAAGGAAAATCTAATAGGAAGATTGGAAAAAAAATTCTTTGAAGTAATGTGTAAAAACATCAATTCAAAGAGCGGAAAAATGTATACACCTAAAATTGGTGTGGAGAAAATTAATTAAATACTAGTTATTTAATTAATAAATCTTAAATTCCTCTACTTATAAATAAATTGCAAAATTTATTGAAATTTATTTATATAGTTCATTTTCTAATTTCTTCCTATCTTAAATCATTTTCTTCATGACTTAATTAAATAAACAAATCTAACTAATTTATTTTATTTGATTAATTCCTTCTCATTAAATTTTAATTTCTAAATTCATTTTTTTCACATTTCTACATAATTCTCTAACCTCCTTCCACCTCATCATCCACCTCACCATGTGTCACATGAATTTAAATATTTCTAATTTCTAAATGGGAATTTCCATCAACAAACTCTTAACAAGATTGCGGATGATAAGACGAGTTTTTGGCATATTTTAGACTATGTTTTTAAACATTTTTATATATTTTATTATGCTGAGAATACATTTAGTGGTAATTATGGAAGTGATACATAGACTTTATGCTTAATATAACAAGTTTATTATGATAATTCTTTCCATGGTTATTGCTTATATGTTTCATTAGTTTGATAGAAGATGTGTGCCTTGTGACTTTTTGTGATGACATGCCTTTCCTACAGCCACTACTGTTAACCTTCATGTAGCCATATCTGAAATATTGTTTTCTCCAAATCAATACCTAAGGAATGTATGACTAGAATAATGGATTGTCTTAATGAGTTGAATGTGTTGAGCTGATCCTTTTCCGCAAGAGTAGTTGTTAGTTATTTGTAGGTACCAATTCTCAAGGAGAAGATTTAGCCTCCACTAGATCATTGTAGGACTGATTCAAAGCAAACCGATTCAACAACAAGAAGTGAGGAGACAGTTGATAAGTCATTTGCCATGCTAGGGAAGCATTCCAGGAATCCAGCAGAGGCGTCTTGATGACAAATAAATCTATGATAGTTCAAATTGATTTGACTTAGTTCTCCCTCTTGTGTCCACTTCTTCATTAGGTTGATCATGATGTAATAAATATTTCCCATTTTATGCGGGAAAGGTTAGTTAGTTGTTAGGTTTCAATTTTGAATAAATAGCCCATTCTCCTTCAAAGAAAGGGTTGGAAGTTTACTGTGTAATAGCTTTAGTTTGCTAGAAATATAGTTGCAAATTTATGAGAAATGTACTTATCAATTTTAGTTCAATAAAAGTGTTCATGGAATTTATAGTTTAATCTATTGTGTATCTCTGAAACTACCTAAGGGGGCCCACTTAGGGACGTTGTGTATCTTTTCATTTCTACAATTAGAATAGTTGTATTTCTCTTTCATAAAAACTTCAGTGTGACTGTTCCTACAACTGACAAAATTACAAAAATGTCAATTGTTCCTGCAACCACTAGGGATAGAGTAGTTCATGTCCATAAAACTGGATTTAGTTTTCATTCTGAGAAAATTTAGTCAGTTAGAGTTTGTTTCCAGCAATTCTAATTCTAGCATAATATTTTCAAAAAATAACACATGTCTAAAATAGGTGGTTAGTGCATATACTTTGCAGACCCATTTCAAGTCTAACGTCCCTGGGTTGACAATCAAATGATTTCCTTTAGTAGATTATGACTACCAATAGTGATGCCTAATCCCTGAGTAGAGGAATTTATGTTCCTAGTTATCAACCTGATTAAAGGACACTAATTTTTGGCATCGTTGTCGGGGATGGTGTCAAACTAAGAACCTGTTGCAGACATGCTAGTAGAGAGTTTGAATTTAATTCCAAGTATTTAGTTTAGAATTTAGCATTCAATCATTTTCCATAGTTAGATTTAATTTTTGTTGTATGCGTAGAAGAAGAGACCAATCTGGAAGATTCCTTCTTGGAGGAATAGATACCCAAGAAATTGAACCAAAAATTTTCCAAGAAGAACCATATTTGGATGTTGGCCAGGACTTAATTACCTCATCTTCTTCCTCACAGTTAAGCTTGAACCTATTTGATGAGCTAGATGACCTTAATCCCCTCATTTAGCATCTGAATAATCTGCAAACTTCCAACAACCAAGACCCACATAACAATTTGTTTGCCTTTGTAGTTTATCAACCAGGTGCTAACCAAGTAAGATTACCAAGGATGGAAAGACTTAATTTTCCATTCCCAATTCCTGACCTACATGATAATAATAACCTCTAGAACATCCCTACTTCATTACTTCCCAAGTTCTATGGAATTATTACAGAAGACCCGCATACCTTCTTGTTTGAGTTTGACATCCTTTGTAGGAGTTATGACTACACAAATGATGCACACAAGCTGAAGTTGTTTCCCTCTACCCTAAAGGAGTTAGCCTTGAGGTGGTTCATGGGATTAGATGGCAATGCAACAACCACTTGGGATGAAATGAAGGAGCTATTCTTGGGAAAGTGTAAATATTATTGTAGGCTGAATGATATGAGAGGACATTTCATCTTCAAGATGTCACAGAAAGAAGATGAAACCTTGGAAGATTGTGTGTCAAGGTTTTTGTTCAGTGTGCAAAAAAACACTCAGCGCCAGCTTAATGAGGAGTCTAAAAAACTTCTCTTTCTAAGAGGAGTTAATGATGCTTGCATTGAGGCACTAGACCTCATAGTAGGAGGATTTATCACCCAAAGCAATATTGAATAAGAGTGTCTAAGGGGGAGATGCTAGTTGAATATTTCCCTCACTACAAAAAAAGGAAGAAGGATTGCAAATGCAAGGTGACGACTAATTTGGAGGTGCAAAATCTTCCTACTGAGTTAAAAACAATAGAAGGAGATGAAGAAGTGTTCTTTGTTGCTCAACTCAAGCCTTCAGCCCCAAGACAAGGTATGCCTATAGGACCCTTTGCAAAATTTTAGTTCATATAATAATTAGTGGAAAAACCAGTACCCTCTAAATTATGACCCATATTCCCAACCTCAGTGGAATAATCCTTGGCCAAATGCTCAACAAAACTAGTAGTAGACCCCGCAAGGGAATTGGCAGTCACCACAAAAAAATCAATGGAAACCTCCCCAAGGAAATTGGTAGCAGTCTAACTAGTGGAGGGGAGGCCAACAATGGTCAAATCAACTAGTCAATTTCCTTCAGCAACCCTAGTAGTAGTCAATCATGCCACCTTCTACAGCTAAGCAAAGCCAACTCAGCTACCTTCTCAACCTGCACCTAATCCAAATAACCAGCCTCAACAACAACAAGAAGTTTATTTCACCAATCCCAATCAACAACCTGTTTATGCTCTCAACTTGAGTAATATTAACTTATGGTTAGGGACAGTGCTACCTACACCTTCTCATCCCATCATTGCATAATTTCCACCTTACGAAAATGAGCAAGAAGATACTAATGACTTAGTTTCATCCAAAGAGCCCATGCAAAATCCATCATTGCCTAAGGTGCCTGATAAAACTTCACCTCCTTTTCCACAAAGGATTGAAGGTGAAGTTGTTCAAAAGCAAGAAGATCCTACGTTTGACATTCTTGAATAACTAAATCACATATGTGTAAAAATTCCCTTGTTCCAAGCAATTAAAGAAGTACCTATCTATAGCAAGGATATTAAAGAAGCATGCTTGAAGAAGCCAGGTAGGAAAAAGAAAGACTCTCAAACTATTCATGTCTTAGCTCAACTCTCAGATTTGATGCTCTAGAAGCTTACCATCCCAAAATATTCAGACCCTGGCAGTCCTATTGTGGAAATAATTATTAATGGGGTTCAAATTAAAAATATTTTAGTAGATCTTGGAGCAACTATCAATGTCATGACTAAGGATCTTGTGGTAAAGGTAAGTATTTCTGACCTAAGGGATACACCTACAATTCTACAACTTGTAGATAGTTCAACTGTCAAGCCTGATGGAGCAGTTGAAGACCTGGTAGTCACCCTAGATTCATGGGAATATCCTATTGATTTTATGGTTTTGTCTCCAAAAGAAACACTAGGAGGATATCCTATAATTCTAGGAAGGCCTTGGCTAGCCACTATTGATGATTACATACAATTTAGGTCTGGAAACATGACTATTGTTGATGGATATAACACTAGGAAGCTCACCCTTTATGCCCCAACCCAACCTCAACTTGAGCCTAGACAAGCAGTCTGTCCAGATTTAGGAGAAGAAGTGGAAGAAATGAATTATGTGGTAAACTTGATGTTGATTAACAAAGACCCTTTTATTGAGAAACAAGAAGATGAATAAATGTTGTCTAATATCCTTCAGAACAATTATGGCATTGAGTACCCCTTTTGTGAAGAAGTTCCATGTTCCTTGCAAACAATTCTTTGCTCACCTACTTCAACTCATTATCCTATAGCAACTGATTGTTTGCACACCTTATTACCCCATGAAGTAGAAATTCCTTTTTTGTTTGAAGTATCTATGCTTGAATTGACTTCCCAAGTGGAAGTAACTATAGGAAAAACCTTTACTATCAATGGTAAACTTACCAATAAGCAACAAGAGTCAATTGTCCAAATGCTTACTACCCACAAGAAAAAAATTTCTTGGGATTACATTGATATGAAAGGAATAGATCCAAAGCTATGTACACACCAAATTTTCATCAACAATAAGTTCAAACCTGTTAGACAACCCCAAAGGAGAATTAATCCTATCCTAAGAGAAATTGTCAAGGAGGAATTGTAAAAGATGTTGAATGCTAGATTTATCTACCCAATCTCAGATAGCCAGTCGGTTTCTCCACTGGTTATTGTCCCTAAGAAAGGAGGAAAATGGCGAGTGTGTGTGGATTATAGGGAGCTTAACTTAGCAACTAAATAAGATTATTTTCCTCTTCCTTTTATTGATCAAGTCCTAGATAACTTATTACGGAAAAAATATTTTTCCTTCCTTGATGGGTTTAGTGGATATAATTAGATAAAGATTGCTCTTGAGGACTAAGAAAAGACTACTCTCACATGCCCTTGGGGAACATTTTCATATTCATTCTTACCTTTTGGTCTTTGTAATGCCCCTACAACTTTCCAAAGAGTTGTGATTAATATTTTCTTAGATATTTCATATGATTGCTTGGAAATATATATGGATGTATTTACTATTTATGGTGAAACATTTGAGGAAGCCCAAGACAATTTGAAAAAGGTACTACATAGGTGTGAAGATCATAATTTTTCACTCAATATTTATAAATTCTTCATGATGATGCAAGAAGGAATAGTGTTGGGTCACTACATTTCTTCTGCAAGAATACAGGTAGACCCTTCTAAAATTGAAGTAATTTGCAGTCTACCCTTTCCTACCAAGAAAAAATAACTCAAAAGATTTTTAGGACATATCGGCTACTATAGGAGGTTTATTAAAGATTTCAGTCAAACAATAGGACCTCTATACAGTTTTCTAAAGAAGAATACGGATTTTTTCTGGACAGTAGAATGTGAAAAAACATTCCCTAATCTTAAGACTGCCCTTACACAAGCACCTATTTTCAAGGGACTAGATTGGTCACTTCCATTCCATACTCAAACAGATGCATCTTATTATGCTATTGGTGTCATCCTAGGACAAAAGAGTGGTTCAACTAAGCATGCACTTTATTATATCAGCAATAACTTACAAGGGGCTGAACTGAACTACATAGTTACAGAAAAGGAGATGTTAGCAATCATCTATGCCCTCAAAAAATTTAGGCAATATTTCATAGGCTATCAAATATTTTTCCATATTGATCATGCAACAATTAGGTATCTCATGAAAAAGAGTTCAATTATAGGGATACTAGCTAGGTGGTTGTTGTTGATGCAAGAATTTGATATCACAATTATGGACAAATCGGGTAAAGCCAATTTGGTTGTTGATTTATTGTCTAGAATACAAAGGAAATATGATCTTGCACTCATAGAAGATTCCTTTCCTGATAAAAATTTGTTTTTCATCAAAGTCATTCATCCATGGTATGCAGACATAGCAAATTATTTGGCTGTAGGAAGAACTCCTCCTCACCTCTCACCTAAGGAAAAAAGATTGTTAGTAGAGAAAAGCTTTAACTTCTCCTAGATTGCATATTGCATGTTTTACATAGGACGAGATCAAGTAATGAGGAGATGTGTGAGAGAGGAAGAAACTCATGAGATAGTACATGCAAGCCATGATGAACCTTATGGTGGAAATTTTTCTACTAAGAGAACAACCATGAAGATCTTAAATACTGGATATTATTGGCCAACACTACATAAAGATGCAACCAAGTATACCATGAGGTGTGATAGATGCCAAAGGATGGGGAAGCCAACAAGATCAGATGAAATGGCTTTGTTTCCACAAGTTTTTGTTACACCCTTTGATAAATGGGGACTGGACTTTGTAGGCCCAATTGATCCACCTTCAAATGGTAAGTCTTACATTCTCATGTGCACAGATTATGTAAGAAAATGGGTAGAGGCTAGACCTATGAAGCATGCTAGAGATAATAAAGTAGCATAATTTCTCTATGAAGAAATATTTACTAGGTTTGGTGTTCCTAGATAAATAGTGATAGACCAAGGAGCACAATTTACTTCCACTCTTATTACAACCTTAGTAAATGAATACAACATAAGGCATAGGAAGTCAAATCCTTATCATCCTCAGGCTAATGGATAGGTAGAAATCACTAACAGGGATATTGAGGCCATTTTGATAAAAATAGTGGACCTACATAGGAAGGATTGGGCTGTGAAATTACCTGAAGCTATATGGGCCTATAAAACTACTTGGAAGACTACAACAAGTTTTACACCAGTTGAAATGGTGTATGGAAAGAAGGCTATGATGTCAATGGAGTTTAAACACAAAACTTTCAAAACAGATTTGGAGTTGGATATGGATTTAACAACTGCACAAAAAGATAGAATCATGCAACTTAATGCCTTGGATGAGCTAAGAAAGAGTTCCCTGCATCATACATAAATAGTAAAAAATTAGAGGATAAAACGGTATGATAAGTACATAAAAGAAACATAATTCAAAGAAAGATATTGGGCTTTGTTATATGATTCAAGATACAAGGACAATCAAGGGAAGCTACTGACTAGATGGTTGGGGCCATACGAAATTTCAGAGGTATTTGATAATGGTGCAATTCAACTAAGCACAATTGATGATGTCAAGTTAAAATTATTGGTCAATGGGCATTGACTAAAGCTCTACCTAAAGCCCATTGATAAGGAAGAGTTCCTAAAGTAGTTTCAACTTGAGCAGGAATCTATTGATCCTACAGTTGAAGGAATTGAGTCTCGACTCCATTCCCTAAGCAATGCATGAAAAGTGCATTAATAGATCATAATAAAGGGGTCATCCATACCATTATTTCATCTGCTATCCATAGCATTTCTTCTTCTACCACCTATCACACATCACCATTTCCATGTTTCCAAAGATCACCTTTTGCAATAAAGAAGATGGAGTCACATCAGTCAGTTGCGGTGCATTATTACAAGTAAGCTCCAGTTAACTCAAAGATTGATTAATTATTTCATTTATTATGTTTAGTTAGGTATTAAGTAAGATAACAAATTTCTTATATGGTTGCAATATCCTTCGGTCATTTCTGCATGTTTAAGCATTTTACCCAATTCCTAACTGATGGCCATGTCATTACTTCCCGCTGCCATGAAGTCTTGTCACATCAAATTTTCTCGTCCATTTTGCTTAAACTTAGGATGTATTTTGAAAATTGTAATAAATGAGAAAACCTCCATTACTTCCTACAATAATGACCAGGCATGTCTTTAGCTTCTCTCTGTCAATATTTTTATGTCTAATATTTGAGTTAAGATGTTCGAAATTATTCCTTTTTTTTTCTGCATTTTTTGAAAGAAGTTCAAAAGTTTCGGTTGAGGAGAGAGCAGAGAAGTTGGTTTGAGTTATAGGAAGTTGAATTTGAAAAAAAAATAATTGAAATAACTAGCGTGAATTCTCGCTTGAAGAGTTAAGTTGCAAAGACAAGCATAAAAATGGGAGGCCAACCCATTAGTCATGAGCCTAGAAACCACAATGTCTTGTTACAAGATGCAAAACATTTGCTGCCATTTAGACAGTATGGGTGGCTCAACTATTTTCTCAAACTTGAAACATTTGATGAAGATATTTATGAGGAATTCACAAGGACATTTCACAATGGAAAGGCTAAGGTCAATGGAATAAAAATTAATGCCTCAATTTCAGAATTGCAGGGGTAACAGGGTTACCTAAAGCTGGTGAGCTATTTCCTCGAATAAGGGACGCACATAGTGCTAGGGTAGATTTTACTCGGCCTGGAGATCCTCCTCTACATGTGGATAAACAAGGAACCCAATGGATGAGTTTTCCATGGGAATGGATTCCATGAGCAAGTTATATAATCAAATACTTGACATGTGAAGGTCGGTTCTCTATTTTTAATTCTCATCATTTTAAGATATTATCTCATTTGTGTCATGGGTTATTAATGAACATACCAAATTTCCTGTATAATTTACTCCCCAATAGTGCTGCCGAATTTAAGAAGGGAATAATTAATTTTTTCTCCCACCATTGCCTCATAAAATTGCTTGTTGAGAAATCCATTAGGGATGTGCCAACAATGAGCTAGGAGGAATTTGTTGTAAATTTTAATCCATAGGTTCAAAATGTTGGACCCAGGGGTCAGCTTCTCACTTTTGAACATCAAACCTCTCAGTCAAAGGTTGAGGCCTTTGCAGTCGCACCTCCTGTGCCTAAAACATCATACTCACAAGACGAGGTCCCTCTTTCTAAAATATTTCCCAAAGAGCCAGTGAAAACCCCTGTTGCTAACCCTGGGACTTCCTCTAAGAACAAAAAGGGGAATTCACCAATGGTAACACCACAACAACAGACCCCTACACCTACTCCTAAATTTGTTAAGAGGAAGCAGACAAGAGAATCTCTTAATCTTGTAGCTAGGAACCCAAAGAAACATAAGGCAATCCCCACTCCTATATGAAGAAGATCTAGGATTTAGAACTAGGAATCCCAACATTCATTCACTACCTCTCAGTCTGCACCATCACCCTTAGACCCTTCTATTCCTACACTTGAGGAAAGGGAACCATCTATTGGTAAGACAGAGAATTTTTTAGAAGGGGCTAGCCTTGAAGAGCTTGTAGCTATTGTAGAACAAATGCAAGAAGGGTTATCGAAATAGCTACAGGAAGTAGTAGTGTGTAGTGGGGAAGAAAGAAAATCAGTTTCTGCTCAATCAGAATAAAGAAGTTAAAATAATTAAGGGATGGATGAATCACCGACTGTTCCATAAAATGCATCAGAACATTTGATGCTATAGGAACAATAGGAGGACTGGTAGGATGATGAAATGGAACAGGAAATTCTTGAGCAATCAAATGCCAAATAAATAATTGAGACAATAGAGCATGAAAATGTTTATGCACCTAAGGGAATTCAAGGGCCACTTGCAATGAATCATAACCATATTCCTCCTCTCCATGTAACGATTTTTTCTATAGGAGTGTCATGTTACATAAAACTTCAAAACCAATGGACTACCTATGAATTGGAAATTAAGAAATTGAAGAGAGTAATCCAAAACAAGGATATAGAAATTAATAATCTTACATAAAATCTCAATCAAGTAGTCCAGCTTGTTCCACATATAGTGTAGAGTAGGTCTCCCTCACCTTTTTATGCAATGTACTTAAAGGAGTTGTATTTGAACTTTCAATTAATAAGGATCTTGTAAGGTCAGAACCCTTCCTTGAACACTCCTGAGGAATTTTATGATGCATATAGGGACTCACCGTAGCATGTCAAACACCTTCTATGTGAGTTCTATTTACACAGTTTGGTTGTGCCTCATGATAAAGAATGGAATCCTCTGTGCTATGTAGGATACATACACATTAGTGCTCTGATCTCCTAGATGAGGAATGAAATTAGCAGGGGAGAATAGTTTGACAGTTACAAACATGATGAGGTTAGCATACCACTGATAGTAAGAAATGAATCTAAGAAGGGAATGGGCATTTACTTTGTCTAGAAGAAGCTATGGGGAGATAAAAGGGCTAGGTCATTAATTGAATCCTTGAGACAAGAAGTGTTTACTCAATAATCCCAAATTATAAATGATGACCTCAATGTTGCTGCATAGCACAACCAAACAATATGGGAACACTTGTCATTGCAACTAAGAAGGGAAGAGCCACATACCGCAAATAACCTATATGCAACTACTTAGAGAGTAGAGAGGTATATGAGAAACACAAGAACAAAGAAAGAAAATTGGTTGCCATTGGTCATATAGCCATCCATTCTCTTATGGCCACTGTTGGCCATGTAGGGAGAAAACAATACCTATAGTAGGAACTCATATTATAATATGTGGAAATGATTGGAATCTATGAGGAGTCACTTCTAGATTTTTCAACATGGTGAATGTAGACAACAACTGAATGCTGATTTAAGATAGTTTTCTCGGAGGAAAAATGCTAGACTTTCTAAAGGGAATAGCAAGTAGTTGGTTGAGGGGAATGATGAGCCCAATTTTTGGCATATTTTAGACTATGTTTGTAAACATTTTTATATCTTTTATTATGCTGAGAAGACATTTAATGGTAATTATGGAAGTGATACATAGACTTTATGCTTAATATAACAAGTTTATTATGATAAGTCTTTCCATGGTTATTGCTTAAATGTTTTATTAGTTTGATAGAAGATGTGTGCCTTGTGAATTTTTGTGATGACATTCCTTTCCTGCAGCCACTACTGTTAACCTTCCTGTAGCCATATCCAAAATATTGTTTGCTCCAAACCAATACCCAATAAATGTATGAATGGAATAATGGATTGTCTTAATGAGTTGAATGTGTTGAGCTGATCCCCTGCCATAGGAGTAGTTGTTAGTTATTTGCAGGGATAGAGTCTCAAGGAGAACATTTAGCCTCCACTAGATCATTGCAGGACTGATTCAAATCAGACCAATTCAACAACAAGAAGTGAGGAGATAGTTGATAAGTCATCCACCTTGCTAGGGAAGCATTCAAGGAATCCAGCAGAGGCGTCTTGATGACACATAAATCTAGGATAGTGGTGCTTTAATTCTTCAAACTGATTTGACTCAATTCTCCCTCTTGTGTCCACTTCTTCTTTAGGTTGATCATGATGTATTAAAGATTTCCCATTTTATGAGGGTAGTTGTTAGGTTTCAATTTTGAATAAATATCATGTTCTCCTTTAGAGAAAGGGCTGGAAGTTTACTGTGTAATAGCTTTAGTTTTTGAGAAATACAGTTGCAAATTTATGAGCAATGTATTTATCAATTTTAGTTCAATAAAAGTGTTCATGGAATTTACAGTTTAATCTATTGTGTATCTCTGACACTACCTAAGGGGGGCCATTTAGGGACATTTTGTATCTTTTCATTTCTGTAGTTAGAATAATTGTATTTCTCTTTCATAAGAACTTCAGTGTGACTTCCTACATCTAACAAAATTACAGAACTATCAAATGTTCCTCAAACCACTAGGGATAGAGTAGTTCATGTCATTAAAACTGGATATAGTTTTCATTCTAAGAAAATTTAGTCAGTTAGAGTTTGTTTCCAGCAATTCTAATTATAGCATAGTATTTTCAGGAAATAACACATGTCTAAAATAGGTGGTTAGTGCGTATAATTTGCAAACCCATTTCAAGTCTAACATCCCTAGGTTGCCAATTAAATGATGTCCTTTAGTAGATTATGACTGCTAGTTGTGATGCCTAATCCCTAAGTAGAGGAATTTATGTTTCTAGTCATCAACCTGATTAAAGGACACTACAGGGGACACATGGATTCTTCCTCCATTTGATGCTCTTCAACACTTGGATACTTGTTCTTATAAAGGGAACATCCTCTATGATTCCCTCCAACTTATTCATCCTCCACCATTGATCTCTCCAGACTAAATCTTGACTGTTGAATCCTACCACATCACTTAATGCCTTGGAAAAATCTATAAATAGAGGCTCATTTACAACTTTTAGGGGAGAGAGCAAAGCATAAATCTACTTTGCAGAAATCATATCAACATTGTGAGCTTAGCACAACATTTTAGTTTAGCATTTAGCATTTAGCTTAAATTAGTGGTATCATGGAAATTTTATTTCTCGAAGCCTAATTATTGCATTTTCATATAGTATTTCATATAGGTTTTGCATTATTATCACAACAACATCTCAACAATCATTCAAAAACAACAATAGCATAATCTTAATATTATATCATTTAGTATTTCATATCAAATACATCAAGCATGTAGATGTAGGAATAGAATACCTACATTTCATTATAGCATCTCACTTTTTAGGTTGTCATCTGATAATTCATGTGCAAAATAAATAAAATCTGAGAGCATTCATGATTTAGAGGATCCTTGAGAATAGAGAACAATGGAATGGTTTCTAGGAATATTTTTATCAATTTATTTGTTATTTTGATTTCCTTAATGTAAATGTTTCATTGGTGTGTGGTTTAGATTGATATTTCTTACACATATGTTTATACTGAGTGAGTTTGACATCTAGTATGTCGATAGGAAAGCCATCAAGGGTCAAGCCACTGTAGATCAACTAGTTGAAGCACCATTACATGATGATCACCCTCTACACATTGAGTTTCCAAACTCTGATGTCCTTACCATAATAAAAAAACAATGGATGTTATACTTTGATGGATCATACACTCAACATGGATCAGGAGTGGGAATTTAATTTTTCACCCCTTAAGGGCATACCATTCCAAAATAATATAGACTAATATTCCCCTGCACCAAAAAAATGGCGGAGTATGAAGCAATCATCATTAGCATCAAGATAGCTATAGGGTGGAAAATCACGAGTTGCAAGTCTATGGAGATTCTCAACTGGTCATAAATCAAGTCAATGATGACTATCAGACAAAGGATGAAAAACTGATGCCCTATAAAAGAATGATTGATGACTTTAAGAAATAATTTTTCACTATAAAATTTGAACAAATACCAAGAATAGACAACAAAGTTGATGATGCTATGATAACTATTGCTTCTCTATTACAAATTCCCAATAAATGGAGCCATTATGAGTTCATGGTGGAAGAACTATTTACCCCTACCTATGATGATCTTGAGTCCAAAGTAATTTTCCATTTACTTGACGTTGATACCTTGATCTATGGGAAGATATAAACCTATCTAAGAGATAGCACTCTTCCACCTGACCTATCATTGAACTGAAAACAAAACTTCATCCGTCAAGTTGCCTGACACACCCTTATTGCGGATGTACTTTACTGACAAGGTCTTGATGAAACTCTCCTTCGATGTTTGGAATGCGAAAAGTCTAAAACAACCTTACAGGAAGTTCACGAGGGTATATGTGGAACACATTCAAGTGGTATTACCCTAGCAAAGAAACTCCTATGTTTGGGGTATTACTAGCCGAATATGGAGAAAGAGTATTTTCATTTTGTCAAGAAATGCAAAAAGTGTCAGATCCATGGTAACCTCATACATGCATCGTCTTAAGAACTCCAACCATTTGCATCAACTTGGCCCTTTTGAAAGTGGGGACTTGACCTTGTGGGAAAAATCCATCCATCTTCCAATGGGAATAAATTCATAATCATGACCACCGAGTACTTCACAAAATGGGCTGAAGTTGTTACTTTAACTACTATCACTGGTAAGAAAATTCTTCCTTCATCCTCAATTAATTTTTTTTTTTATATGGTATCCCTAGCTCCATTGTCACTGAAAATGGAAGACCTTTCAAGAACCAAGACGTGCAAGAAATTTTTGAAAAATTCCACATCCAACAATGATTCTCCATGCCTTACTACCCTCAAGGGAATGACCAAGCAGAGGCCTCAAACAAAACCATCTTGAAGATCCTGAAGAAATTCGTCAACGAGGTTGGATGTGATTGGCATGTCCAACTAAACCTTGTTTTGTGGGCATACCATACCAAAAATTTTACCCCCATAAGAGCCACACCGTATGCTCTTGTATACGGATCAGAGGTTGTTTTTCCTATTGAGGTTGAATTACCCTCAATCAGAGTGTCATTGAAAGGCATCATCTCAGATGAAGACAATTAGGTATCTAGATTACAAGATTTGAAACTATTGGATGAGATTTTTCAGCTTTCAGTTGATCACCTGAAAGCATACAACAAAGAATGTCAAGAATTTATAATCACGAGTTCAAACAAGGAAAATTCTAGGTCAGTGATTTGGTATTGAAGGAAAATCTGCACAATCAACAAGACAAAGAAAATAATGGAAATTTTGAACTAAATTGGCTAGGACCCTTTGTCATTGTATCAGTCTATGGATTAGGAGCATATTAGTTATCTACGCCTGAAGGGGATCTATTTGAGGAACCTATGAAAAACCTCCATCTCAAAAATTTATACTCATAAATAATCTAGTGCATGTAAAAATGTCCTGAAGAAATCTAAAAAAATTAGAAAATGTCTTGAAGAAATCCAAAAAGATCACAAAAAGTCTTGAATTTTTAAAAAAGCCAAAAAATACAAAAAATCAAAAAAGTCCTTAAAAATACAAAAAAATCAAAAATGTCTTGAAAAAGTGGTCACCTTAATGAAAACTGGCAAACAGGTGTCTTGGTGACAACAAAAATAATTAAATAGATCAAAAATACAAAAAAAAATAAAAAAAAAAAGAAAATGTCTTGAAAAAACGGTCACCCTAAGGAAAACCTAGCAAACAGGCATCTTGGTAACAACAAAAAAAATCATAAAATTTGAAAAAGGCGCAATAAAAGAAAATAGTGAAAACCTAGCAAACATACACTATTTGTGATGAATTGGCTTCTCCATCTGTTGGAATGTGTTTCAATCATCCACTTTTTCTATCATTACGCATACGCGCCTATCATAAAATGAGCTTCATGTACATATCCGGTTGTTGTGGTCGTGTCCCACCTTGGCTTGGTTATGAATGTACATATCCATAATAAGTGGTTTTTTTCTCCCTGGGGGCAACCTGCTTTGAGGTTAAAACAACAAGACAACCTAGCAAAAACAACAATCACACTAAAACATCAAAATTCAACATCAATCATAATCAATCAGACAATCAACCATCCAAATCAACATCAATACAATCAAATCAAATCACACTGGATGATCATCTTCTAAATCAGGGTTTAATCACTTTAGCACAAATGTTCAATTGTTGTATCTTGATTGTTGTTATCATTTCTTTGGAGCAACTCAAGGATGTCATGAACTAGAGAAGCTATGATCAAGAATGATATTTTTCTTTGTCTTTTGCTTGTGAGCTGATCATTATTACTATGTAAATCATCACGAGACATGATCTACAAAGTATCATTGATGACATTCTAGATTGACATAGGAAAAGGATTAACTCTTTTATGTTTTATGCAAGAAATACTCAGGTCATCTCAGTTCAATTATGCCTAGATGCTTGTGTTAACTTGCAATATCAAAAATTCATGAAAATTGTACTCAATTCATCATGGTATAATTATAACATCGATGTTTGTACTAATTTTAAACATGGAAGAAAGGCTCAATGATGATACCAAACACAAAAATTCAGCTGACATGATGACAACAGTGCATGGTTAGGTTTTCATGGATAAGATAGATTTGCATCCATACTAGTTTTGCATCTGCATTTTAGATTTTTTTCTAAGGTGGGAAATTTTCAAAATGATGTTGTCTCTCTCTTTAAAGGATTGAGTACATTTGATATTAAAAAAAACATAATCATTCAAATATAGTTGCATAAAGCATTCACATGTAGTTGCATGAGCATTTTAAGTTTACACGAGCTGCATTGGAGAACATTATCATATCATACATCCATTCATGCATTCATCATAACTTTGCATTACAAAAATCCAAAAATAAAGCATTTGCATAAGCCATTCATTATCATAAAATAATTCATCTATCTATCCATGCATTTATCATACATTTGCATTTGAAAAATCCAAAATCATAAACCATCCATCTATGCATGTATCATACATTTACATTTGAAAATCCAAAAAAAACATAATCATACACATTTGCATTCATCATAATATTTCCATTAGATAAATCAAAAGAAAATAGCATTTCTCATAAACCATAATTCATCCATCATGCATTAGATATCATATATTTACTTCATTCGTCCATCCATACATTTGATCATGTATTCACATTTCATAAAATAAATCATTTCCCATTTGTCATCCATACATTGCATTATATAATTGCATCAGAACAATTCAAAAAATAAAGTGCATCCCATATCATTTGCATGATTTCATCCATCTCACACGTCATAACAAAAACATCATCCATACACACATAGAACCATACATCATCAACTCATTAAATGCATCCATACATAACCATATATAATCATGGCATAATCATATAAACCATCACATGACATATAGTACATAAAGGTAAAAGGAATACATAAAACAAAAACATATAGACAACACATAGATCACAAATCACCATTGCATCTCATATAATCTCAAAATAATAATGTGAAGTGTACAAGGATGTCCAAACATGTAGAGAAATACAACATAAAAAATGTGGTAGTGTATCAAATGTCTCAAAGTACATCAAATATGATCAAATGGAGCTATGTGGTGCTCCCCCCAGACATCGCTAGCCTCTTTGAGCCTTTTGCTAAGCCACTTGATGTACCTACACCTGATGGACCTATACCCAGGTCCCTACCTATTGGATCTCTATGTGGTGGCTATGTCACACCCTTGCTAGCGGTTTGAGTCTGACTTCGACCTGATTGGGATTGTGCATAACTTACAAACTACTGTGCATGCACTACCTCATGATATATCAATTGGTAATACTCTGCCTCCTATGTAGTATGATGAACCTCCCTAAGATAATCGGTTGTAGTGGTCCCCTTGGCCATTCTCTGCAATATATCAACTAAGGCAACTGCTTGCTCACCCTATTGTCTAGTTGCATCCCTCTCAGTCGTCAAAGAAATAAAATGTGCTAGTACTAGTGCCTATTCTTGTATTTTTCCCTAGGCCTATGTCAGCTGCCCCTATAATGCCTACACCTGCGTTTGTAATGCAACTATCTATGTCTATTGTTGGTGCGAGGGCAACCAAATGTGAATCTGCTACTACCCTGCCTATATCAAAGATCTCCTCCTCTTGGGTACTACGAAATATAGTACCAGCCCACGTTTACCATCTCAGCAAGCATCGCCACCCCCATCTCCATCATCAACTCCATCATCAACTCCATCATCACCCTCATCATCTCCCTCCTCACCCTCTCCCTCACCCTCTCCCTCCTCTTCATCTGCATATCCTCCATCCCTCCTATGTCTGAGTGCACGTCATGGCCCTCTATCATCACCCTCCAAAATAGGTACCGGATCATCAGGACTAGAAATCCATGGAAAGGGATGTGTGTGAAAATACTAGGCATAATCATCTATCATCTATGAATTTTCTATCTCAGGGTGATACTACCATAGCATTAGCTACAATCCATAATACTCCTAGCATGTTTCCCTATAGGAAAAAGTAGGACCCCATTCTAGAATATCCTATCTCCTACGTGCATAATGGGCCACTCCCTGGGGAATTCCTTATACTTTGCCAAACTTTGATGCACCCTCCCAAGAAGGATTCTCTCAAGTATATATGGTGTCCGACCAATCAAATATCTGGAAATGCATACATAGGGAATCTATGTGTCATCCTCTAGCCATGGATCACAATCTACATATAGTCACTAGGTGACTGTATCCAGGTCATCCAATACCCACCTCCAATACTCTAACTTTCCCAACTTATGTTGGACAAGTGGACCTATGTAACTAAAACCATAAGGTATGTCAATTGGATGAGCCCTATCTTCCATTGGTCATGTAATTGCTATATGCTCCAATGCCCAGATCTGCAAAAGTGTCACACTTGTCGAGAGACTAGCACCACTGAGATATAAAACCTGATGTAAATCATGATATAAATGAGAAAGCATGCATGAAACCCAAGTGTATCGAACAACCTATGTGATCATCTGTGCAAGTGTTCAACCCCAACCAATAGATAGTCCCTTCGACCTACGGTCGAGAAATATAAAGCCTCCAATGAATCCAACAAGTACATACAGTAAGGGTTGATACATGAATACCATATCTCACCATGGAATCTCGTAGCTGCTAATCTAAGAATCCTGGAAAATCCTCCTTAGTTCATTTGTCCCTCCCTACTCCTCATGACCATAAATGACCAAATCTCCAACAATAGGAATCCTCATAATCTGATATACATCCTCAGGTGTCATCATCATCTCACCAATGGCTAAGTGAAAAGTATTATGATCACTATTCCATCGCTAAGCTAGTGTAGTTAGAAGCCCCCATATTAATCCTATACTGAGGCATGTCAATCAGTGAGGTCAAACTGCATCAAGAAATAATATCTAAATCTCCCTGAACTAACAATGATATCATATCCCATATCTTTGGAAAGTGATCCCAAATTTTCAACACTCCTAGACCACCCTCCTATAATCATAACATATCACACATCAATCAACCTATCAATCAATCTATCAATCAACCAGCCTATCAATCAATCTATCAATCAATCAACCTATCATTGATCTTAACCTATCATGAGGTCAATCATCACCTATCCTATCATTGATCCTCACCTATCATGAGGTCAATCATCATCTAATCTATCAACAACATCAAATCATTGGCTGATGCAATCCTCAACCATAAAAACAAGGAAACATAAAAAATCATCAAATTTGGCTTCAATTCTTTAAAACTATATTTCTATGCACTAAACATCCAAATGCACTACAAAATCCCATGGATGTGCTAAAATAGGGTCTTTATGTCCTAATTCCATGTATGCGCTACAAAACCCTATCAATGTGCTAAAATATCTACTCAATGTGCTAGAAATCCCTATGCACTAAGTCATTAACCCAATGAACTACATTATCTACCCTATGTGGAAAAATTTACCAAATGCATGACAACAATTACCAAATGTGCTATAATGGGTTCCCTAAGCACTAATCTATTCTTTGGGATTCCTCAGACCCTATGCACTAAATCAGGCACCCTATGTGCTAAAACATGACCAAAAAGTGGGAAATTCAATGCAATTTTTGAAAACAAAGAGGTTCTCGGGGTACGTACCGGATGTCAACACGCGGTTGGGCATTGATGGTGGAAAAATAGCTCGAGTCGGTGGGTGTGACATGGAACCTTGTCCATTCTAGCTCTCTTAATCACTCCAATTTTCAAAATGCAAATGACACAAATGATCTCTCTTTTCACCTTTTTACCTATTAAAAGGGGTAATTAAGTGGGAATTATGGTGGGATTTATTTTATTTATTTTTTCAAGAGGCCTTTAATCAATTAATCAAATATGGCAAGTTCAATATCAATTTATTTGGAGATAAGTCATTCTCGCATCATTAAATTTGTAAATCATCAAAATTTGAAAAATTCAGAAAATCATCAAAAAATTCAAAAAATCCCCCATTTATCTCCTGAGGGGGCATACATCCGTCATCACTTGAAAATCAGTGTCTGGGGCATGTCAAAAAATTTATCATCACGATATGGCAAACTTTTTTTTTAAAGCAATGTGTAAACACATCACTTCAAAGAGGGGGAAAATGTATACACCTAAAATTGGTTTGGAGAAAATTTATTAAATACTAGTTATTTAATTAATAAATCTTAAATTCCTCTACTTATAAATAAATTGCAAAATTTATTTATATAGTTCATTTTCTAATTTCTTCATATCTTAAATCATTTTCTTCATGACTTAATTAAATAAATAAATCTAACTGATTTGTTTTATTTGATTAATTCCCTCTCATTAAATTTGAATTTCTAAATTCAATTTTGTCACATTTCTACATAATTCTCTAACCTCCTTCCACCTCATCATCCACCTCACCATGTGTCACATGAATTTAAATATTTCTAATTTCTAAATGGGAATTTCCATCAACAAACTCTTAACAAGATTTGGGACACATGGCTTCTTCCTCCATTTGATGTTCTTCAACACTTGGACACTTGTTCTTCTAAAGGGAACATCCTCCATGATTCCCTCCAACTCCTTCATCCTCCATCGTCGATCTCTCCAAACTAAATATTGACTGTCGAATCCTGCCACATCACTTAATTTCTTAGAAAAATCTACAAATAGAGGCTCATTTATAGCTTTTAGAGGAGAGAGCAAAGCATAAATCTACTCTGCAAAAATCATATCAGCATTGTGAGCTTAGCACAAAATTTTATTTTAGCATTTAGCATTTAGCTTAAATTAAATTTATCATGGCAATTTTATTTCTAGAAGCCTAATTGTTGTATTTTCATATAGCATTTCATATAGCTTTTGCATTATTATCACAACAACATCGCAAAAATTATTCAAACACAACAGTAGAATAATCTTAACATCATATCATTTAGTATTGCATATCAAATACATCAAGCATGTAGATTTAGTAATAGAATACCTGCATTTCATTATAGCACCTCATTTTTTAGGTTGTCATCCGATAATTCATGCAAAATAAATACAATCTAAGAGCATTCATGATTTGCATGATCCTTGAGAATAGAGAACAATGGAATGGTTTTAAGGAATAATTTTATCAATTTATTTTTATTTAAATTTCCTTAATGTAAATTTTTCATAGGTGTGTGGTTTAGATTGATATTCCTTACACATATTTTTATTACCCACATACACAAAGTGTTTGGAATCAAATTCTATATTAGGAGAGATGAATAAAATATAGGAAATTTTGATGCAAGATAAGATGAAGGAATCTTCCTTGGATACTCTACAAAGAGAAAATAATATAGATGTTATAATAAAAATCTAAAGAAGATAGTTGACAGAACAAGTGTCAAAGTGGATGAAGAATATCATCAAAACTTAGTGTTGATAGAAGGATATGAATCTGATGGACCCCCTTGTAGAGAAGAAGAAGAAGAAGAAGAGAAAGAGATAATAGTAGAAGAAGAAGAAGCTCTAGAAAAAAATCCCAAGACTCATAATTATGTGTAGAAGAATCATTCTAAATATCCAATCATTGGAGATAAGAGAAAATGTGTACTGACAAGAAGATGAGTTTCTATGGAAAGGAACATGTAAACTATTGTCTACTTTCTAAAGTAGAACCTAAAATAGTAACTGAAGCTTGAAAGGATTAGATTTGGATCAAAGCTATGAAAGAGAGTTGATGCAAAATGAGAAGAATAAGAAATTGGAACTAGTCCCAAGCCCAACAAATAAAAATGTGATGGGAACTAAATGGGTTTTCAAGAAAAAGTTGAATGAGAATGAAGAATTTATCAAGAACAAGGCTAGACTTGTGTGTAACGGATACTCACAAATGGAAGGAATGTATTTTGAAGAGATTTTTTCTCCAGTGGAAAGAATGGAAGCCATTAGGATTTTTTTGGATTTTGTAGCTCATAAGGACTTCAAGGTTTATCAAATGGATGTCAAGTATGCATTCTTGAAAGGTGAGTTTGAAGGAAAGGTCTACATTGAACAACTGAAAGGTTTTCAGTTATTAGAATACTTTGATATGGTTTTCAGGTTGAAGGTCTTGTATGGGATAAAATAGGCTCCTAGGGTTTGGTATGAAAGATTGGATAAGTACTTATTGTAGTAGAGATTCAAAAAGGGCACCACAGATAACAATCTTTACTTCAAGGTTGAGAAAGATGAAATCCTGATTGTGGTTGTGTATTTTGATGACATAATCTTTAGAGGAAATGAAGAAATGTGGAAGAAGTTTGTAGAGGAAATACATAAAGAGTTTGAAATGTCAATGTTTGGGGAGATGGATTTCTTCCTTGGGCTAAAAATTAGTCAATATGATAAAGGTATATTCATCTCACAAACAAAGCAAGTTAAATAAATTTTAAATAGGTTTGGAATGGAGGACTCTAAACCAGTATGTAATCCCATGGTTACTGGTTGGAAGTTGAGAAAAATTGATGAATCTCCTAAGACAGATCGAAGAAAGTATAGATCAATGATTGGTGGATTTCTATATCTAACTACTACTAGACTGAATATCATGCATGAAGTGTGTTTTGTGGCAATATTTCA
Source organism: Sequoiadendron giganteum (assembly GCA_007115665.2). Lineage (NCBI taxonomy): Eukaryota > Viridiplantae > Streptophyta > Pinopsida > Cupressales > Cupressaceae > Sequoiadendron > Sequoiadendron giganteum. The sequence continues at coordinate 486,732,869 of CM021108.1, read as the reverse complement.
AGAATGTCCTGGAGAATCACATGTGGCAGTAGTAAAAAGGATATTTAGATATAAATGAAAGGCACTTTGAACATACTAATTTCTCTTTGAGTGCTTATATTGATGCAGATTGGGCATGTTGCAAAAATGATAGCAGAATTAAAATTGGATGCACTTTCTTTCTCGGAAGCATATTAGCTTCTTGGTTGAGTAAGAAGAAGGATTCACTGTCACTATCTATTATAGAGGTAGAATATATTGCAGCAACATCTTGATGCACATAGGTGTTGTGGATGAAGCAAACATTAAAGGATATCAAAGTATCATATGATGAACCTATTCATATATTGTGTGATAATACAAGTGCTATCAAAATTTCAAAAAATATGGTAATGTATTCAAGGACAAAGCATATATCTATTTGGTATCACTTTCTAGGAGAGAAAGTTGTAGGGAATGAAGTGAAGTTGGAGTATGTTCCTACAAAGGATCAAATAGTAGACATCTTCACGAAGTCTCTTCCAAAAGATATATTTGAGTATCTTCAACAAAAGCTAGGGGTTATTTAACCTCCTTTCAACTAGATGCATGAGTTGGTGCATCTGTCCAGGTGAGAAAATCAAGATTTATTCTTTGTACTAGACTGATGAAGGCTACCTCTCAGGGGGAGTAGGTAGTTGTGTCTTTATTTGTTGTAGTCAGGGGAGCATATATTGTTCTCCTAAGGGGAGAGAGAATGTAAGAGAGAGCTATGGAGAGAAATCAGGTGAGAGATTTTCTTGCAAGTATTTCCTAAAGTGGAGTATGTAGTTTTTTCCCTTTTCCATTGATGTCAAAGGGGGAGAGAAGACTGAAACATAAGGAAATAATTAAAGTCAAAGCGGGAGAGAATATTGAAAAATAAATAAAGTAGAGAAAGAAAGAAGTCTAAAATGAAAGAAATTTCCAAGTAAGGGGGAGTTCTTCTTGATGTAGGGTTGATTTTGTAATCTAGTGTTGCCATCGCAAGATTGATTTTGTTTTGATGGTTTTTAGAACTAGTGTTGCCATCAATGACAAAGGGGGAGACTGTTACAGATTATTTTATTGTTATCATTGATGTCAAAAAGGATATTGTTGAAATATGTTTTCTTTAGTTTTTTCAATGATGTCAACATATTTCAACCTCTAGCATGGTGTTGCACATGGGTAGATTGTTGTATGAGTTTTGGTGTTGAGTAGGTGTTGTTGATGTGGCTGGTTCACTTGGTTTCTAAGTTCTTTGAGAAAATTTGAATAAAGAGTGTACAAGGTGATAGATTTGTGTTCTACATTATGCTCCACATTTATTCATGGTTGAAGATGTTCTTGTGTGGTTTGGATGAGATGATCAAAGGTGTTCAAAAAAATTACATCCAAAATTTTCAGGTTCTAGATCATGTGACAGTGGAAGTTGTGTTTGACACTGTGTTACCTATGAAGAAGGTTTTTTGGGAGAAATGGAATTGCTCTACATTTCTTTGTATTGAGGTTTCTTTTCTTGAAAAAATGGGAACATGATAATATTTTTTGTACCTACCTTTTCTTGGAGTGTTGTGTGTGCAAATTTTCCACAAGGTTGGTTAGTGAGTGTCTATTGCAATGATTCTAGTTGCACAAGATGATAGTATCCTTGGTTTCAGGTGGTTGTGGTAGTGTTGTTGAATATTTTGATGGTGTTGGAATATTATAGGATGTTGTGTGATGTTTCATGGTATGTAGGGTGTTTCTAGAATTGCTGAAGAGCGAATTGATTGTTTGGTAGCATTAATATAGGTTTGATGTACCTGACATAATAGTGTTACTTGTGGATGTGATTTGTGAATTGTGTAAGTATGGTGTTGCATGTTGGTGTATATTTTGGTCTCGATTAACCCTTAGTGTGGTTCACCTTCACTTATTTCCACCAAATGTTTTTTTGGTGCTAACCTATTTGGTGGTTGCATGTTTGAGGTGCATATGTTTCATTGAGGCTAACCTAGGCAAGGTTGTTTGAGGTCACAAAGGATATATAAGAAAGGTTAATTTTTTGAGATGAGTGTGGTGTGTTGTGGTGTCAAATGTGATCAAGAGTTGTAATCTAAGTGTGAGATTAAATTCCTAAGGCTACCAGAAGTAGTGAGTAGAAGGTGTAGAATTTTAGTATACCTAAAATTGTTGGAGGCAGTTTTTTGAAGGTTACAAATGATTTAGAGTTGTTGTGGTGGATCTTGTTTCTCTGAGGTAGTGAACCTCCTTGTAATAGTATTATTCTATTCTAGATAGTGAGTCCTCTAGATAGTGAGCCCTTGGTAGTGATCCATTCTTTTCTTTTGGGTAGTAATCCCTTTTGATAGTGTGCCTTTTGTAATCAGTGTTGTTATTCATATATGTGTGAGCTAATCCTCACTATGGTTTCTCCCTAATTAGTATTTTCCATGTAAATTTGGTGTTATATTGTGTATGGTTGTTCATGTCTTGATGTTTCACTTGTTTACATTCATGCTAATGCTTAATGAGGGTTTAAAGATTAATGAGGGTTTGAATTTTTTAATGTAGAACTAATTCACCCCTGCTCTCAATTATCCTGTGTGTCTAACAAAGTCCACTTTGAAAATTTTTAGGGTTTCAAGGTTTCTAATGTTGTTGTGTTGGTCTAATCTGTCATCCTTGGTATGCCATTCCTAAAAAGTTTGATTTCCCCTATAATCTTATTTTCCTTGAAATATGTTATTTGAGGCTTGGTCATTCATGCATATTTTCCTCAACTGACAACTTTCCTTTCCAAAATTCCATTTTGTAAATTTTTGGGGTTTCAATATTTCTCATGTCATCATATTGGTCTAACCTCTCATCCATGGAATTTTATTCCTAACAAGTCCGATTTCAATATTTTAGGGTTTCTCATACCCTCATGCTTGTTAGACATTCAAGTAATTTATTACCTTCTCCCTTTGGCATGCAAATTCTTGAAACTCCATCGTTTGAACGAAAATATCTACCTACCTTCCTACGTGACCCAAGGCACCATTAATGGTCTCAAAATGAACATGATTTGACAAGTGATGGTTCTTTGAGGTATTTTGGTATATTTGGGCCCCTCTAATACATGGTTAGTGTAATAAAGAATATGGTTGATGATGTAAGGGGCATGGCTTCAAGTGTATGACCATGTCAAGGTGATGCAAGTGGGTATGAGAGGCCTGGAAAATTTCAAATGACCATGGTTATTTCACCAAGGTCTCTAGATGGTGGTGAAAAAAATATTTCCCCAAATGAACAAAGAGAATTGGAGATGATAAAATTTTAAATAAAGTAGAAATTGCAGAACCAAAAAAGGAAGGATACTTAGAGGAAGCCCCAGGGTTTCAATTTCTAGTTCTAGGTGTAGCTATTTTTACATTTCAATGATCTAATTTTTTCCCAAACCTATAATAAAACTTGTAATATTTGAATATTGAATGATTAAAGGAAGAATCAACCTTATTTGAGTGTCTCCTTATATATGGTATTCATTTCTTGATGTAGTTTAGTTTCTCAACTAGAAGTCTAAAGTCCTTACAAATATTTTACATGGTATCTTTTCAACATAATAAAGGAAGTGTATGGATATTATTAGGATAACTAAGTAGACTCACTTAATATTTTGCAACTAGATATTATTTTTTGAATGTATATGTAGAGCCCAACTTGCTTGTGAATTTTTAAAGGTGTAGTCTTTTGTAGTGACTTGATTATGAAATTATTATGTTTTTAGTTAATACATGTTTGATTAAGTCCAAAGAATATATTAGCCAATGGATAAATGAAATTGTTTATGAATTTATTTCTCTCTCATCATCCCCAAAACACTGTAATACATCCACTCAAACACCCTTTTAGTTTTATTTTATGTGTGTTCCATTGACATGTTTGAATGAATATAACAACACAAGGGTGTATCATCTACACATTCTTAGACACTTATATGGCATATTATCTATTAATAAGGTTCTCATCCTTACATCTCTAAACTAGAACATATGTGTGTTGTGAAACCAATATTAGGATACATTAGTGGGTAGGTATAGTTTTTGTAAGGTAGTGTTTAGTATTTCAATTATTAATTCAATACCTTCTAGGGAAAATCCTTCTTGGTCTTGCAAAGCTAAAAGTGCATGAGGTCTTATGTACCTCAATCATTGGTCCTTAGCTTCCTAACCTAAAGAAAATTTTGTGGCTATTTCCTCCAAGTTTGATGCCTTGATCTTGGAAGATTATCATACCTTATGGATTTGGGGCCAACAACTCAGATCACCAATAAAAGTAATATTGGTTAAAATAAAAAAGGGAAAAACATATGATAGGGTTTATGAACACTATTTAGTGAGCCCCAAAACCTTTTTTTTTTTATGAAGATAATTTTTTTTTAATATTACACTTTTCCCTCACTTTAGCAAGTTGATGACACTAGGTGATTGTTGTGCCTTGCACACACACCCTATAGAAAATGAGGAGCCCCATTTTTAATTTATTTTATTTTATTTTTGGTTTGGTTTTAGTTTTAGGGTTAGGTTTAGGGTCTACCTTTTGTCTCTTTGCTTGTTTGAGTTTGGGGGGTTTTTGGTTACTTTTGGGCTAAGTTATTTCCCTTATGCATGAATTCGAGCAAGGAAAAAATTGTTAAGAATGGTTCATATGATCTCCCTTAGTCAAAAACTCACAATCCTTTGAAACCCACAAGCTATCAAAGTTTGCATGATATTCAAACCCACAAAGGAAAGGTGAATTATAATCCTCACAAGTGTGAAAGCACACATAATCTAAATCCTCGCATGAGGTGAAACCCACAAAATTTTGTTTTTACATCTTAGTTCCTATGAGGAAAGGTACTTCCCTTTTTTAGAATTCTTACGATCTTTTGATCCTCACACTCTCCAATTCTCACATGGTCTGATTTTTTGCATAGAATTTTGAAACCCTAAGTTTTGTCCACTAGTGTATGAGACATTATCTACAAAATAAATTAATGGAGTTCAATGATAGGGGAATTTAAGCTGGTTTGGATTTTTTATTTCATCATTTGCATCAATACAAAAGTTAGTTGAAGCAATTTTCAATCTTTCTTTGTGATCTTAGGAATAATTATTTTTGTTTATTTTTATAGAGACCTACAATTTCAAAGTCCTATAAAATTGGAAGTTTTGTTTCACCATTTTCCATTGTTTTCATTCAAATGTATTTAATCCATCTTTCTTTTATTAAATAATTTTCTAGGGTTTTAGATTTTAAGTTTTTTTTTCATTTTCATGTCGGCCCTAGAGGGGTTCTTGAGGGCTCGGGTATAATTAATTCAATATAATTATGGTAGCTCCATGCATTTAGAGTCATGGAAGAAATTGTATAGCCCTTAAAATATTGAAAAAAATCATTAATAAGTCATGCCTTAATAGTCTCTTGAGGGCTTAAGTATTAGGGTTTATACAAGATGGGCGTAGTGTCAATTTCGTATAACCTAAGCCCATGGAGGTTTTGAGGTTAAAGCTTTAAATCTCTAAAATTCAAAACTTTCAAGAACCCCAATTACATTTGTCCCACAAAATCTTAAAACCTACGAAATCCCCTTTGTGGAAATTCCCATGTGGGAGTCTTGGAGTTCTAGGCTCGCATTTAAAAGGTTAAGTTCTACTCATAGAACCATGGGATTTGAAGCCTCGCATATTCCCAAGAACCACAAAGCTTAAAATCATGTGTCACTCGAGAACTTGCATACTCTTAATTTCCACAGACTTAAAATTTCCATAAATGTTTTCCCATGGAAATATTTTTGTGGGTTTTCAAACCTTGCTTTCCTATATAGGTGGTATTATGACGAAGGAGTCCTTGATTCCCACAAACCTAAAGTTCCCACAAGTTGTTAATATTTGCAACATTTTCAACCTAAATTTCTTTACAAATCTTTTCCTCACGAGCTAGTGTCACTCGAATTTCCACAAAATTCCATTTGTGAGGATTTAATTATGGGTCTCCATGGTGGATTTTCTTTCATAATTAATAAAGGTTTAAGAAGGTCCATTTTTCCACATTGGTTCAAAGCCCACAACCCTCTAAGACCCACATTTCCTCAAAACTCATAAAATTTGAGAATTGTAACTATTTCATTGAGATTTCTTTTGGCATTAGGAACTATGGATGATTTAATTCATTTATGAGGTATTTCTGATCACATTTATGCATCTCAAGAAATGTAAATATATCATTTTAGGTAATGGTAATGGTACTCAATGATAAATGATAATGGTAATGGTACTCGATGATAAAGCCATTTTCAAAAAATGTTGATTAAATTGTGTTTTTACAAATTTTATGGAAAAGATAGATAGATCCTTCAAGATGATGTACAAGTTTCAAGGAGTTGATCCTCCTTCCAAAATATCATCAACATGGTCTATGTTCAATGACAAAAACATCATACATGTGGATATAAAATAATTAAAGGAGATAATATTTGGTGATAAGAGAAAAAATTTAGATACAAAGATAAAACAAAGTGGGATAGCACATGCACTTGGATTTCCTTCAACCATGCTATGCCCAGAGTTGACAATGAGAGCCTGAAAGTACTATCACAAAGAATCTCAAAGAATAAATGCTCATGAGGGGAGAGTCTTGGTTGATTTGTCTCTTGATTCCATCTCTTGCACCTTTGAGATCCCTTTGTTCTCTCAGATGAATGTCTCTAGCAGGGAATATGCAATAGGGGTCTATAAAAATAATCCTTGTGGATTCCTCCAACTCATCAATGATCATTGAATGAAAATCCTAAGAGAAAATACCAAAAAACTATCCAAGACTCTCTATAGAAGTTACTTCAAGGATGAAGTCAATTATGATCTAGTTACCCTTTTCAGTAGGGTAATGTGATTGTCATCAACATCCATGTTAGAGAACTAGATGTTATACTATATTGAGGATATTTTGAGAGGAGATATGAGGTTTGCATAGGAAAAAATGATCAATGACAACTTGAACACCCAATTATCCTTGGTGAAAAATTCCTCCATGTTCTTCATGAATTCATATATTGTATATCTATTCACAACAAATTTTAGGTACAAAGGTTTGACATGTAAGGGAAGTGTGGGCATAGGCCCTAATGAATATAAATTCTATGATTTCTATCCTTAGTTTTAGATACAAAATGCAAAAAATCATTACACGAGGGTAAATAATGTATTCAAAAGGTTCATTGTTAGAACATTAGAATGAGACTTGACTAAAAGGATGTCCTCACCCTCCAGGGAGATTATTAGAAGATTTGGGTATTGGTTCATCCAATTCCCTAAATTCACATATTTGTGGATTGAGGGGTTCTCATGGGCAGCATATAGATTTCCTAACTATCCAACTGACAAGATTATCATGTTGAAGTTGATAAGGTTGTTTTCCATCTCACACTATTTGTGACATGGAAAGCATAGAGAAAGTGTTCTATATCCCCTAAATTTTGGGAGAGGAATTATTTTGTGCCCTTTGGCTCCATCGATGGAGAATTTAGATGTGAAGATTCAAATTTTTGGTTTTCACTTCCATAGTCAGAGGGATAACTTCAATCCCTATGATAAGATGAATAATGAAGTGGGAAAATAACACACCCAACAAATGCACATTGAAGACTTTTGAGCCAATTTTTGAATGGCTATGAAGTCTACAAGAGGTCATACATGAGGGTGACAATAAAATACTTTCATACCCTATGCCTCTTTGATGTCCCATATTAGTTGAAGGATGATGGGAAGACCCTCAATAAGGAGGAATTTAGTAAGGTGGTTGACCAACCTATCCTTTTATTAGACTGGACCAAGGAGGAAGAAATAAATATTGATGTGATTAGTCGACTGCTGCTAAGAAGAACCAAGATATGGGCGGATACCTAGGTGGTAGCTTTAATCACACAAGGGGTTGAGTTAACATATGGCAAGAAAAGATGAGGAATCCCCATCAAGTGACGGGGAAAGAACCAAAGATGAAGGAGGGTTTAGAATGAGATCTACAAGAAAGGAGGTTGCCACTCCTCCCAAGGCTAAGGGAAAAGGAAGAAAGGGATCAAATGAGAGATGTCCCATGGAAAATCCTTGAGTCTAAAAAATAAAAGGTGGAGAGGTGAGCATGCCTCAAGAAAAAATAATAAAGAAGGGTGACACCACTACTATGGAGCCTATCCCTAAGGAGGTAAAGGAGCCATCACCTCCATCTCCCCTACCTTCTTCCATTACTTATTTTGAACCCACTAAAATCCCTTCTTCCTCGACTCCTCCACCCATTCTTTCCTCAACTCCACCAATTGAAATTTTAGTCAATCTGACCATGTCCATTCCTACTCCTTCCACTTCAAGTTGTACAAGATATTTTCTATCCTAGATCCTTCTGCCATCGATTTTCAAGATTTTTCTCTTCTGATTTTACACACTTGATCATGAAATATAAGGTTATATCATTTTCTTCAGATCTGACTTACATTAAGGAGATTATTTGTGAGACTTTAAACATAGAGAACATTTGCTATCTTGGATTTTCCAACAATTCTTATGGTTCCCTTTCTACAAATATTTTTAGATGAATTGTCTCCAAACTTGACCAATCTTCCATTTTATTTAAATAGATTGGTGAGTTTTCTTTTGTCACCTATCATGTGACTTGAACATCCATTGTCTATTACCCATATATTTTTTTTCCCTTGAGCATGAAATTTTTCTTGGACAACCATTGAGTTTTTAACCTTATTTTTTATGTCATTTTTCTTGACTTGCTTAATAACATTTATCTTTTGAATTTCTAATTTTGATTAATCACTTCTACAATATTTTTCTATATGTCCAACATTGTTGTAGATTTTACATATCACATTTACATCCACTAGTGAAGCAAGAGAATTCTTACTTACAAAATTTCTTCTATTTATTTCAAACATGGAGTCTATAGCCTTATTCCCATACTTATTGCAGATGAAAAAATAGCCAAAAAATGCATGATTGAACCTATTTTTGGAGAAAATTATTTCTTGGAAAGGTATTCCTTGAGGCTTGAAAGGATTGAGATTTTATTCTTCAAGATTTTTTGGATTTCCATACTTTTCCTTTTCCAATTCCTTTTTAAGTCTCGTGCATTCATTTTTCTTGACTTCAACTAGGGCTTTTAGTTTTTTTTCTCTTTCCTTGCACTTTCCAAGTCTTCTAGAGAAAATAATATTTCACCTTCAAAATAAACTTCACTTTCTTCTTCAATCACAATATTTTCTAAGCCATCAGAGATCACCTTGGCCATAATAGTAATTCTCCTCCATCATCTCATTAGTAGTGATCTTCTTCTTCCAAGGAGAAATAATATTCTTTAGAGATCTAAGGTCCCTCCTAAAATTGTTTCTCTTGAAACCCTTTCTGCTATTTTCATTTTATCCAAAAAGAAATTTAGAATCATAATTACCAACTCTTCCATAATTAAAACATTTTAAAGGTAATTTAACTTTATACTTTCCTGATCCCTTCCTCATATTTCTCACAAATTTTTCTTCTTGTTCCTTAGATTTAATGTGTGAACTAGGTGCTTCTTATTTCTTCACAACTTTGAATGTAGCTTCTCATTTGTCTGTACCTTGAACTTCATTTCTCATCTCATAGGTAGTGAAAGATTCAAATAGTTATTCCATTATAAGTTTTATCAGATCTTTGGCTTCTTCAATAGCAGAGACCTTTGAATCAAACTGGTGAGGGAGAGTTCTCAAAACTTTCTTTAGAACCATTGTGTCATTTATATCTTCACCTAGTGCTCTAATCCCATTGATTGCTTCATCCACTCAAATTAAATAGATAGCAATATTTTCTTCCTTCATCCTCATATTCTCAAATAGAGTTCTATAAGATTGAAATTTTTCTTGCTTCACACTATCCTTTCCTTCATAGATATTCTTGAGTTTATCCCATATCTCCTTGGCACTCTTACATTGAACCACCTTAACAAATTCTAAATTTTTCAAACCACTCAAGATGGCATTCTTTTCTTTAGCATTATTTGCATGGGCCTTATTTGTATTAGCATCTATAATAGGATGAATAGGTTAAGTGTAATCATCCTTTGTAACTCTCCAAACATCATACCCTAGTGAGGTGAGATAGGCTTCCATCCTCACACTCCAAAAAGAATAGTTTCTTCCATCAAATAGTGGTGCTTTAGAGGATGAATCTTTTTGATACATGTGTTCTAATCCAAGATCTACCTTTGGTTGTTAGGCTGCACCAAGGAACTCATATTTGATACCAATTGTTAAAACACAATGCTATAGTGAGAGGGGGGTGAATCAATATATCCAAAAAATTATCCAATTCAACTTTATCAACCAAAAATTCTAACTATCTTAAATAGATAAAGTATCAAATGTAGATAAAAAACACAAGCACACAACCATAACACTATCTATTTATATGAAAAAAATTAGAAGGGAGAAACCACTATGAGAAAGCTTCTTGGACCTATTATCCAAATCCAACCTCACAAATAAAAATAATATTTAGAACAAATTTTATGGGCTACAACCCAAAGGAAGATGCAACTTCTTGAAACATAGTTTTATGGCCTCAACCAAAAGAAATTTACAACTTCCTACAAGATAAAAAACTTACAAAATGAGGCTACAACCTTTGTACAAATACTTGATGAAATCCACTAACTAAATAACACTACAAAATTTTTGCTCAACAACCTCTAATGTCTTTGACTCATTGCATTCACCACACTTCCTCACTCACACACATATTATTGCCTTCGATTCACTACCTTTAGCACACCTCTAATAATTCTTCACATACTCAATCATTTGCATACACTTTGCAACAAACTTGATCTTCAATTTATATCCTTCTCAAGATTAAAAAAAATTATCCTTGTCGGCCAAGATGAAATGTGTAAAAATAAAATGTGCAATGACCATAATAATTCAAATTGAAAACATCTATGATAAACGAGTATTGAAAGTGATCCAAATTGGGAGATGATCTGGACCTATTTTACCTTAGCACACTCCTCCACATTGGTGCACACTTCAGAGATTTGGCATAAAAACTTCAACATTCCAAGTCATCCTAGAAAACACTTAACCTTCCATGAATTAACTCTAGATCATAGGAAATACTAGAGAGACCAAATATAAATATGTGGATCACTTTACAAGCATCATATGATATTCAAAAAAAATATCATACACCCATTTTATAGCTCCATGCTACATAATGTTGGTTCAATAAAATAGAAATTGAACACAACATCCCTTGCAAACCAAGAAAACATGGTTTTGAGATAGAACATTGAAAACCATACTTGTGGTACACCTCAAAATTTGAAATTTGAGATGAGAAAATAGATATACAATTTTAACTCACCCTCCAAATTGTAAGACCACATATTCAAATGTAGAGAAATACAAAGCATTCCGTAGATCCTTTCTAACTATAACAACACAGACTTCACTCTACTAGCTCTAGAAATGTTTTTTGTAACTTTTATGTTCTGAAAAAAAGAACATGAATACTTCACATCTTCTTTAGTGTAAATTCCAAACTATAAGGACACATCTTCAAATATAGAGAAATGTGGAGCATTCTTCCAATCATATTCAGTATAAATTCCTAAGCCATTGACTAAATGAAAATATTTCATCCTTTTTTTATATCTTGTGCAATGTTTTACTTCAAGAGACACAAAATACAATCATTCAAAACATTATAGATAGCAATTACAACAATCTTCATCATGAATAAACCATGACTTCTTCATATTATTATTCACCTATTCATGAGCAACAATTCACAACACTTTTGATCATCACACTAATTGTATAACATGTAACCTTACACAATACCACACTACTGACATCAATGGCAACACATGCAACACTTGTATCCAAAATTTATTTTATATCTTTACCAAAAATTTCCAAGTTTGATACCAATTTAAATAATTCATCTAGGTTATTTATCAATAGTAGTGAGTTTCGTTCCCCACTAGTGCAAATGTATGAGGAAAGAGAAGGGAAAACTATGCCAAAATTAATCTTCCATTGGTTCAGTGGCTAGATATTCTCCATTTTTGTCCAAAATTCTTGGCATTGATCTTCTCTTCAATGTTTACTATTAACTTGAACTTTCCCCTCAAATGATGCTCCATTTTTGTCTGATATGAAACAAATTCTCCTTGTGATCCAATCATTTCATATGTGTTAAAAAAACCTTATGAAATTTTGGGGTCGAACCTAAAACACTTATAAGCTTCTCACATTAAGGAAATCCTTGGAATATATTTACCTGAAATAGCCTTCAAGATATCTTGGTGCTACAAATATTGTACATATGCATTCCTTAAGCTTGTGTATCCATGCCAAGTATCCTCAAGTCTTCTAACTATTTTTAACACCCTATACCCAATTAGGTTATCCACCAAATCAATTTGTATTTTTTTCTTTTCCTCTCTGGCTTCTTTCAATTACTTCTCCACCTCTTTAAGTTTTAATGGAAAATCATCCTTGTCATTCATCTATATATCTAAATATCTCAATGGGGTAGTGACAATTGGAATAGGAGCACTTTGCAGTGAGATAATAATTGGTTCAAGAATACTCTATGGATATCACAATAATGATTTCACCTTATTGTATTTCAACATTAAACTTATGTGATATTTGTGTAACTTATCATAATTAGATTGGATCTTCTTTGTATTTACTTCACTAAACATAGTTGTGTTTATAGAAAGAGAAGATTCTTGGAGAGCAATATTATCAGAAAACCTCTTAACAATTTATGGATTGGGACATAGCCTAAATAGCCAAGGTTTCATATGTTGTGTTAAAATAAAACCCTATGTATGTTTGTTTAGCTTTCTCTTCAATATCAAAATCCTCTTCATCATGTCTTCAAATTGTGCCTAAGGATATGACAAAGGTTATATCCCAATTTGGTAATAGAAGTAAACCAACTTCTTGCACCATTTTCCTTCCTTCTATAGGAGTGATATTGTTGACTTTGGATTCAACCTCTTTCAAAATTTCCTTTGTTAAATTCTCTATTTGTGTTGGGTTTTCATCTCCTTCCCAAGAATTTTTCACTTCAAATTATAATAATTTATTGTGAAAGGGGGGAACCCTTGATGCAAAAAATATATATTTGAGAGTTGATTATCTCAATGAATTTCTCCTTGCTAGCTATTTTATAAGATAGGAAAAATTTGTGCCCATTTACTAGTATTTTCTTGGTATTCCCATCAATAGGAATCAATCTTACAACTCTATTGTTAGAAAAAAAAATCATCTCATAAGGACTCAACCATTTGGTGTAGAGTTTCCATTTAATACATTTACACTTGGAGTTAAATTGTAGATCTAAATCTCTAATTTGGAATTTCTTCCTATTGATAAATTAGTCATGCTAAGACTTCCTTTTACTTTGTATTCTATTTTTTTTAATTTCTTCCAACCTTATATAGTCCAATTAATTGAGTTTGAAAATCCTCTCCTATTGTGCTTGGTCAAGATCAAGGCTAATTTCTATGGTTTTTCAAAGAATTTTTAATTCAAATTCAATAAGTAAGATAGGATTTTTTACCATAAATCATCTCATAAGGTGTGAACCATGTAGTAATATATACCCATACTAACTGATACAATTTTATTTTTCAAAACTTCTCTTCCTATTGAAACCATCTTTGTCAAAATCTTCTCTAATTCCCTATTGGTAGCTTCCACCTAACCATTTTCCTATATGTGATACGGTAAATATTCCCTTTGACATACCTAGTACTAAGTTGTGAAAGTTATAATCATCTTAGACATAAATAGGGGTCCTCAACATAAAAAAAATGGACTTTGGAGATCCAAACATTGAGAATACTTCTTTATAGAAGGAATCAACTATTTTTTCTTCCCTCGAAAGTTGTACCACCCACAATTCCACCTACTTGGTGATGTAATCTGTACATACAGGGATATATTATTTCCCTTGGGATAGTATTTCAATTGACCCAATAAATGTTAGCTCCTATTTCTCTATTTCAAGAACCACTTGAGGATAAATGTGCATTTCACTAGATGTTGTTAGTCTTCCTATCCTTTAATATTCATCACATTGAATTAACAAATCTCTTTATATTATTGTGCATAGAATACTCTTAATACCAAGACCTAAGGATTTTATGAGATATCATTTTAACCAAATAATTTCCTCCAATGGATTCATCATAACAAGCTATCAAAATATTAAAAACCTTATCTTCTTGAACACACCTACACAACACAAGATCAAGACCATATTGAAATAAAATATCAAACCATTTAAAAGTTGCACTATTTTTTGAAAGATTCTTCCTTTATTTAGTAGATAAGTAAGGAAGGAGCTCCCCTATAGCCAAGTATGTTTGTCTACCAAATACATAGAAAATCCTAGGTTTATCTATTATAGACACATTAAATTATTGTAACAAAAGTAATTATCAAAATATTTTTCTATTTAATACTAGTTCTATTCATTAAATATATGATGGTGGAATGGTTAGTGTAAATGGTTACTTTGTATCCTATGATATCAAGTGGGGGTGTAGAGATTTCTTAGGATATCAACAAATTACTTTTCTATATTTTCCATATTGATTTCTATAATACCAGTATCCTATAATACCATTTAAGTGGATGGTCACCTAGTCAATCCTCCAAAAAAAAAATTACACAAAAAATGTTTTTGATTAACGTAAAAAAAAGTTTTGAAGGGACACCGAAACCCTTTAACAACAAATAAAGTAAAGATAAATCTTATGAGAGTTCAAAATAAAAGATACGAAGCTTCCTACAAAGATAAAAACAAAGACCAATACATAGATAGCATAGCAAAAAACCAATTGCTAAGCCAAATTGCTCAAGATATTAGCAACTTCATTTTCTAGATTGTCCATATTCATTGATGCTTTCTTCATCTCCTGAATATCCATAGGGGTCTTATCTACCTTCCTTTTATTCATCTCTTGAATATCCCTAGGGGCCTTATCCACCTTCCTTAACCTTGCCCAAGAATTGAAGTTCAAAAATGTTTGGATTGAAGGGACTCTAATAATATTATTCAATGTATCAAAGGTCTCCAAAATCCTTCCTAGACTATAGAAAATTGGATTAATTTATCTAAGGAAATTATCAGCCCTTTTTAAAATCACTTTGTTACCCATGTCTATAGAGAGATCAATATGGTGGCAAACTTCTTTGCTAACAAGGGAGTTAAGGCTAATAATAAAATGATGTGGTAGAGGAATGATGGTTTAGAGGATGAACTCATGGCCTTACTTATGTATGATCGCACCCATGGAAATGTTCAATTTCCCCTACCAAATAATGATTAAGGTGAAGACATGCATTTCCATGTAGTCTTGGAATGGTTGCATCATCATCTTTCTTCATGGGTTGGAGTACCGTAGAATTAATTGCTTGATTAATATTTGGTGTCTCACATGCTTTTTGGGAATTTAGGTGATCAAGTGTAGTGGTTTTCTGGAGTCTTCGAAGAAGTTTTGCATCAGTGATAAAATGGGATGTGAACATTGTAGATTGGAACCAATGGATTGCAAGAAGATGAAGAGTAATGAGAAGTTCTGGTGGGTGTTAGAGAAGGGTGGCATCATGAGATACCTGGAAAAGCTTCATGGAAGGGATCAAGAGATCACTAGGCTATTTGTGAAGGGTTGGAATAATGGCAAGACTAAACTCTTCAAGAGGAAAGTGGTGATTGATAAAAAACTAATTTCTGATGTCACTGGGATGTCAATGGAAGGGCTTAAGTTCTACAGGGACCGAAAGCTCTTTGATCAAGCAGTTAATTTTTTTCCTAAGTCTGACAAGGAGAGAGATGATTTACTAAGAGCTACCAAGAGTAGCTATAATGCCACTAAAATTAAGCTGCTTTTGCGGGAGGTCTTGAGAGTGATAATGGAGTATATCACTTTGGACGATAGATATACCAGGGTTTTCGATTACCACTTTGTGCTCCTAAACCATTTTTTGCACCAAGTTAGGGTTTCCCTTATTTTTTATCTCTCTACTTCATTAAATTTAAACCTTCAAGACCATGTTTCAAACCCGGTGAGGTACACTATTATACATGATGGTTTTCTTGTTCTCATTTATGAACACTTTAAATCATTGTCGGCTATTTCCCATCAAACCCCTTCTCCACATTCTGATAAGGAGGAGTTGGTTGATATCTATATGGATAAATATGAATGGGATACTAACATCGAGGAGGAGGAAGAGTGCCCTATGAGGGATAAAGGAAGGGTAAGACCAAAAGTAATCATAAAGATTGTGCCCTCCCTAAACCTAGTGTGATGGCCTCTATAGGCTAGGCTAAATTCATCTTACTGGGGTCTGATGCAACTAAGATGAATCCAAAAGATGCACCCAATGGTTCTCCTTAGGGGAAGGCCAAGAAAAATATTATGGAGTACCCCTCTTATGATACCAACCAAGACGAATCCCAACATACCAATTCATCTAAGAATTTCAGCTACCCACCTATGGATAGGGAGGATCGACCTTGATACCCTAGTGACCTTAAGGAGGATGATCACTACTTTAAAGCTGATCATGAGTACCCTACTGATATCCCGATAATTTCCCACAACGGTTTTGTGGAATCTTTTCATTTGTTTAGGTGGGCGTTCTTTGAGATTAAGGAGATAAAGTTAAATCAGAGGGCCTTTAACAACAAGATGGAAAAGAATGAATTGATGGAAAATACTAATAAGGATAAAGATAAAGCAAAGAATTTGTGGATGAAAGATGAGAAGAGATATATGGCCAAGTGCCTGAAGAAAACTATGGAGGATTTGTAGCATTTCAAGAGCAATCACGACGACAAACTTTCAGAAATGGAGGAAAATCTAAAGAATGTCAAAGAGTCAATTTGAAAAGTTATGGAAATGAGCCACAAAATCTTGAAGTTCACTAATAGTACCATGAATATGATGGTCGAGAATCTGGAAAGGTTTCATCAAGTAAAAACGGTTGCAGATGTGGAAGAAGATAAAGAAAAAACTCAAGTTGAGGGTGTAGGGTCGAGAAAATGTACTAGAGCCAACTTGAAAAGGAAGGCGGATAAGACCCCTATGGATATTCAGAAGATGAAGAAAACAACAATCAATATGGACAATCTAGAAAAGGAAGTTGTTGATATCCCCAACAATATGGCTTAGTGGTTGGTTTTCTGCTAGACACTTGCTAGTTTTTTGTTGTGTTGTCTCTATGCTGGCCTTTGTTTTTATCTTTGTAGGAAGCTTCATATATTTTTTGTTGAACTCTCATAAGCTTTATCTTTACTTTATTTGTTGTTAAAGGGTTTCGAGGTCCCTTCAAAACCTTCTTTTACCTTAATCAAAAACATATTGTGTAAATTGTTTTTTGGAGGGTCGGCTAGGTGACCATCCACTTAAACGGTATTGGAATATTCTTTCATACCAAGGGTTTTGATATAGAGTTTCTTAACCAACTTATTTATCTCTAAAATTTATTTAATTGCTTGCAATAATGGAACCTCAATGTTCAATATTTTTAGCTCATGAATGGGCCCTATTTTTTCAGGGTGTTAGATCTAGAGAAAATTTTGGGGATTTTATTTTAATATTTCAAGAAAAGGGGCATGCTCAAGAGTAGGTCTAGATCTTAACTTTGTAATGGATAGGGATCCTACATTGTTAGTTATTTTAACGATTAATTATGGAGGAATTTGGGTGGATGGCCTTAAAAGTTTTTTGGAGGAGAATCCCACAACAAATCTAGAGAGAGACTTTTAAAGTATCCATAGGGGTACTCTTGGTGAGTACTTGATGTAGGAGAATCTGGGTGTAGAGACAATCTTGTACACCAGAAATATTTAAATTTTTCATTTTAATTAATTGTTTTGATTTGTGGTGGCATCTTGCAGGTGAGAAATTTCATTAATTAAAATATCCTCAAATTTAAAATCTTCTAGGTGAATATGATTTTAATTCCAATTGAAATTGGAAGTGTTGGGAAGTGAGAATTAATGAAATCCTAAGAGTTACAAAATCCCATTCCCAAGCATGGGAAACTATTCTTGGGTGATATAAATCCATGATATATTTAAAAAAAAAATTGCATTGAATTAATAAAAAGAGTTCCAGGTGCTAGGAAAAGGTGTGGTGGAGTGGAATTGTACAAAGGTAAATTGGGAAAAAGGATTGATTTTTCTAGGAGAATCTAGTTGAGGGAAATTTCCAATGCCCAGGAGGGATTAGAGGATGGAATCCAATTGATTTTACAAGAGAGTTGAATATGATTGGATTTTGAAGGAATCATCAATGCCTATGCTTGGAAATTGAAAAAGGGAAGGAAAAGTGAAGAAAATCACAAAGGAATGAAAAGGATAAAAAGAATCAAAGAGCATGGATGATGGAATACCATAAATTGGAGAAGAATTTACTTATGCATGTAGTTTTTTAAGAATCCTTCGGACCTTATGTGTAATTTTTATGTGATTAATCTTTCCTGTAACAAAATTTGATTATGGCTAGTGTGCTTCCAACAACTTATTGTTGTAGACAATGTAAGCTTGAATATAATGGAAATTTAAATTATCTCTCAAATTTTTATTATGTGTGATGCTTATTTCTTTGGAATAGACACTCAATAGTTTGAATTCATAATTTAATACAAAATTCCTTGGTTAAGTGATTTGGGTTATGTTGCAATTGTTTTATGTTGCCTGAAGCTAGTTGTTGAAAGTGGGGACTTGTGGGTTTTCTCAGTTTTCAGATATGAATTTAGAAGGGTATTTTTGGGGTAAAAAATCTTGATCTTCTTACTTTCCTAAAGATGATTGTGGGGAATTTCATTATCCAATTTTTCATATGAAAAGGAAATATTTTTATGGTCCAAAATAATTTTCAAAAGGAGGTCCACCAGGAGTTTTGGGTGTAGTTTTTGGAACTGTATGAATTTTACTTTTGGGGTATGCAATATCCAAACTTATTTTTGGATTCTTGATTTTTTTCTTGCATCAATACTAGAATGCAACTTTGAAAATTATCTAAATAGCGCTAACTTGGAAAATTTTGTGGAGAAATACTCTAGAGGAATGCTAGAAGATGAATTTAAGAAGTATCTAGGATATTTTACTAAGATAGCTCTAGATATTAGTTTTGATGACCCTTTAGATATTTTCTAGATCAATGGAGTAGATAGGAGAAACTAGTATATTAGTTTTTAGGTTTTCCACTACTTGATCTAGAAGCTAAGGTTGTATCACTATGACTATTTGGGATCAACTTGGTGTATCTTTGGAGGGGCAACAAAAACATTTTGGGTGCTACATAGTTTTTGAACCTTGGTAATACTAGTTATAAGTAAAATTCTAATATGGTGTTGAATTTAAAGGCTACCATGGTTTTTGTAGCTAGTTAAGACACTAAGGAATAGGCCACAACTAACTAGTCCATTATTGGGGTCCCCATTTTTGTGTAATTTAATAATTAGATCACATTTTTTTTCCAATAATTGTTCCTCCAATTCATTTTTGGATGCCAAGAGGATTGATTTGAGGATAAATTATAAGAAAATTCCCATCCTAGCTCCTAAATATGTAATTTTTCTCTTATTTAACCAAAAAAGCCTTTCTCTTTATATTTTTAATCACTTACAAGATCTCACATTGATCTATAGGATGATTTTTATCATAGACCTAGAAGATATCAATTTTGTATAAGGGGAATTATTTCAAAATGTGCTTATTCTTTTATTGGGGGAAATACATAGAAATGAATTATGTGCTTTTATTCTTAGCTCAAATTCTATCCAATGTTGTGTTTAACTAAACATATATTATTTTTTAAATTTGTGAGTCCCTCTAGTAATTTCCTCATTTTAATTTTACCCTTTACTGAGCTAGATTTTTGGATGCCCTCTTTTGTTCATGAATAATTTCTACATAATTAAAAAAATGGGATGCTTAATATTTTCACATCCCATTTTCCCATAAGGTTGAGGGTACACCTTGGTAATTTTTCCAATCCTCTCAAAAATATTATTTTAACAAGTTAGGGTTTTATATGTTAACACAACATTTCAAGAAAAAGAGGAATAGGTATAAATAATTTTCCATATTTTCATCCTCTTTCTACTTTAATTGGATGAGCTATATTTTTATATATTAATCAATATACTTAGTCCTACTATTCATCCAAAAATATTATTTATCTTTCCTCCCATGAATTAATAGACCTCGTAGATAGTTCCATAAATCATCACATTATTTAGTCTAAATATTTTCAAATGTTATTTATCTCACTTGTATTCATAGTTTTGATAGCAGAATTTAAACTCAAAGATAAATTGGTTAGGCTCATTGATGACCATGCCTCAAAAAGTAGGTAGAATAGAGGGTGAAATATTTTTCATGGGGTTTTTCTTCAAGGTTCAAATTAATTAGATAGGTGAATTTTCTCTCTAACCTCCTCTCTTCATTTCCATTATGATTCTTCATCTTTTGTTTTTCATTGATTGTTCATTTTTATGTCTTGATAATTTTTCATGTTACTCTTGGTCAAAAATATTTTCCTACAATAGTATTTTATTAAAAATAATTTCATTGGTTTCTAGTTTTTACTTCTTAGGTATAAGAATGATTTATTGTTTTCATTATATGGAAAAATCATGTTTTGAAGGGACCCAAACCCTTTGCAACCAAAGGTAAAAAACTCTACTCAAGAGATACTATAGTAGAACACAACCAACAACTCAAAAACCCATCACCATAAAGTAAAAAAAATTCTTCTCGAAAGATAAATTAGTAAGCTAGCAGCAACACCCAACAACAAGAAAAAAAGAAACAATAGGAAAGAAATTGAGACCCAATATAAGGAAAGCACACAACAAATAGACAAGTAAACACATAGGACACTATTTTAGATTGCTTAAGGTATTGAAAACCTCAAGTGCATGGGTTCTATGCATTTCAATCATGTCCAAAACTCCTTTTTCTTAGCTTCAAATGACTTCTTTAGATCAACATACCCTCTACCAATAGGGCCTTTACCATAATCTTTCACACCTTTTATCCCTTTACCTTTGGCCGAGTGATCCTTCTTCATTAACACAGAAAATATAGTTGGTCCTCCCCGAGCTCACTAATTTTATGAAACATGACCTCCAACGAGTCCACGCTATTCTTTACTAAAATGTGATAAGCATGAAGAATCTTCTTTATATCCGCATTAGTTTCCAATATCTTGGCTTCCAACCCAACCAATCGCTCTTCACACAAGGATTTGAAATCATTATATGACCCCTCAAGTTCCACAATTCTATCAATCAAAATATCTGAGGTTGAGCCTTTCAGAATATTCTTCAAATTCTCCTTCAAACCCCTTATTTTAATGTTAACCTTATTAAACTCCTGAAGAGTCCATTCTTCTAATTTAAAACTATTAGTGGCCCCATCCCTTGCCATATCAAGCAACTCCAACATAGAGGTAGAATCATCATTAAGATAGGAAAATTCCTTTGAAAGGGGATTTATCTTTAGAGGCTCTGACTTTGCATGATTTTTCTCAACACCCTTCTCCTCTTGAACCTTATTGTCCCCTTCCGAATCCACATTGGGAGAGCTTCGAACCAGGGAGTCATCAATTTCTACAACTTTCTCTTCAAAAGCCTTCTCCTCATTGGGAACTATGGTCCCCTTAACCATTTCTTTCAAGGCCTGGTTATTCATCTTAGCTATGCATTTGGAAACCCTTCTTGGCTTATTCTTTTCCACCATAGTCAAACCATTCTCCTGCATCCTATCATCTTTACCGCCCACCTCTGTGTCACCCTAGCCAACATCCAAAGCATCATTCTTGGGAGTGGAATCACCAAATCTGACCTTGTCTTCACTATTAGAACTTGGCTCATTCAAAACAAAATGCTTGGCTACTCATTTTCTTTTATGGATGCCCTTCTTCCTTTTTTTCATTGATGTGTCCGCAGAGGCAGGGGATTCATCCTCATCCTCTTCAGCCCACTCCTCTACCTTAACAATTTTTTTATCCAAGCTAGAAGAGCCATAATCTATACTCAAAACCTGCTCCTTAGCCTTAATAGCAACAATAGGGAAAAGGGCTTTAATATGCTCCATGATTAAAATAATAAGACCCTCATGGAGGACCGACACCCTCCTATTCTTTAAGTGAGCATAAACATAGACCTCCATGGATGAGAACATAAAAAATGGAAAGGAGATAAACAGTCCATGCTTGAAGTGATTTAAAAGAGTAAAATGATGGCCAAGGATTGTAGTGAACCTACCTTCCAATGTCACATACCACATTGTCAACTTTGCAATATTTTCCCAGAACTTCTTGAGAGACTTTTGCTCATAGCCCCAAATTTCCATTTTGATGAGTTTTTTCCATTCGTCATCTTTGAAAAATTTGGCCATAGTATCCTCGTTGCTCTTCTTATCCTTAAATAACTTACAGTCAACCATCGACAACCCATTCATAGTATCAATAAACTCCTTATTAATATCAACTTCCAAGCCCTTAAATTGAAGTTTGTGATTATGCCAACAAGAAACAAATTTCACCGACACATTCAGGTCATGCCCATGCAAACTTTCTAAGAATGACGTAAAATTCCCATGCTGGATGATACTCCAAATTTTTGTCTTTTTCCTCAAGTTCGCACGAGAATGCGGCTCAATTATGCTCTTGTCACCTCCCATTTCCTCAAAAAAAAGATAAAGAAAACCCTTGCAATTACCATTCAATTGAAATCCAATAAGCCAAACAAAACCTATAAAGCATGCGAGTTGAGAATTAGTAATTAAGAATAAATGACACTACCGCACGCACTCATACAAAGCCATCATTTCTCATTAAGATCCTAGCTTTCACAGGAAGGACAGTGCCTTCCTCCCATGCACAAAACTCATTAGGCCTAACAACCTCATTGGAAAAAAATCTAACAAAGAATTACCTTCTCGAAAAATATGGGAAACATGGGTCTCCTTGCAAGAACTTAACATCATTATAGTGTCATTTATTAATTGATCCATATTCTAGATGGGCTTATGGGTTCAATGTAGATAGTTGATGATGTTTAAAGAGTCACCTTTGACCCAGATTTTGGAGTAACCCTTATCCACAACACATTTGATGGATATAAATGTAGCCTCCATCTTAGCACAGTGATTTTTCTAATTTCCCAATGGGAGTTCCACCGTACCTAAGAGCCTACCATCTTCATTCCTCAACACCCCCCACAACTTGTAGGCCCAGGGTTACCCTTGGCTGCCCCATCAAAATTAACTTTAACCAACCCTGTAGGTGGTGGTTTCCACTTAGTACTCAATCTATCATTTAATTTGGACTTAGAGCTCTTAGATAGAATGTAGGCGATCTTCCAATTGGAAATCACCAGAATATCATACCCAACCATGCAAGCAGATGGAGCACAACAAGATGAATCAGACCCAATGAAAGAAAAATTCTCCAAGTTCACACAATTGTTTTTAATGAATAGACTGCTATCTTTCACTTTAGAATCATGAAATATTTTATTGTTTCATTATTTCAAAATTCCCCACTTAATATGCAGGGCCATAAGATCCCAGAGCTGCCTAAGAGTAGAGGAGGTGGAGGGGAACTTCCACTGGTCAACAAAATTACCAAGGGAATCCAGGAAAACCCAATCCATATTCCAAAGGCCTAGAAATTCACTCCACAAAAGAGAGGAAAAATCATACCCAAGGAAAATATGGAAAGCACTCTCAACATCAGCTTCAAAAAGAACACATCTATTAAAAATTGCAAATCCCCTTTTACAGAGACAATCTTGTGTTAGAAATTTACCTTGCATGAGGAGCCAAAAGAAAATATTAACCTTGGGGATCAACATATTGTTCCATATTTTCCCCCAGAATGGAAAAGAGTCGGGCTTATCCAATGAATTAACAAAGGTAGAGGCCACTAAATTTTTTCCATTAGCATAGGGGGGCCAAATAACCCTATCCTATCTAGGAAGCATGGAAATATGAACATTGCACAAGAAATACTTTAACACCTTCAACGATGGGTCCCAATCTTGGAAATTCTTCCACTCCCCATTCTGAAAATAGTCATCCACCCAAACGCCAAAGAGACATTTGAAAATAGGAACAATAGGAAGGGCCCATGGGAAATCGATCAATGGTTTAAGGTCACACCAAGAATCCTCCCAAAAAATATTTCTAGAACCATCACCCAACAACCACCTACCACCATCAGCAATCAAGTCCTTGCAAGGAATGACATTTCTCCAAAAAGAAGAACTAGAAGGTAAATCACCAGAAGTCAGCAAGTTCCAGGTTCTCCCAAAGCCATGCATATATTTATTCCTAGCCAGAGGGGCCCAACCAACATCCCCATTGAGGATCCTCCAAAAATTCTTTGATAATAAAGAACAGTTGAAATATTTTAAGTTCCTGATTCCAAGAAAACCCCATTTCTTTGGCTTAAAAATCAAATCCCAAGCCATGAGAGGAATTTCAGCTTTGTATTCAACAACCAACCACAAAATTTTTCTCATGATCTATTCCATTTTCTCCTCAAATTTGACTGGAATTCTAAAAATACTCATAGCGTACAAAGGAAGATTCTGAAGAGTGGAGGAAATGAGTTGTACCTTCCTTGCCTGACTGAGAAGCGCCCCTTTCCAACTCACCAAATCTCTGCTAAACTTGTCCAATAGACCCAAATAGAAAGACTCCAAAATCTTTGAAATACAAAAAGGAAGTCCTAAGTAAGTAGATGGAAGCTCACTCCTATTACAAGACATAATCCTAGCAAGCTTTAATTGTAGGGCTACAGGGATTTTGAGGAAGAATATTTGACTCTTAGGAAGATTAATACATTGTCCAAAATCCTTCTCATAGGCCTCAATCAACCCCTTCACTGTTCTAACTTCATGAATAGAGGATTCACACATCATAATAGTTTCATCTGTTGGTGTGAATAAATGTCTTGTACCTAGCTAATTCATTCACTAGGCAATTAAGGGACATATTCACATGTTAATTTTACTTAGGATAAAATATTCTTTCTAGAAGTCTTAGTTGGATTTTCTAGAACTTATCTTATCTAGCTACTATCATTTGATTTGATTCCTAGGTAGTTAGTTTGTTATTTGTCTCATGTCATAGGATTAAGACACTTGTCATGATCTTGTCTAATCCTATCTCTCATTCTTTCCTTTATAAGCAAGGCATCTCATGTACATTTGTATCAATTCAATCAATTCAATATTGCATTGTGAAGCAAGCTTTCTTTCCATTTTCTCTCTTCTGGAAGTGGTTTTGGTCTAGCAACTATTCCTCGGGGTGTTGGGGAGTCACCATTTACTCCCACATGGTATTAGAGCTCTAGTGTTGCAAATTCCTTCCCAAATCTGAGGGTTTCATGTTGGCTTCAAGTATTTTTGATGGATGGGAGTTGGGGTCTTGAGAGCCTCACCATTGAATCCAAGGCATCAGAGAAAGTCAAAATCTAGCATATTTTTTCAAGACTACAAGGGTTGATTCAACCTTTTTTATTGGACCCGTTTTCATTTTTGCTTCAGAAATCTAGTTTCCACTCATTTGCAGGAAAAACGATTTCTAGGTTGTATTTCCAGGGTTGAAATCTCAAATGGGTATCTTTTAGATTTTACATGTCTTGCATAGATATAGAGGAAATTATTGTACAAAAATTGACACGTGTCATTTTTCTTCTGCTAAAGGTAAAAAAAAATTAAATTTTCATCTTCTGCTTGTTGGATTAAAAAAAAATTATGGGTTTTCCTTTTAGCATCAAATTATTTCTTAGTTTCTATTTTTTTTACAAATAGTGACTAGATTTATAAGAAATAAAAAAATTTTGCTAGAAAACCCGTTTCCTGCAAGCTAAATTTAGTTTGTTTGAAAAATTCATAACTTTTGGCCACGATGTTCATTTTTGGAAAATGAAATATCATCAGAAAGCTGAGAAAATCAATTTTCCAGTGGTGAAGTTGTTTTTCAAAAAAAAATCATTTGGTACCAGATTTTTTTGATTGAAGTTAGATAATGTTTTTTGGCTCCTAAGTTCATAACTTCTTGCCATGATCTTTGATTTACACGATCCTTGTGGCATTGGAAAGGTATTGACAAGATCCATCTAGCCATCCATGAACTTTTTCCATATTTTTTCCTAGGTATTTTGTGATTTCAGATTTTGCAAGGTGGGTCTACTAAAGGATACTTGGATATTTTGGTAGTTGGGAAAGTATTTTTTTATCATTGTACTTCATTTGAGCTATATTGTATCATTTGAAAAGTGTATCATCATTTTAATCATAGGTTATTTAACTCATCCTTCTGTAATAGTTCTAACTAGGGATAATTATGAGTCATGGAAAAAATGCATCATAACACATTGTAGGTGGCTAAATCTTTTGCTTCATCTTTATGGACTCATTCATAAACCAAAAACAACATATAAGAAATCATTTTGAGGTAATAAGAATGATCATATCATAGGATTGATTGATTCTAGTTTCAGTGCAAGCATCTTCAATGAGACCTATCATAAGGTATTCTCAGACATGTCATGCTCACGGATAGTTTGGACCAAAATTTGGGAATTTTTGGAGATCGACACAAGAATCCATTCCTAGATGATCTACTTCTGATTGCCTCATTCCACTTGATGATGTTGACAACATACCCTATGATGATGAAACCTTAGAGGAGATTGAATATGATCCAAAACTTGAGCATCTTGATGATCCAAAGACTTCTTCTAGAACTCCTACTTCTCTAGTTGAGATCACACATTCATCTTCTATTGATGAGTCATTGAGTGCTTCCATTGATTCACTGCAATAGGTATTTGATAGCCTTCCTAATTGGGATTCCTATTTGAAATACATTGCTTCTTTGTCTGTGGAGTCTCACATTGTAGATTTTGTTGGAAAAAGTGCCTCAATGCTTACTGACATTGAACTCTTGAAAGAGAAATATCAGTCAAACCTTTGGAATATCTTGTCAATGAGCATCTGATCAGATCGTTGTGACCTTGGATCTATCTCCGCAATGGGAACAATTAGGGTGACATGATCTATCAGAGTGAGTTTCCAAACTCACTCCGATAACAAAACTCTTGGCGACGTTGGTGTGACCTGGTGGTTGTCTCGGTGATATTGGCATGACCAGAACAGTCAGGGTGAAATCTCTAGCTCGCTCCAATGGAAGATTTCTGGGTGACGAAGATCATCCAGGAGAGTCTTGGTGATGAACGAGTTAGGGAGACTTGTGTTGTCGGCATGAATCTTGTTGATATGCATGGTCTTAGTGTTCGTTGGGTCATTGGGGAGACATGAATGTTCGGTGTGACTTCCCAATGTGTTGGCGATAGCAATTGTCTTGTCAATGGTCTTGAGATCAGGGAGACTTCACCAAAGTTTAAGTGATAGGAGTCGGTGTTGTGTACGATAGCCTATGGATAGTCTAACATCGATTTGAAACATTTTTTTGTCTCACTGATGAGCGATAAAGTTGAAATCGATTGACCAAGTGTTTGTCCTATGTGTTCTATCTTTGACCAATGAGCGATACATAATGCAAACTGATTGGGTAGTTGAACTGTTGTGACCTTTTTCTTGTGGGAAATGATAAGACAGCTTGAGTAAGTGATGAAAAGTTCCATCATGGGTCATGTTTGGTTGGTTAGTCGAATGATCAGTGAGTGAATTCCATTATATGATGAATGAATGCATTATAACAATATAATTCGATACAAGGTTGATCAGGGAAATGTTGCTGCTATAGAATTGTCATCTTAAAAGAAGACTATAACTTGTATGTAATTTGATTACTGTAATACAAGTGATCTTTCTTTGGTGTGGTGGTTTTTTATCCCGTAAGGTTTTTCCCACATAAATTTGGTGTCAGTTGTGTTATGTGTTTATTTCTCAGTTTTGTTATTTCTTTCATGTGTGTCTTAATGAATTGTAACTATAAACATTAAAAGACATATCTCTCTTGTCTTCTGAGACTTGAAATTAGGAAAATTTGTTTCGCAATTGATTTTTTTCCTAACAAGTGGTATCAAAGCCTAACCAGTCATGTTATCCTTGTGGGTAGATTGGTTTTTTTTGTCAATTTCTTTTCAGTGGGAGTTTTGTAGAAGTCTTGAATTTTTCTAGTTATAGATTAAGATGGAAATAACAAGTACATTTGGAAGGATTGAAATTGAGAAATTCAATGGCAACAATTTTGAGTTGTCGAAACTTAAAATGGAAGACCTATTGGTTGATCGTGATCTTTGGATTGTTGTGTCTGGAACAAAACCTACAACCATGAAGCAAGAATTTTTGGATCTCATAGATCAAAAAGAAAAAGGGTTGATAAGACTCTATTTTGCAGACTCTATTTTGCAGAACGTTCATGAAGAGAAGATTACCTCTACATTGTGGAAAAGATTGGGAGGTCTTTATCAGGGCAGGTCCTTGGTAAATAAGTTGTTCTTGAGGAAGAAGTTGTACACTTTGAAGATGGAGGGAGAAACGTCTTTTTTTGATCACTTAAATACATTAAACATGTTTATTGCCCAGTTAACATTTTTAGGTGTGAAGATTGAAGAAGAAGATCGATGTATGCTCTTGTTATGTTCTTTGCCAAATTCTTGGGATCACTTGGTGATGGCGATTGGGAGAATGAGAACCACTTTCAAAATGGAGGATGTGGTTGCTTCTTTTTTATCAGAATATATGAGAAGGAAATATTTTGAGATGGTGAAGGAGACTCTTATTGTTCGAGGCAGCTCAAAGGAAAAAGACAAGAAAAAGGACAAGAAGTCCAAATCAAAATTAGAAGGGAGAACAAAATCGCCTGGTAAGAATTCCAAGGTGAAGTGTTGGAAATATGGGCAGCCTGTTCATGTCTGAAAGGATTGAAAAGAGGAGAAAAATAAGTGGAAGAATAATTCTTTTGACAATGATTCTTCTAAGAGTGATGTAGATGCCTTTATTGCAGCCTAGGCAACCCAGGCATCAGGTCGTGTCTGGCTAATTGATTTTGGAGCATCATTTCACATGACATCTCATAGAGACTGGTTTACTATGAAGAATGTGATGGTGGAAAGGTGTATTTGGAAAGTGATTCACCTTTTGAGATAGTTGGTCATGGAAGAGTTAGAATTAAGTTTCTTGATGGTAGAATTAAGAAAATTGATGGTGTAATGCATATACCAGGTTTGGCCCAAAATTTACTTTCTGTAAGCAAGTCGAACGATGTTGGAGTGCAAGTCTCATTCTCTAGAAATGGTTGTAAAATGACTAGAGGCTCGTTGGTGTTGGCTAGGGGTGCCAGAATTGGTACTCTATTAAAGTTGGATGCATTGGTTGTTAAATTCAATTGTGTCTTTGCAAAGTCACATAAGGTTGTTTGCAAAGAGAAGAATGAAAATGTTCCAATTGGAGAAAATTCCTCACAATTGACACTTCCAGCAGAAAATACTATGCTCTGGCATTAGAGGCTTAGTCACATTGGTGAAAAAGGTTTGAAAGACTTGAAGAATAAAAACTTTGTTGAGGGGTTTGATGATTTAAATCTTGATTTTGAAGTTTGTGAACATTGTAAATATGGAAAACAACACTGTGTTTCATTCTACTCTAGTCCTCATAAATATTTTGGTGTTCTAGATTATATTCATTCTAATGTGTGTGGTCCAGTGGATGTTCCTTTGTTATCAAAGTCTACATATTATGTTTCTTTTATTGATGATTATTCGAGAAGGGCATTTGTCTATTTAAAAAAAAGTAAATTAGAAGTGTTCAGTCATTTTAAGGAATTTAAAAACCTTGTGGAAAATCAGATTGGAAGAAAAATAAAGTTTCTAAGGACTAACAATGAAAGTGATTTTTTTTCTAATGAGTTTGAAATGTATTGCAAAGACCATGGGATTAAGAGGCATAAAACAACACTTTACACTCCACAACAAAATGGAGTTGCTGTAAGGTTGAACAAGATGTTGATGGAGAAGGCAAGAAATATGTTGAGAAATGTTGGTCTAGAGAAGATGTTCTAGGTTGAGGTTGTGGCTACAACATGTTACTTATTTAATCGATTACCTTCTTCAGCACTCATTGATATAACGCCTATGAAAGCTTGATCTGGTAAAAAGCCCTCTCTCAGACATATTCATGTCTTTTGTTGCAAAGAATATATTTATGTGTCAGATGTAAAACAATCTAAATTTGAAAACAAAGCTAAAAAATGTATCCTCATTGGGTATGGCATTGGTGTGAAAGGATACTACCTTTGGAATCCTATGACTAAGAAGGTATTGTACAAAAAAAACTGTTATCTTTTGAGAACTAAAATCTTCTTCAGTAAATCTACAGCTAGGGATGAAAGAAGAGGAAAAGAAGAATGATGTTGTTGAGATACCTCTAACTCTAGAAAAAGAGGAACACCACATTGAAAGTGTACCTGAAACTGAGGATAGTTCGAGCAACTCTGAGAGTTCTGAACAAGAAGAAGAACCACAACCTCATCCTCAACCTATGAGGAGGTCTACACACGAGAAGAAATAACCAGATAGGTATGTATTCTCTATGTTAGATTCTAGCTGTGCCTATGCTTTGATTACTAACATGGATGAGCCTAGGACTCTATAAGAAGCAACTGAAATGTCCGATTCAGATTCCTGGTTGGAAGCCCTGAATGAATAAATGACATCATTAAGGAAAAATGATACTTGGGATTTGGTCCCATTGCTCATAGGTAGAAATCTTGTGGGCTACAAGTGGGTGTTTAAAAATAAAATTAATCTGGACGATTGTGTTGAAAAGTATAAAGTGAGATTGGTTGCAAAGGGTTATTCCCAAGTAGAGGGAATTGATTATGGGGAAATTTTTTCTCCTGTATCAAAGTTGACATCTATGAGATTTATTTTATCTCTTGTTGTAGCATATGATTTGGAGATTGAGAAGATGGATGTGAAGACAACGTTTCTTCATGGTGACCTTGAAGAAGAAATTTGTATGTCCCATCCTGAGCACTTTGTGAGAAAAGGTAAAGAAAATCTGGTTTGCAAGTTAAAAAACTCTTTTTATGGTTTGAAGCAATCACCTAAGATGTGGTACCATAAATTTGACACATTTGTTTTGTCTTTTGGATTTGTAAGATCAAAATTAGATCATTGTGTGTATTAAAAGACTGAAAAATGATCGGATTCTTATTATTGCCCTTTATGTTGATGATATGGTGTTCATAAGAAATAGTAAGTTAATGATTTCTGATATAAAATCTTAGTTGTCTAAAAAGTTTGAAATGAAAGATCTTGGTGCAGCTAGGTATATTCTAGGATATAAATAACTAGGGATAGAAAGGGAAAAAATCTCTAGCTTAGCCAAGGTAAGTATATTAATACTGTTCTAGAGATATTTGGTATCAATGATTGCAAAGAGCTAGTTGTTCCAGTTTTGTAGGGAACAAAGCTATTTGTTGAAGATTGTCCAAAATCTCCTACTGAGATGGAGGACATGGATAGAGTTCCTTATGCTAGTGCAGTTAGCAGTTTAATATATGTAATGGTTTGTACAATGTCAAACATTTTCCAAGCAGTGCAAGTTCTTAGTCGATTTATGGAAAATCTAGGAAGGACACATTGGGATGTTGTGAAAAGAGTGTTTAGATATTTGAGGGGCACTTCAAACTATGCTTTTTGTTACCATGGACATTTGGTTGGATCACAGAGGACTCTTAGCATTCGTGGATATGTGGATTTTTGATTGGGCAAGGGACATTGATAGTAGAAGGTCCACTAGTGGATATACTTTCATGTTGCATGGTGGTACAATTAGTTGGATGAGAAAATGACAAGTTGTAGTCCCTTTGTCCACTATAGAAGATGAGTACATGAAAACAATGCATGCCTATAAAGAATCAATTTGGTTAGAATGTTTGTGTTCTAACACTGGGTTTGATGTAGGGAAAATTACAATTTACTATGACATTCAGAGTGCTATTTGTCTAGCAAAGAATCCTGCTTTCCATACCAGGATGAAACATATTGATGTGTAGTATCAATTTGTACGAGATATGGTGGAGGATGGAAATTTCTCTTTAGAAAAGGTGGATACTATAGAAAATGTTGCAGATGCATTGATGAAACCAGTGAGCAAAGACAAGTACAGGTGGTGTACTCATTCAATGGGCCTCGGTGCCCATAAAACTCAGTAGTTTTGTTGTGCTTTGGAGGTGTCGGTAAGATCTTTGTCAAGTGGGAGATTGTTGGAAAAAGTACCTCAATGCTTACTGATATTGAGCTCGTGAAAGAGAAATATTAGTGAGACCTTTGGAATGTCTTGTTGATGAGCAGCTCATCAAATCATTATGACATTGGATCTATCTTGGCAATGAAAACCATCGGGTTGACATGATCTATCAAAGCGAGTTTCCAAAATCACTCTGACAATAGAAGTCTTGGAGATGTCGATGTGACCTGGTGGTTGTCTCGGCAATATCGGCGTGACCAGAATAGTTGGGGTGACAATCTCCAGCTCGCTCCAATGGCAGATGTTTGGGTGAAAAAGATAATCAGGGAAAGTCTTGGTGATGAACCAGTTGAGGAGACTTGTGCTATCAACATGACTCTTGCCGATATGTGTGGTCTTAGTGTTCATTGGGTCATCGGGGAGATATGAATGTTTGGTGTACCTTCCCAATGTGTTGGTGATAATAATTGTCTTGTCGATGGTCTTGAGATCGAGGAGACTTCACTAAAGTCTGATTGATGGGATCCAGTGTCATTTGTGATAGCATGTGGACAATCTAACATCGGTTCAACACATTATGTTGTCTCACCGATGAGCGATAAAGTTGAAATTGGTTGACCAAGCGTTTGTCCTACGTGTTATTTATTGAACCATGAGTGATAAAGAATGCAAACCAATTGGGCAGTTGAACTATTGTGACCATTTTCTTGTGGGAAATGAAAATATAGCTTGAGCAAGTGATGAATAGTTTGGTCATGGGTCTAGTCTGGTTGGTTATTTGAATGATCAGTGAGTGAATTCCATTGTATGTTGAATGAATGCATTGTAACAATGTAATTCGATACAAGGTTGATAAGGGAAATGTTGCAACTGTAGAATTGCCATATGAAAAGAAGATACTGTAACTTGTATGTAATTTTATCACTATAATACAAGTGATCTTTCTTTGGTGTGCTGGGTTTTTCTCCCGTAAGGGTTTTCCCACGTAAATCTAGTGTCAATTATGTTATGTGTTTATTTCTTAGTTTTTTTATTTATTTCATGTGTGTCTTAATGAACTATAATTGTAAACATTAAAAGACATATCTCTCTTCTCCTCTAAGAGTTGGCATTAGGAAAATTTGTTCCGCAATTGAATTTTTTCCTAATAGATTTGGAGGACCAATTTGAGGGTTTATCTCTCCCATTTGATGATAATCAAGGATCAAATATTATCACTTCATGTTTGTCTTTGGAACTTGTTCAAGATCAGTTTCCACTTGTTTTTGGTTTGTCACATTTTTTTGTGATTGGGCATGTACCTGAGTGGATTGTGGCATCTTCTTCATCCAAGAACTTGGCAACACATGAGTAGATTTCAGAGAAAGAATCTGCATACATATGGATTCCTACCAATTCCTATATAGAATTGGAAGCATTCTTGTAGTTGTACTTGGTGTATCTTCTTCCTAAGGGGAGAAACATTGTTTGTAGGCATTGGATTATGTTTTGTCTTCAAACATTAACCATGTTTCTAGGTGATTACACATTGTGGGCGGGATATCTTATCTCTATTTTTGCCTCTTATGGGGGGGTCATTGATTATATATACAAGATGGATGTAGTCCTTGGGGGGTATCATTGATTCCTCCACACATCATGTTTATTTTTTTTTTCTCTCTTTTGGAGAGGAGTTTAGTCCCACTAGGTTCTATCCTTTTCTCCTCTTGTGAGAGATTGATTGCATTTCCATTTGCATTGTAAATGGGTACCTAACATGGCCTAGTAGTTGGGACCCATCTTCATCTTCATATTTGCATAATAATCTTCTCCCTAAGTTGCACTTAAGGGGCAGTTTTGGTGTGAATAAATATCTTGTACTTAGCTAATTCATTCACTAGGTAATTAAGGGACATATTCACATGTTAAGTCTACTTAAGATAAAAGGCTCTTTCTAGAAGTCTTAGTTGGATTTTCTAGAACTTATCTTATCTAGCTAGTATTGCTTGATTCAAAGGTAGTTAGTTTTTAAGTTGTCTCATGTCATAGGATTAAGACACTTGTCATGATCTTGTCTAATATTATCTCTCATTATTTCCTTTATAAGAAAGTCATCTCATGTACATTTGTATCATTTCAATCAATTCAATCTTGCATTGTGAAGCAATATTTCTTGCCATTTTCTCTCTTGTGGAAATGGTTTTAGTCTAGCAACTATTCCTGGGAGTGTTGGGGAGTCACCATTTACTCCCATATCATTAAAAAATTGTCAATGAGTAACAGGCTCACATTTAGATGAGGGGGAAAGACCCTTCGGAGATCTAATTGACAGAGCCTTCTAGATATTTCTACCAAGAGCCTCCACCATCAAAATGAAAAGCAACAGAGAGATAGGATCTCCCTGCCTCAATCCATGTGAACTCTAGAAAAAAGGAGAAGGAGAACTATTCACCAACACAATAAAAGAAGGATTTAAAATGAGTTGTTCGATAAGTTGAAGAAACTTTCAATAATATCCAAAGAGTTCCAATATAGCAATCAAGAACCTCTAGCTCACCCTATCATAAGCTTTCAGAAGGTCTAATTTTAGGAAGAAGCCCATCTTCGTGTTAGCATTGAGAGAGTGACCAAGTTCATGGAAACTAATTATAGAGTCCAGGATCTAACATCCCTTAACAAAGTCACTTTGATGTTTTGATATCAGATCAAGGGACAGTTTTATAGTCTAGTGCCAAGCACCTTCAAAAAAACTTTGTAGATGGAGTTATAGAGACTGATCAGGCGAAATTCACCAAATCTATTAGCATCAACACACTTGGGGATTATAACAATAAAGGTTGCATTCAATTATCTAAGTAATCTTCAAGAACCAAAGAATTACTTAGTAACACTAATCACATCCTTTGCAACAATCTCCCAGCATGACTAAAAGAACAAAAATATGAAATCCATTAGACCCATGGGCCTTATTCCCCTCAAAAGAAAAGAATGGATCCTTATTTTCCACTACAGAGGGGATAGCAGTGAGCTCCATATTCAGGTTATTTGAGACAAGATGGGGGATAACAGTCAAAGAATAATTCACACTATTTTTGTCCCACAAAAGATCATCCTTGAGAAGATGCTCAAAAAACTTAGTAGTTGCTCTCCTAATAGCCTCCAACAACATCCAATCAGCCATGATTGAGGAGATCCTTTTGGATGACTTATTCCTTAGGGTAGTAACATGAAATAACTTGGAATTATAGTCCCCAAACTTTAACCAAATGGCACGAGAACGTTTCCTCCAAAAATATTCCTCTTTCACAACAATGTCATGAAGCTAAGAAAGAAGACCATCCTCCTCCAACTGGAGATCCTTCAATAATCCTTTCAATTGGATGGATTCTTAAACACTATCTAGCCTTTAGATAATAGAATTATTGGAATAAAAAATATGACCAAACAACTCTCTATTCCATTTCTTGAGATAAATTTTAACAAAAGCCAACTTCTTGGCAACTCTGAACATCACACTACCATCAATATTCACTTGCCACCAATTCCTAATACAGTCCTTAAATATGGGATCCTTGAACCACATGGCTTCAAACCGAATAGGGAAGTGGTCAGACCCACATCTCGTAATCATGTATAGGGAGCAAGCAAAATCAACAAACCACAAGGCTAACACAATAGCTCTATCTAGCATGACTTGAATATTTTAAGCACCAAAATGCTTGTTGGACTAGGTGAACTTGGCCCATGTCATCTTCACATCTATAAGAGCATTATCATCAATGAACATTCTCAAATTCGGACAACTATCAGGATTGGCCTATGAACCACCCACTTTCTCATTGTCACAAAGAGGAGTGTTGAAGTCTCCCATCACTAGCCAAGGGCTATCCAAAAAATTAGTCCGAAGACACTCCAAATCATCCCATAAATTTTTCCTTGTCCTCTTTAAATTAGGAGCATACACATTGGAAATAACCCAAGAGTAAGATTCCCTAATCAAAGTAAACTTCGTATCCACATGATTAAAACCATTCACAATTAGGAAACCTTTAATCAGCTTGGCATTCTAAGAGGTAGAAATGTTGCCCAAAGCTCCCTCAGAGCTAACCACATGAAAGCCACAATCCTTAAAGAAGAAGTTCCTTAAAGCTTCTAACTTATCAAATTGCATTTTTGTTTCTTGAATCAACAATAATTTTGGCTTATGATCCTAGACCAAATTCTTGAGGAGGTCCTACTTATGCACATTAATCAACCCCCTAATATTTCATGAAATAATCTTCATTTGTATGAGGAGGGGGTGCTCTTAAAGTATAGTTCAAAGAGAGTATTTTTAACCCCTTCTGCAATATCCCTCTTGCAATCCCTCTCTCTTCTTTTCTATAGAGAAGGTCTCCCCTGACTCCTTTGTTTAGACCCACAGTCCATTTTTTGTCTTCTCGTGGTAGCACCTTTGTGGGGTTGAGGGGGAGGAGAATAAGAGGATTAATTATTTATGTCTCTCATAGGAATATATCCTTCTTCATCCTTACTCCCTGTGTCTGCAACCACCAAAGTTCACCCATCACCCACAAACCGAGATGCACGATCCAAGGGAGGGGATGGGGCAACATTCAACTCCAAGACCACATTTAGGGGAGCATAAAGTATCTAAAACATGATCCACTACTTGGTCCACACACTAGATAGAAGACTCATCCACATACTTCATAATCTCCTTGTCACCCTTGGGTTGAGGGATAGCATGATTCTCACTATTATCTTCTCCCTCCATGACTTTTCCAGCTACCAAATCACCCTACACCAGGGGGGCCGAAGTCCCCTTAGACTCCTTTACCTTCCAAAATTTAGATTGAGGGGCCACTTTTGGTGAAACCACCTTAATGGGACAATCCTTAGCCCATTGACCCTATTTTTTGCATTTGAAGCATGCAAATGGAAAAATTTCAAAGATAATTTGTTGCTTCTAGGAGCCCATCTTTGAGTTAAGGTGGAAAAAATCAAGCATCACAACATCCTTATCAATTATAACACAAAATATTATTGTAGCTAGATGCCTTCTAGAGAGGGTGGCCTCATCTATAGAAACTAGTCGACCAAATGAGTTAGCCACTTCCTTAAACACTTCTTCATCCCAATATTCTAGAGGCAGTTTCAAAAAATTCACCCACATAAGGAAATAATGAAAGAGGCACTTAGAGAGATCCATCCCAGGCTCACAAGGATGTAACACCAAGGTGAGACACCTGAAGGTCCATGGAACTTTAGCAAAAACCACTCTTAGGTCTTCATCATAGGAGAAAGAAAAGGAGGAAAAATCCTTTAGCCATAGCTGCACCTTCAACATGACCGTTCAAAGCCTACTTTTTATGAACCCAGCATCGGACCTCTTCAATATTAGGTCTAGGATCCAAAAACTTGCCTACCAGAGAAAAGTCCATTCTAGTAATATTTTTGTCCACAAGAGAATTAGGAATGGACAAGGAAAAGCCACCTTCAATGCTAGCAAAAGACTTAGATTTGGATGCAATTCCTTTTCCTTTAAGATTTGAGGAGAAAAGGTCAGCCCATCTCTTCCCAAGAAAAGATGACTGCCCCATCGATCGATTTTTTCCACTAGAACATGCTCAATCTGGGGATTTATTAGATTATTCGCAAATGACTCCCCAGTTGGGGCTTGTGCATTATCACCAAAATCCACATGACCATCAGGTGCCTTTGGGCATACCTCCACCAATGGATAGCCAACACAAGATTCCTTGGAAGCCTCAAGTGCACACTTACCACATGAACTGTCCTTCCCAGCAGTGACCACATAAGCATCCACACCACATAATTCATCTTTATTATTACTTTATGGATTTGTGGGTTTTAGCAATATGAGATATCAGAACAAGAAGATAGAAATAAATTTCTATATAATTGTCATTGATGTCAAATATGCATCATAGGGGTTGATGTCAAAAGGATATCTCAATGATATTAGATGGGGAGATTGTTGGTTGTTGTTAGAGGATCAGTTATAGAAGAATGATGAAAAATGATGGAGTAAAGACCATGTTCTACAAAGTTGCATAAAAAAATGAAATGTTGTCATGTAAAGTTATTATTTTCTTGAAGAGCTCATTTCTAGAGGTTTGTGGAGAGAAAAATAAGCATATGTATTATAGTTTTTTCAAGAAAATTTCAGAAGCATGATCTACATGTTTAGGAGATTAAGGATAAGCTCATAAATGTTTAATTTCTATTATTTGGTATAACTAGGGTTTTATAGATAAAACCTAAAGGTTATCAATGATAAGTGCTTCATAGCTTATATTTTCTAGTTGACCGCTTATAGTTAGTCAACAACTACTTAAGTTATGACTTAATCCATTGAATTTTTTTATTGACTGGCTCCTCGACCAAAGGTTTATTGGCTAAAGTAGAGCTTAAATATTTCTAGAGTCTAAAGTTTAATTACTCTGC
Source organism: Sequoiadendron giganteum (assembly GCA_007115665.2). NCBI lineage: Eukaryota > Viridiplantae > Streptophyta > Pinopsida > Cupressales > Cupressaceae > Sequoiadendron > Sequoiadendron giganteum. The sequence goes on along the minus strand of CM021108.1, from coordinate 486,694,111 downwards.
TCTCTCTATTCCATAAAGCTCATGGTGGAACTGACCCTCTTGGTTTCAAAAGCACAAAATTCAGCCATGTGTTCGGAGGGACCGAGTTCTTATTGGTTATCACAACATTGCTTTAGTAATAACTTCTGACAAGGTAAAAAATATCATATGTGAAATGGAAACATGTGTCCCTCATGATGACAAATAGACAAGTGTTTAATGATGATTGCATCACATAGTTGATTCACATCATAGTTGTGAATCATCCAAATAGCTCTAAATTAATCTATGCAATGGTGAGTGGAGTATGGCACAAGAAAATAAATGCAACAATTCCACTATTTGATAGAATAAATGTTGGATCCTTGGATTACTCTTGGAAGTGTGCAAGAAGATAACACATGTCCATAATGGAATCCATGGAAGAGGTTGAAATGTTTCATTACATCACACAACCCCTTCACATCATGAAGATGTATTTTGAGCCCTAAGAAAAAAAGTGATAGACACATATGACATGATGAAGATCAATGACAAATATTTAATGGAGAGTTGATTGAATGAATATGTTTAAAAATTTAAGACCTTCAATAAATAATGTTGGATAATGGTGCGAAGATAATATCAATGACTAGAATTTAAAGTTGTGAAGCTTATAATAGTTAGGTGGTAGAGATCGACATAGAAGAAGAAGAAATCAAATCTACCTTGACAACTGAAAATGAAATTTTGAGTAGATGAGCAACATTATAGATACTCAGACATTGATAAGATCATATACCATTCAATTAAGAAGTATGGTAATTTATTACAAATATAGACCTTGTGTATCAAATCTAGGGTTTGATACAAAGAAGACAATTGATTTTTAAGTGTATAAAAAAGGGCCGAAGAATGAAAATATGTATGCAAAAATAGAGGGTGTATAGCTTAATAATAAATGTGTATGAAAACTTAGATGAAGAACAAATTTTTTAACAAAGTTGAGTAGTGATGAAAGACCTAGATCAAATGCATACATATGTATAGGATAAACATTCTCAAAGAAGGAAGGAGAGTGAAATGCTAATAAGAGATTAGAAACAAAAATAATATTTTTTCCTATAGGAGTAGAGAATAGAGGATATTTTGAAGAGTATAATAGAGAATAGAAGAATTAAATGTACACTTGTAGATTATAATTGCAACAGATAATTGGATTCACTATGAATCATTTTTAATAAGGAGTTTTATCTCCTTGTATCTGATTGGTTGTTGCCATCAGAATGTTGAGTTAGTGCTTAGTTAGGGGATTGGTGTCTCCTTAGATTCAAAGCTCTTAAATCAAGGGATTGGTGTCTTCTTAGAGTCGAAGCTCTTAAATAAACGGAATGGTGTCTCCTTAGGGTTGATTCCCTTAAACTTTATAATTAGTGAGGTTTTTACTATGAGGCTAGATTAGGACAGTAAATCATAACATCTATTCTCACTATGGTTTTTCCCATATTGGGTTTTCCATGTATATCTAGTGTTATGTGTACTTATGCATTTGAACTCTACATATTCTTCTAACTCAATTTAAAAGGATTAAAGGACTAGTTTTAAATAACTCTACTAATTCACTCCCCCTCTCAATAGATAGTTTTGTTCCAAAAATTTTTATCAAAGCCTTGGATTCTTTTAAAAAGTTTAATCATCTCAGGTAGATCTTGAAGTGTGAAAATTATGGCTGATCAAGAAGGTTCATCCTCAAACAAAGCACCTATCTTTGATGGATCAAACTATGCATTTTGTAGAATTAGAGTGGAATCATATTTATCTTCATTAGGGTTTGATGTATGGATGTCTCTTATAAATGGTTATACAATTCTTGCTAGACCTCCCACTGATCAAGCTGGTAAGAGGGTATATGAGAATAATTCCAAGGCAAAAAATGCTATTCTTTGTGGATTGTCAAACTTAGTTTGTCAAAGTAATGCACTGTGAAACTGCACATGATGTTTGGGACAAGTTGAAGAACATCTATGAAGATGATGATAAGGTAAATCAAGCCAAGATAAAAACTTGCAAATGGAATTTTGAAAGTATTAAGATGAGTGATGAAGAGAAAATTATAGACTATCTCCTAAAAGTAGATGAAATAGAAAATGCAATTAGAGGACTTGGAGAAGAGATAAAAGAATTAGTCATGGTTAAAAAGTTTCTAAGATCCCTTCCATCCAGGTATGACTCTATATATTTTACAATAGAAGAAGCAAGAGATCTGGATAAACTTATAATGGATGAGTTACATGGAACCCTCACTACCTATGAGATGAAAATAGGATATGTAGAAACCTATAAGAGAGAAGCTACATTCAAAGTAGCCAAGAAAGAGAAGGTAGAAATATATACATCTAGATTTGAGAAGACTAATGAAGAAGCTAACTTTTTTAGAAGATTAAGAAGAGGATCTGGAAAATATAGAGGTAAGTTACCCTTTAAATATTTTAATTGTGGAAAGGTAGGATATTTTTCTACTAAATGACCTTATAGTAAAAAGGATAACACTGTGCAAGAAGAAGATAGTAAAAATATGAAACCCTACTACTCTAATAAAAACAACTTCAGAAACAAGAAGAGTCTATTTACAAAAGAAGAAATTGATTCATCTTATGGAAGTGAAATTTCAAATAGAGACCATGATTATGCCTTTTTGGTTGAGGGAAATTAATCTCTATTCATGTATTAGGACCAAATTCTGAGGATCAAGAAAAAAAAGAAGTTTATGAATCTAGTGAAAAAGAAGAATGAGAAGTAGATTTAGAAGGTGAAGTCATATGTTCCCTAGATGAGATTGAAATATTGAGAAAGCAAAACTCAAAATAGAAGAAACATGTACAAAAGGAGATTGAAAAACTATCTAAAAGTCTTGATAAATATAAATAAATGATAGTTATCTTAAAGACCCAAGTTGAAGAAGCTAAAATAATAGAAGAAGTATTTAAAACTAAACTACAATCTAAATCTGATGAATTCTTAAAACTAGAAGTAGAAAGAGTGGGTTTGAGAGAAGATCTTGTAACTACAACAAGTGATGTAGAAAAGAATAATAAATTTGATAAGAGTACCAATATGTTTGATCGTATGTTAAGAAAATAAAAGGTACATAAAGTTATTTCTGGTTTAGGATTTGTCAAAGGTGAAATCTCATGTTCATATGATTCTTCATACAAGAATCCAGAAGTAAAATCAGATACAAGAACCATTGATACAGATGATTTCATAAGGGTAAAAGACCTAAAGAAGAAAATGTCAACAAGACCCTTTTAATCTATAAAAATAAATGCTATGAATAGGTATTCTTCCTTTTATGGTTATTGTTATATCTATAATCAATTTTTTCATAAGGCTAGTGAATTTAGAATTGTACCTAAAATGAAAACAAACTATATGAGTAGAAATTCATTTTCTCCATTGTTAAATGTAAATATAATATGATATAAGTGAAATAATCTTGGTCATATAGCTAAGAATTATAGAAAAAACTTTGTAAAACCAAGAGTATAAATAAAAAGGAAAGAAAAACTCCCTAAGGTGAATACAGATTCACAAGTCTCTAATAAGAAGAAAGATAAGACAAAAAAGAAACTTAAAAAGGTATGGAAAGAGAAATATCTAGAGACTACACAATCAATGATTTCTCAAAGTGGATTTCATGCAAAAAAGAAGAATTTTTGGGTAATAGATAATGGTTTTTCTAAACACGTGACTAGTGATAAAAATAAGTTCATCAAACTAAGTAGTTGCAAAGAAGGATCTATTACTTTGGGAGACAATAATGTAGTAAGAATCTATGGTAAAGGACCTCTTAGCATAGATGTAAATTTTCCTACACATGATTTCCTTTATGATGAAGGATTAAAGCACAATCTGCTAAGTGTTATTCAAATGTGTGATAATGGATACAAAGTCATATTCATTGTAGAAGGTTGTAAAATAAGAAAATCTAAATCAGGTAGAATAGTTACATGAGGTAAAAGGACTAAAAGAAAAATTTATAACCTCAGAGAAGTGGATAATAGAAGCTATATTATAGGATGGATTGATGAGATTTGGTTATTATTGAACAAACCAGATACAGAGAGGGGGAGTGAACCAGTATCCACACAATCTTATTGAATAAATACTTCAAAATCTAATGTAGAACATAAAAAATTAAATTAATAGTCTAACATTAAGTTCCACAACACATGAACAACATATTTTATGTGGAAAACCCAATGAGGGAAAAACCACGGTGAGGATTAACTCTTAGTATATAAAGTTATATCAATATCAGTTATAAGAGGCTCACTACCACATACATAAGCTCATTGCTTACAAGGACTTACTATCCAAATTGGAGGCTCACTACCTACAGAAAAAGTAAACATAAATGGCTAAATGCAAGAGTTTAATTGAGGAGTTACACCATATGTGTTGGTTCAATTCCTTTGATGCTCAATGTATTCATTGATTTTCAACCACTCTTTAGACACTTCGCTCATACATACACTTCTTCTTTTTGAATTCACACTACTTATCCTTCATCTCTCCATCACCATCATCTTCTAACCATATTGTATATATATACCCATTGTATCTGCATGCATTGATTAGGTTGGCCTAATTGATGCAAAACATATTTTCAAGATGATAACTTGTCAGCTTCATATCAAGATTAATTCATCTATGTTATGCAACATCATGTCAGCCAAGATTAGCTCAATACAAAAATGCAATCTCAAGAACTGATTCCAACACATTACCTGATCATATGAATATCTAGGAATACATGTATACACACTTCCAACTATTATAAGCCTTTTTCCAAAACCTCGGATCATATTAATTACTGGAGGAGATATCCAGACCAACATACTAGAGATACTGGATCAAATATCAGATAGGATGAGTGTGATGTCCACACCAGTACATGGTACCAGACCAACATGGTGGCATCAATGACAAACCCCTTTGTCATTGATGGCAACATGTGCAAAAAGTCCAATTCAAAATTCTCCAAAACAAAAAATTCTCCCCCTTTCAAAAAAATCCCAAAATTCTCCAAGTCTTCTCCAAATCTCTCCCCCTTTGACATCAATGGAAAAGGGCACCAAAAATATGTAAAACATGGTGAAATCTATTATTCAAAAATTCCTTATTCATTCAAAACATTTAAAAATTTTAAACAACCAACCCTTCAAACCAGAATGACATTTGTCACTTGAAATACCTTTTTGTATCTCTCTTTGATAAAAGGATATAATTTCTTCCATTCAAGGACTGTAGAGTCCATTCTTGCACACACACTGACCAATACAACCAACAATGTGAAGGAATATTGCCAATCTATGGATGATCATTGTTTCTTACAATCTTCTACATCAGAGATTATTCCAGAAAGATGGTCTAACCGAACCTCAACCACTTCCTTAAGAAGATAGGTCTTTACTGTTTCATCCCTTTTCCTCCGCACAATTATCATTTTAGCCTGAAGTTCACCAATTCTCAACCTTTTTTTCCCTGCTTTTTCCTCGAAAATATCAAATTTCTTTCCAATGTTGTTCACTTCAGCTTCTAGTGCTTCAATTCTTCTTCAAAAGTTATCAACTGCAACAAGCCACTGGAGACAATACTTGTATATGTCTAACATTTCCTTTATGCATTTGTTTGTCTCTAAAATTAGTTCATATAACCTATACTTTTCTTTTAAACAACTCTTTTACACTAAAGCTTCCATCTTACGTCCTTTCGAACCTTCCAAGTAACATTCTATCTTCAACTATTTCAACTAAAATTTTAGGGAAAGAATCGGAAACAAAAGATATATCAATACCTTTATGAAGTAGATATTCAACTAAAGCATCATCAATTTTAAGTCTATCAATGGGTGAGGCCATACAACATACATCACCAACTTTCCCCATTTTTCCTTTTATTAACATGGATTGGATGCCTTCCAGATCGGAAGATTCTGATCGAGCCAAGGATTCTTCTTCTTCTTTCTTTTCTTCAGAGATAGCAATGACATTTTCGAAGACAAATTTTATTTTCTTCGATTCTGAAGGGTAATTTCTAGTGACCACTTCTAATCCCTTTGTCTTGGAGGAATAACCTTCCTCAAATCAACCCACAATAACTTCATCGAAAGTCATCACATTCGGCAATGATAATAAATTATTTTTGCACGCACTTGCTTTATCCTCCAAGCTTTCCAAGTGCCTGAATATTTGTTTTGCAATGGGGATCTCAGATTCCCACTCAACATATTTTTTTCTCGGTAGATATTTCAAAAAATAAAACACCAAACATGCAAGCAAGGACCCAAAACATAATGGGTATCCTTCTCCCAATGTCATTTTTTATATTTTCGATAAGATTTTCAAGAATTAGCCTACATAGATCAAATTGTATATTCTCTTTTACCATTTTATGCACAAGATAAACTTTAATGGCCAAAGTAGAGCCTTCACAATTTTTGAAAAATATTTTATATGAAATTCCATATGCAACATACTTAACCAAGGCATCATCAACAGTATCGATCAACAATGCTCGATGATCTTTGCCAACTCCTATCATTTCTTCCACTTCTTGTATTTTATGGTTTTTTGTCCAGAAATTTCTTTAATGCCACATAGTCAGTAACCGCTTCAATTGCCTCTTTTGAAATGAGATAAGGTTTGTCCAATACAATGTTGCCATCCTTGAATTTTCTTAGAAGGAACAAGATGAACTCTTTTTCAACAAACCAGGGAATTCTCCATTGGTAGAATCTAGCAAATAAATGACTACATGACTAAAAAATTTAGTCACATGACTAACACTAGTAGTATTTTGAAAATAAATGACTAATTTGGTCATTTATAATTGACTAATTTGGTAATTGGGCAAAATCACAACTAATCGACTAATATCAAACAAATAAAAATGACTAAATAAATGAATAATATCAGATAAATAAAAATGACTAAATAAATGACTAAATATATGGCTAAATTAATGACTAAATAAATGACTATTACTGCTCTATTATTTTTTCTTTCGAATTTGATCATAATCCATAGAGCTAATTAAGCCCTCCTCATGGGACCCCTACCTAAGCAGGCCATTTAGCTGCCTAGGTTGCTTGGTGCACCAAAAATACCTATTGCGTGGAAGGCATTGCCTCTCAATACAGTCTTAGGCCTTCACATATTTTATAAAAAAATTATAAACATTTACATTCTTTAACTTTTATTACTCATTATGTTAATGAATTGTTAATGTTTTTAACTATGATTTGAAGCTAGTTTGATTTTCCTGTTGTGTTAGCATGTCAAATATATCAAAGAAATTTTGTGGTAAATTTCACTAATAAATTAAATATGATTTAAACAATCCAACTGGAATAAAAATGAATAAATTGATTCACTTCTATCTTTTCTTGTTGATATACTCGGTCATCTTAATAATGTGAAATAGAAATAACAATTATGATCGCTTTTGGTATGCAAAATTTCTCTTTGTCAGGATTTATATTGTTAATTGTTTTTAAAAAATAGAATTATTTAATAATCTATGAAATCAATTGTGTGTGGATAATCTTTCTTTTATCCAAATTAAAACTCATGTAAAAAGGAGGGAATTCATTCCAATTTCATTTTTCCTAATTTCTATTGTAATCCAAATCAAGTCTCACCTAATTTTTTATTTTGCAAATCCTGATTATTATCTGAAGGTGTCATAAAGTATTCTTTTTTGCAATGGTTTTCAGTATTTAGGAACTTGAAATAATTTGATCTTAAACACCTAGGTTTGTATAGGGAATGGGTTTACATTAAATTTTATTTCATTGAGTCAAATTTATGTTGTATAGGGTTTTAAAGTCTTTGGTTTCTTTGCAAAATTAAAAAGGGGTGATATTCTTAAAGAAAAATATTATAAAATGTATTTTTATCATTTTAAATGGCCTTTTCATCAAAATCCATGTGAAAATGAGCAAGAGATAAGTTAAAAAAAAATTTTTGGAAGAAAGGAGGGAAACTTGTGTGGGTTTCATGAATGCAAGGATCTTTTCAATTATTTTGGAAAAAATAGACTGGAGATAGCATGATTCCTATAGAGAAAGATTCGGATTTTGAGGGGAAATTATGTTTACGGCTTCTAACATCCCTTAATGGATGTCATCTCTAATATTCATTGCATTGATGAGGAAATTTGTATTGTTTTTGGGAAATCATTTGAGTTTCACCCAACAAATATCATGGAGTAGCTTCTTGGAAATGTTTCTGAGCATTTCCATCCTTTATTTGCATGGTTGGTTGCCTCCTCTACCTTTTTCCTATGTATGTGCATCTTCCTAGTTTTTCTTTCCTTCTTTTTCTAAGTTGCAATGGAAAAAAAGAGTTCGTGTCTTCATTCTTGCATATGCGGGTGTTTTTTAGTTGTTTGGAGGCTCTTTCCTTTATACATGCAAGCTAGGGTTTGTTATTTGTGTCTTAAAAGGCTCAAAGTATCAAAAAACTGCCTTCAACCAATTGATATTTCACTATCACTATGGTTACCAATAAACCTCTTTCCATGAGGAGATTTGTTTCCAAGTACACTAACAAACAAGCACAATTGTCACTATCCTAACATGCAGTTCTTTTCAAGAATTGAACTCTTAAGAAATCTTTAGTTCAGTGATTTATTATCATCACAACATAGCAACAAAATTCCTAAGCCATTCACCGAAGCAAAGAAGCACTACCATCTTATGGAATCAAGATCCATTACTATCCAAACATTCACTAAATAAGATCATTAGGTTCATTATGTGAGGAAACAAAACACTACACTCCTTTATCTACCTATATCTATCATGAGAGATTTCACACTACAACCCCATATTCCATTGGATACTATCATCATTTGCATGCCACCATGAGAACATGAGTATGTAAACTATAACAAGGTCACAACATCAATCTTGCACTATATATTATGAGTCACTATCTCAATGGATAGACCATTGATCTTGACATGAAAGAGAGCACTAAAATTCATGGTTGTCACTATCACAAATGCAATTTTGTCAAACATCATACATCATTCACTTTCCTTTCAAACATCATGTGCACTCATTATCCTTTCAAATATTGCTTGCACTATCATGGTGATTTCTACCCATGTTATTGCAAGCACTATGACTCCACAAAAGGCATAAAGCACTTTCATGGCACTATGAATAGGATTGCCAAGATTACAACTGCATTTTGTGAGTCAATGCAACACATGACTCTGTAGATATGTGCAGATGTATATGAAGATTATTACCAAACACTAAGACACTGCAACTTTTCACAAGAGATATCACAAGACCAATAGGATCACTATACTCATATCTACATTTTTTATACCTCAACTTTGAAATATGATAATAAGCATGATCTCAACTCCTCTTGATAGTCACCAAAGAAATCTTGAATCCTAAAACCTCATGCTAATCTTCATCCTTTATGAGAGAGATCCTGATGTTGCATATACTATTCTTGATTTCCATTGCTTCATTGTTGTTACAATCTTTTTCTTTCACTAATATAATGATAATGCTCTTTTACATTGAATGAATCTCATTGAATTTGACTCCTTTTCACTTTGTTCCATGGTCTTTTACATATTATTTGTGCATGATATTGGGTCACATGGAATTCATAACAACTTCTATTATCTCCTTCATTTTTCTATGATCCTCTAACACTCATATGCTTTGATATAATAGTGATCATTTGCAACTATTTTCCCTCTATATATTGTCTTTCATTCATATCCCTTGCATGTCTTGGACTATTGTTATCATGCATTGAAAATTGGAACTCTTTATTCACTGTATTGATAACTCATTGGCACTATCATTACTTGTATTCACTGATATTTTATGATGATTTTTCTTCATAGTCAATCCTTAAAATCATTGTTCTGATAAAAACATAATTTTTCTCTTTTGATTTTACATTATGATCTCATTGCTTTGAACCCTATGCTTTTTTACTATCACATCTTTGTTACAATCTCTTCAAGGACTGAAATTATTTCTCTATTGACTACTAGAGACCCCTTTGATCTTATAACCCCAAGCCTCTTAAAAAAAACTTAGAATCAATTGGCAACAGTGAACAAAAACCCATCATAGCTAGTTTTATTTCTTTTCCAAGAGAATTCATTAAAATATATAATGGAAAAAACAAATCACTCTATGGGGTAGGGTTTATTTGATTTGAAAACCTACCTTCAACATCCAAGTCAAAAATTCATCCTACCAAGTCTGTGTTGAGTCTTCCAAGGCTTAAGTCAAAAATCAGCCTACCAAGACTATTTTTCATCCAAGTCTTGTATCTATAATACAAGTATGATAAATGATTGAAAATACTATACACAACTATATGAAACAATGCATAAATATGTACACTTTCTCACTATATCAAAATATTCAAACTAAAACTCACAAAAATTAGAAATGAGTTATAAAAAAAACTTATTGTCAAGTACAATTTGCTCCAAATCAAAACTGCATTATCCAATTTACATAATTTTTTGATTAATTGATTTTTGTGGGAAAAAAACACTTAGTGTACAAATTAAAGCAAGAGTTTATTTCCAGGATTTCAAAGGCCTACTATTCACAAGGCCAATAAGATCATTATTGACCATAGCATAAACCACCTACACTAATAGTGTTGAGTGAGAAAATATTCCACAAAAAGAAATATATTTTAGATAAACAGAGCTAGATAGCTTCTAAACTCCAAATAGTTGAATACAAGGAGGGTAAAAAATAAAACATTAAAAGACTTTAAGACAATGAAAATGCCATGCTCTTAGTATAGAAGCATAACATTAAGATAGGAACAATTCATTTTTCTCAAATATTGATCATGAGTTTTCTCCTGTAAAGAACTCCCCCAACATGAGAAATGAGAAGTGCAGTTTCCATCTTGTTTGCTAACAGGAATTGCATGAATGCTCCCTTATAATCACCAACAACTAAAGAAATTTTAATGGATTCATCACATTCTTAGTATCCAGTTGAATCTTTAGTAGCTTCATGTTGCACCTCTTCTCCATTGCCTAGGGTATCCTTCCCAATAATAAAATCATTTTCAGTGAGAGGAAGTGAGGAATCTTCTTTCGGACTGTGCAAATGATCAAAAAAATCCTCGCCATTGTCTTTGGGGGATGTAACATCTTTTCCACCTTTTGACTGAATTGGTGGATCTAATTGTGTTGTATCATCAAGAGTGACATTTTTTATTATTTCACTACTAATATCATCAATGTTGGTAGATTGAGATTCCTATAAGTCTTGATTCTCTGTTGATTGCACTTGAAATAAAAGGTTCTCAAGTAGCTTTTTCCTAGCATTTCCTTCATCTTCAAACATGACTCTTAGGAAATTCCATGTCTCCTCTTCTTCCAAACTAAATCAATGCATAAACCAAAAATTTGCAAGTGAAATAATACAAATGAATGTAAATTGTTATTAATCCCATTCAAAAAGTATCCACAAATAAATAACCGAGAATCTTGAGACTTCTTATCACACAAATCTCACAATGATGATTTTTCACCATCTTCTATTGCAGCTTCAAACTCTATTGAACGAAGCACCAGACTGTCCTCAGTAATAATATTGTGTATATATACCTATGAAAATAGCAGAAAAATAAGACCATATATCATCTTAATGACATGTACCAAAGAATAAATTATAATCTACCTCAAAAAGAGCCAACACCACTTTGTGATGTTGTATCGGGCCGAAATGTAGCAAGCTTTCCTCCAAATCCAAAATTGGCACCAACTAGTCTCTTCAACCACTTAGGAGATTTCAAGAGTGCACCTGAAAAGGGAAAAATGAAAAGATAGAAATCATGTATTTTCATATAGGATCCCAATTCATTGGGGGATGTAACATCTTGTCCACCTTTTGAGTGAATTGATGGATCTAATTGTGTTGTATCATCAAGAGTGACATTGTTGATTATTTCACTGCTAATATCATCAATTTTGGTAGATTGAGCTTCCTGTAAGTCTTGATTCTTTGATGACTGCACTTGAAATCCAAGGTGCTCAAGTAGCTTTTTCCTATAATTTCCTTCATCTTCAAACATGAATCTTAGGAAATTCTATGTCTCCCTCTCTTCTTCCAAACTAAATCAATGCAGAAACCAAAAATTTGCAAGTGAAACAATACAAATGAATGTAAATTGTTATTAATCCCATTCAAAAAGTATCCACAAATAAGTAACTGAGAATCCTGAGACTTCTTGTTGCATAAATCTCAATGATGATTTCTAACCATCGGCAATTGCAACTTCAAACTTTGTTGAACAAAGGACTAGACTATCCTCGGTAACAAGATTGTATATATATACCTATTAAAATAGTAGAAAAAAAGACCAAATATCATCTTAATGACATGTACCAAAGAATAAATTGTACTCTACCTCAGAAGAGCCAACAACACTCTATGATGTTGTACCAGGCCGAAATGTAGCAAGATTTCCTCCAAATCCAAAATTAACACCAACTAGTCTCTCAAACCACTTAGGAGCTTTCAAGAGTTCACTTGAAAATGGAAAAACAAAAAGATACACATCATGTATTTGCATACAAGATCCCAATTCACTAGGGGATGTAACATCTTGTCCACCTTTTGATCGAACTGATGGATCTAATTGTGTTGTATCATCAAGAGTGACATTGTTGATTATTTCAGTGCTAATATCATCAATGCTAGTAGATTGAGCTTCATGTAAGTCTTGATTCTTTGATGACTACACTTGAAATCCAAGGTGCTCAAGTAGCTTTGTCCTAGCATTTCCTTCATCTTCAAACATGACTCTTAGGAAATAACATGTCTCCCTCTCTTCTTCCAAATGAAATCAATGCAAAAACCCAAAAAAATCAAATGAAACAATAAAAATGAATGTAAATTATTATTAATCCCATTCAAAAATTATCCACAAATAAGTAATTGAGAATCTTGAGATTTCTTATCACATAAATCTCAATGATGATTTCTCACCATCTACTATTGTAGCTTCAAAATCTGTTGAATGAAGCACCAGATTGTCCTCGATAACGATATTGTGTATATATACCTATGAAAATAGCAAAAAAATAAGACCATATATCATCTTAATGACATTCACCAAAGAATAAATTATATTCTACCTCAGAAGAGCCAAAAAAACTCTATGATGTTGTACCAAGCCGAAATGAAGCAAGCTTTCCTCCAAATCCAAAAGTGACACTAACTGGTTTCTTCAACCACTTAGGAGCTTTCAAGAGTGGAATTTTAAAGATCCACATCAATCTAGATAAGCATCTAGACTTATATATTAAGACTCAAAAGTCAAATATCACAAAAACAATTAAACAACTAAAGACTCAAATCTTATCAGCAGGGGCACTTTCAAGTTTTACTTTCATAACACAACCAATGTAGAAGAAATAAATATAGAAAGCAGCTCAAAGGGATACGAAAGTACAAGTTACATGAGTCACAACCATGAAAAAAAACCAAAAAAAATAGTTGTATTAGATGAACTCAAAAATAGATTATAAGTCTGATACAAAAGACCTTTAAATGCTATTTATCTATTGGTTTACATAACTTGTCTACATTTATAAGTCAGACAACTTGTAAAATGTATAATTGTTGGCATGGGAATGAAATTGGATTGTGGTTGACATTTTTTATTCTCATGGACATGTATTGAAGCACTTGCATGGGCAATAAAACTTGTTTGGATAGGACTTGGAGAATTTTGAAAAGACGGGAAAGGAATTCAAAGTTTAATGCAACAAATTTGAAGTCAGTGAGGCCCTCTACAGTGAATTCAAAGGTAATTCAAAACCCTCATTGACAAAATTAAGATGATAGGAAACATAGGCATATTCCATTCTCAGTAGGTAAACTTAAAATGAATGTAAGATAGATCTCAGAACAATGACTCATTATATACTCTTCTTATTGTTATGGTTTATACTAAAAGTGACTACTTTCAACAATGTTTTGGCATCTCCATTTTTAGATTTATGTTTTTTTTTTTAAATCAGAAACTAAATTAATATAGGAATGCACAATATTATAGATAAATGAGATTCAAAGGTTGAATATGGATCAATATCATGCATATGATGAGAGGTACATTAACAAATATCCATGTCCATGTAAAAAAATTCTTCGTGGAAAGGTGGAAAAAAGAAATATGATTTATCAACATATGATAAGATATGGGCATAGTGGTATAAGCCCTTGGGCTTAAAATTATTATGAAGATATGATAGAATGCCAGAATATGACAGATGAAGAGGCAACAAAAAAAGATGAAGTGACACCAAACATAGATGAAGGGGAAAAAATGTTTGATGAAGGGTTTGAAGTTGATAGAATGTTGAATGAGGGTCTAAATGATAATTAGGCCAAGTCAATGGATGATGATATAAAGCCTATGTATGCTAATTGAAAGTTAAGTCATTTGACAACAATCCTTCAAATTCTTAACTTGCAAGTGGTGCATGGTTGGACAAATGAGAGTGTAGATTGGTTATTGGCATTATTAAGTTCATTGTTACTAGCTGGCTCCACATTGCCAACAAAACCAAGTCAATGTAAAAAGAAAATCAATAAGCTCGGATTGGGGTATGAAAACATCTACACATGTGTGAATGGTTGTGTATTATTTCAAAAAAATCTTGCAAATGAGAGTGAATGTTTGAAATTTCATGAATTGAGGTATAAACAAGGGTTGAAATTAGTTGCGGTTCCTAGAAAGGTTCTTTGCCAGTTTCTAATAATTCCATGATTACTCTGAATGTATAGGTGTAGATACATTGTTGAACTTATGCAGTGGCATGCCCAAAATAAGAGCATTGATGGAAAACAACGACATGTGCCTGATTCTAAGACGTGGATGGAATTTGATAATAGATGGCCTGATTTTTATCAAGATCCTTAGAATATAGGGTTGGGTTTGGCTCTAGATGGGGTGAAAATGGTCAACTTAACCAATGTTTCTAATAAATTATAACTTGCCTCCATGGTTAGCAACTAAACCATTTTTATTAATGTTATCATTGATTATACCAAGAAATAAAAGTGTGACTTCAAATACAATAGATGCTTATCTAAAGCCATTATATGATGAGCTAATGGAATTGTGGAAAGGAATTGAAGCAATTCAATATTTAAGGGATGGTCATTCAATCAAATTAACTTTAAGAGCTTCTTTATTTTTTATGATTCATGATCTTCCTACATATGGCACATTGTCTAGTCTCTCTATTCATGGAAACCATGGATTTCTTGCTTGAAGCTTTAAGGATTTTGTGAGGAACTCAAGAAGTTTGCATAAGTGTATTTATTGTGGACATCGTGCTTACCTTAAAATGGATCATCCATGTTGTCAACAAAAAACACATTTCAATGGTCAAGAAGGGAATCATGAAGCACCATTGCTAATAACAGGTGATTACATTATTGATAATGGACAAAAAAGAATATCATTTATTGAAAATGATGGTATTGCTGGTAGTAGATATGATCCATGTAATTAAAGCAGTGTAAAATGGTTGTGTATATTGTATAAGTTGCCACACTTTAAGGATATAGTCATTAGGCATACTGTTGACTTTATGCATATTGAGAAAAATATAGCTTATGCTATTATAGAAACTCTTTTTGGTGCTCTTGATACTACTTCATCATGTGAAGACTTTCGAGAAATAAATATTCATCAAAACTTTGGGTTAAAAATATGATAATGAAAAATATAGAAAACCTAGCGCTCCTTATGTTTGGACAAAGGAACAACGTGCACCATTCTTATAGTTGATGTCTCAAACTCACTTTCCCACTGGATATGTAAGTAGCAGCATCAAAAGCCAAACTGACATTAATAGCTTAAGAGGCCTCAAGACCCATGACTATCATGTCATAATCGAAAATATTTTACCTATTGTGGTAAATATATCAATTTAGGAAAAATGGCCAAGATTGGAAATTATAAGGTTGGGCCTAATATTAAAGAGAATGAGTTTGCATGTATTAGATCCTTTGAACTTTGATAGTTTGAGAGAGGAGGTTGTTGAAGTCCTTTGTCTATTGGAATGAGAATTTCCACCAAGAATATTTAACATTTCTATGCATCTTTTGTTACATATAGAATATGAACTAGAGCATTGTGGCCTAGTAAGAATGAGATGGGTGTATCCTATAGAATGATATATGAAGGTTTTGAAAAAAATTATCTGTACTAGGAAAAAACTAGAAGGATATTCAATGCAAGAGGCCATGGGATTTTGCACAGAATATATGAAGGATTTTAAAAATTTCAATCAATGTGTATGGGATGATGATGAAGATGAGAGAGTTGAAAGTGGAGGAAATGGATGTCTCTTCAAGCTATCATATCAAGGAAAAAGTGAAATACATGCCTTTATTCTTCAAAACACATCTTTGTTTGATAATTGGCACGGGTAAAAAAAATTACATAATAATTTATTTACTCAATTACATTTACACATTTATATTACTAATCTTACTATTTTTTAAGTCATTATTATATGTAGAAAATATGAATAAGATAATCAAACTTTGATGCAACATCGACCTCAAAGGCGCAGACATCATGATTTGATTGGAGGTGATTCTTTTCAAAAATTTGAAGAATGGATTGCTAATGCAATCAGTGATGCAAACGAAGAAGGTCAAGATATAACAACAGAGGAAAGTAAGATTTCATGACCTCCACATTTATGGGCTATGCATTTTAGGGCAATGTGGGCCTATGGTAGTCATTTAAAAGTGGACGGAAAAGACAAAGGAAAGACAAATTGTGATTGTGTTGTTAGCGCTGAATTTATTCATGAAATTGAGAAGAAATTTTATGTTGGATTCATCCAAGAAGTTATTCAAGTTGATTTTGGTGAAAATAATCCTATATTATTAAAATTTAAGTGGATCTAACCATCCACAATATAATTTGATGAGTATGGATTTGTATGTGTAAATACATGGCAATTTTTATCAAAGATAGATGAGTTGTATGTTTCCCCTCTTCAATTAACCAATCATTTCTAATTGATGATGTAAGAAGCCTAGGTTGGTCATATTTCATTCAAATAGAGTCTCCTTCGAGATGAAAATTCATGAAATTTGTTGATGTAATTCTTGATGGGCAATATGTTAATTTACAAGAAACATTCGAAGAAGTGGATGAAAACAATGAGGGATTGTTTGAAGAAGATATTTTGATTACTAATGAAGAAATTGGGAGAGATAATGTATTGCATGTCACAAATGAGGATGAGGAAGAAAATCAAGTAGATGCAAACATGAGTGATCATGATTATGATCTTGCTAGAAATGCGGATGATTATTGATGAGCCCCATTTTATGACCTTTTATGTTGTTTTAAGACTTTTATATTTTAAGGACACAAACCTTCAGACTAATACCTATTTCAACGCTTTAATGTTGAACAAAGTTTCTATATGAATGCAATATGGATATGTTCCCATATAAAAATGAGGATGCAATATGAATATGTTTTCATATATAAATTTTGTATGCAATATGAATATGTATACCATCATTGCTTTACTTTGACAATGATCTTTTCTTGACAACTCCTCTAGACTATTTACCAATTTTATATATGTTCTTTATCACTATTATTGTTCTAGCATCCTTTATAAAATCCATCATTGAAGCATTGTTAAACATTGTTTCTATGTTTTCTTTTACACTTTTTTACTAAAATAGTATTTTCTTCCCTACATATGGCATTATCTTTAGCCCTATTCTGTAATATTATTATATACAATTTCCTTGTGAAATGCTTTAACACTTCCAAATTAATCATAACAAAAGAAAATCAAATTTGTTTTGATAAATCAAAAATATCCTTGATATATCAAATTAAATAATAAGGAAATATTATGTTGGAGACAAACATATAACTAAGTATATTTAACAAACATTTGATTCGCAAATCAAGCCACAGACTCAAATTTCTTTCATTGATCTCCTCAAATCATACTTGCGATATAGTCTTTTGAAATGTAAACATCATAGAATTTTTTTACTATCTATCTATCCCTATTTTCCTATCCCTTTTATCACTATGTAATAGATTTATATATATCAAAACTTCGAAGGGACACACCCCTTCCTAAAATATCTTTTGATAATAACAACAACTAACAATGATTAAACATAAATAATTAGGCTCTAGTTAGCCATAAGTGAACTTTAGATAGATTGTCCAGATAATCTCATCTTTTGTGAGTATCAACACCTACTAATGCATTCTTGGTTGTTATCTTCATGTTCACCATTTTCTCATTCTACTCGCATGCCTCATCAAATGTCGATTCTTTACCTATAGCCACTTCCAAAGTATTTTGTAGTATCAACTCAAATTCTTCAATCCATTTAGTTTTTTCTTTTGTTTTTCCATCATTTTAAAATAGTGTTGGTATTCCTTCATTTGTGGCATCAATTAATCCTTTTGCATCTCCTTGAATTTCCTCATAGTAATCTTTGTGCTTTCTTATGATTTCCTTAGCAGTAGTGATAGCCTGATTATCAAGAGTATCTCTCTTCCGTATTTCTTAAAATTTCTCTTGGATTTTGTCACTAATTTTTTTATGCTCTTGCTCTGTAACATAATTCTTTGAGTGAGTTCCCTATATTTTTCTCATCAAAACCATCAAGTTAGCCTATATTTTTCTAATCACTAGAGAAAGTGTATCAAATTTTCCTTGAGAATGTATGTAATGCCTTGCCACGAAACCCTAAAAGAAGATGCAACTCAACAACGAAGCGTACACTTTTTTTCTTCTTCAAAGTGCATTATTAACAAGGAAAATGCACAACACTTGCAACAACCTCTAAGGAAACGTGACAAGATTACATTGGAAACCATAACTTACACATAACTCACATATAAAGTATTTATTAATTACTCATACATAACATTCAAGATAAATTCCAACATCACATTTAAGAATTACAATAAGATTTCACATAACATTAATTTAAACATATAGGTTTACATCCCTCATTCCCTGAATCAGGTAAAACATATAAATGTAATTACAAATATAATTATCCACCTCGAATAAAAATAAGGGGTAATAAATACATGAGCTAAACTACAATAAATATAAATCATAAAGAAAATGTTGGAATCACTATGAGCTCTCCATTGGAAAACCTTGTCACACGATCTACAAAACAAAGGGAGACCCAACGACGTAGGGCGCACATTCCTCCCAACCAAGTGGTACCCGAAGGCCCACCCCCATGCTAGGAGACAATAACAAGGATACATGGTCATCCTACAACCTCTAGTCATAGGCTGACACAAAACTAAAATAAAACACCACTAGAACAACACTAACTCAAGGATACAATGTTACCTAAGTTTAACAACTAAATAGACTAGAGACCCATATACTGCTAACCTAGGAGATCTGCCACCACAAAGGTGTGTGATTTACCCGTCAGATCTTCCCAAATCATGACCCCCATCTAGAAACACACTCCTACTATCAACATATGAAACATACCCACTCCAAACTGAGGAGAAAAGAATTAACCAAACCACTCCATCCAAAGGAGAAACAAAACACCCCCATTCATGGAAATCGGGTGACTCACTAAAAATGACAATCCTCATTACCATAGAGAACTACAAAAGACAAGTCCATAAAATAAAAATTCTCAAGGTTAACATACCCCAATAGGAAAACTTATAAACCACATCTAATGTCTCTATTATACAAAAAATGCAAATTAAAAAACTAAGGATATGTGCATATAATATGAGGAGGGGGGGCCTGCTTCCGTTGACCCTCGCCATGGAGGGGTGTGGTCGTGGAAGCTCCACCATCTTCTTCCCTTAGGGGAAGTGATGGTGGAGTTACCACCATCCGCCTCCCTTTGGGGGGAGCGGCAATGGGGACTCCCATCACAGCCCCTCAAACAAATAATAAAACCCCCAATAAAACACAACTACATAAATGAATTCATGTACGACGAATTTTGAAAAAAATTCTCATAAAATAAAAATAAATTTCATTTCAATATATTTCATATACAGATTCATTTCAATATATATTATATATATAAAAACTTATCAAAACTTTAACTTAATTTGAGTAAAATATCTCACCATGAGATTTTACAAAAAGATTTCCAACACAAAGATTCAACCACTAGGGTTTTCTAAAATTTCAAAAAAGAGAAAATACCCAAATCAACCACAGAGGGTTCTTATTTATAAAATAAAATTTACACAGACTTCATAATTTTTCTTTCATACAAAGAGGAATTTACCAATCCTATAGAGAACAAAATTTAACAAAATTCAACAGTTATTAATCAAAACAATTTCCTTTCTGAAATTTCAACAATTTTACAAAAAAGCTTTTAAATAAATTTTCCTAATTCCCCTATTGTTTTCCTCTAGTTTTACTTCACTATAAAATAATTCCTATACATGCTCTAGATTTCTTCACGGCAATCACAGAAGCCTTAAATTTTTATTTTCTTAAACAAATAAAGCTCTTTATTACATATCCAACACAACAATCTTTTCTACAATAATTCAATTCCATTTAAAAATTTAAACTAAAACAATAACATAAGAATGGAACCTATTTCAACGAAGCTTCTGGAGTAATTGAAGATTCTAATGCCGAGACATTTTCCAAAGATTCCAAAAAATCTTTCACAACTTCTATTAGAACCCAAAATTTTCTTTTAAAATCCTAAGGGTTTCTCATTTAAACCTCATACTTTCCATTAAAGCCTAAGTGATTTTATTCATTTATGTCCATTTTCCTATCTTTTTCATACAAAAATTCACTTCATCATCATCCAATATGCTAAAACTAACTTATACCCTTTACCATTGCTTTCATATTCACATTCTATGTCACTTACCATTTCACTGTGACCTCCCACAATGGGCTCACAGTATGGCAGTGGCAGCTAAGATACAGGAATGAAGCAGTTGTCACGCCACTGCATGCGGTCTAAGCATAGACCGCGGTAGCACAGTGGGTGGTTAGTAACTGGTATAGCAGCAGTGGAGGAGATAGTTGAAGCAGCTACCACGGTGTCGCCATCGGTTCATGAGGTGACCGCGATAATAGTTAGCAAACAACGAAGGAGGCCCACCATGGTACTGTAGGGGATCCCAAGGGGCACCACAGTAGCATGGTGGAGGGAGATAAACAACTAGATGGAAGTTAGTACCAGTCACCGCAGTACCACTGGCAGTCAAAGCGGAGATCATGGTGATGTGGTAAATGGAAGAGGTAACCATCAAGGTCAGACCGCCATACTACATGGAGTCAAGGTAAGGCGATAGGAAAGGCAGAGCAACTGGTCACCACAATACTATGGGTTGAAGATATGAAGGGCACAGTTGAGCGGTAGAAGGAGAAGGTCATGAAGAAGCCAATCACTGCCATACCATGGCTGGTCAACAGGTTGACCGTGGTAAAGCGATATGTATAAAAGAAATTTCATGACAGCAAATAAAGTGATAAAATGTAAAGGAGGTAAAGTATAAAATGAAATGTATGGAGTGGGAAATGTATAAAGGTAAACTCAAATGCATAACTATATAAAAAATATTTAATTTTCCAAAAGGCAACACAATTAAATATTTTTATCTCTATCATAAAATATAAATGGTTTTACTAGAAAGTGAAGGGTCATGACTCTTTGAATTTTATTCTATAAATCAGTTGTAAAAATCAGTTGTAGAGGGGCGGTAGATATAGTTAGACGGTAGGAATTCAATTTCTCAGAAATATGGACTAGGAATGCATACAGTGTACAAAGCCTTTCCTAAAACATAATTAATGGAGATAAATGTCTTAATTGGTGATATTCTTTTGGTGTTCATTTGTTGTGTTGTATAGACTCATATTCTTCATTTTGGCTGTCTCCAACTCAAATTCTTTTAATCATTTAAGTCGGCATATCAAGTATATCTCTAATTTATCAGAATGCACTCTCATTTTGTGTTATTTAATTAACTAGTCTCTGCAAGTCAGAATTAAAATCTTTTAATAAGTCACAGTGGTTTTAAGATTTCTTTTCGATAGTTAAAGTAGAACCAGGTGAAGAAACATCCCAACACAATTTATGCAAGTCATAAATTTAGTAAATTTTCATGCCAGCCATAGAATTTTCAAAGTGCCTAAGAACTAGAGTTGAGCCAATAAGAGGAAACACATATCTTTTTTATTTTTGACTCCATTGCCCATGTGGATAGAAGGCACTAATCTGCCACAACCCAAAGATAAGATTCACATAAACAATATATTAAAAACCATTCATTTGTGTAGTAGGAATAGGAGTAGGTGTAGTAATTTTATCTGTCCACTTCCCTTTGCCATTGTGGGTAGATAGTTTGAACAGGAAATACATTTCAAAATCTGCATCATTCATATAGGTACACCCACCTAAGTTTAGCAAGCCCTGAAGAGTAGAAGGTTCAATTATATCAATTGGCCTTGTACGCTGGCCAAAAGTATTGTGATCCTGGCAACCTCTCGTGGTTCAAACCTGCATTTTTTAGAACCAACAACTTCTTCCAAACAATCCAAATTACCAAGCACAATATTGAATCCAACCCCACAACACTTTATCCCAGAAAACTCTAAAAATACAAACTGCTCACAATTTCCTTACAATCCAAAAATCCCATTCCAATTTTTCACAACAAGCAATATCCTCCTCCCAAATTTTTGACCTTTCCAAAAATATCCTCACGTTTTTCTATGAAGAAGCCAAGATTCTCTTTGGGAATTAATTTCCCAACAACCCTCAATTAATTAACTATAGCATGCTGGAAATTAACAAATATCTTTTAACAACCACATTTAATTTCACAAAATAATTTAATAATTTCATATTGAAATTTAATTTCCAAATTATATTTAATTCCTTTAAACAACTTTCTTAATAAATAATTTAATTACTTGATAAATAAATGTAACCACATGGATTAAATTTAATTTACTAATTAAATTAAATTTAATTAATTAATTTAAATAGAAAGCTTTCATCATATTATCTTAAATTAATTAAATAAATACCAACATCACTTAATGCATAATTTAACATTTATTTTCAAAACATAAACCTTGCAGAATTAAATAGTAATAAACAAGGCAAACAAAGACACACCGAACAAAGACTGCCGACACACTATGGCTAAGGTGTAGACCTAACACAGGTAACCTAGCTACTATCTCCCAATCAACATACTGTTGGGTCGACATGCTCAAACCTATGAAACCACGTGGATTCGATGTCATGTACTTGCAAACTTGTATCCAAGGCATCAATATCACATGTATATAAAATCATCATAAAACACACCGCAAAGAGGAAATTGTGGAATCGTAGCATGCTCCCAACCAAGTGATGTAATCTCGTCCCCTTCACCAATACAATATCACCAAACTAGGAATTCCATCATTAATAAAACTCATGAGAAATAATCATGTTATAATAAACCAATATTATTCTTAATCAAATCATGTCAAGTATAACATCAAGGAAAGTACATCTCATCACACACATATTCCATGTCGCTCTTATAAGAAATGATAAAATAATAAAGCATCACAATCTAACATAAGAGAAAAATAGAGGGGTGTTACAATATACATATGATCCTTCCCAATTGTCATTTGTTTGAGAGTTTTTTCCTTGAGTCAAAAACCTAGTGGATCCTTTCAATGTGTTTTCAATCATATCCTTTAGGCAATCATTTTCCCTAAGTATCCTTTCATTTTTTATTTTATACATTTCCTTTTCTTTGATCAATTTTTGGATTTGGGGTTTAATTAGCTTGGAAACATTGATGCCAATCTCAATTGTAGCTACAGGATCAACTTCTCCAACTTTCAGTGTCAGGACATGTCCAAAAGACTTTTCAGTGTCAATAATAATAGACTTCTTATGTGGTGGATATAGGGCCTAGGTCATAAGGGAACCTTCATCAGGGTTATACTTTGATCTTGTATACACTTTTGTCACTCCCTCGAGACTAAGCTTATGTGTAGCATTGTTATCCTTCAAGAAACTGTCAAAAACAAGGGAAGAGTTTAGATCCAATCATGGGAAAATAATGACACCTAAATATTCTAACAATTTTATCCCTCTCTTTGGGGTCATATCTTTCATTTCCTTTTTCACACTTAGCTTCAAATTATTCAATAATTGATCCTCATTATTCAGTGTTACATTTTCAACATATTCTCTTATTGATTTTCCCTTCTATTTGTACAAGAAGGCTCTGAATTTTGGAGATTTCACAAACTCATCATCTGCTACAAAGGATCTATAATCCATTTTCCTTGTGTTTGTATCTGAACCCTCTTCAATTTCTAGTTCTCTAGGAGGAAGCTTATAATCCTTAGTTTTCAATCTTGAGATTTTATCAGTTGGACCTTGAGACCCCTCATCACTAGGTGACTCCTCACCAGAAGATAACAGCTCCACATTTTGTATCTCTTTTATTTTTTGTTCTACTCCCTTGTTATATTCATCAACAACCCTCTTAGCTTCATTTAAATCCAAATTTCTGATCAAATCATCATACTAATAATGTATATGATTATACCCACCTAAGTTCATATATTTCTTAGCAAAGTCAATGTATCCCTTTCGATAAAATACTTTTAGTGGTGGAGCTTTCTTCAAATTAAAATTCAATAACGTATCCACAGTCAAATCATACCCTTCCTTCGACAATATAGTGAAATCTCCAAAGCACAAAGTGCTTGGAATGAATGTATGTTTTCCAAAGGAACTTAAATTCATTACACTTGAGTAATCCATTTGCCTAACCATTTCCAAGTAGGAAATTCTATCAAGAAATATTTTAGGCAAGATGAACGGTGTATCTTCAAAACCATACACTGTGATCATAGTAGCATCTTCAAAACAATACCAATCTCCCCAGTTGTGACCAATAGGTCCATTGAAATATTTGGGTCTGAGGAACCTCTTAATCTCATCAGACAATGCATAGTCACAAGGATGATTAAATAATCTATATAATGGTTTAAAAAATTATTCTCCAAAATGCACAAAACCTGAATTGGCAAACTTGCTATCCCAAATAGTAGTCCATAACTGAATTGGTAAAAATTTACACTCCCTATAAAACTATGTAATCCTTAGCTCTTCTAGCCACATTCCCAATTCTTGTCCATAAAACAATATTATATGCATAAAAATAGAGTATTGCTTGAAATGTAAAATAGGGGATCCATTATTTATTGCCATTAGCCCTGAATCAATTCCTTTGAAGACATATGAAGCATAATCAAAGGGTCTGCCATTGTGATAATAAACATCAGCTGCAATTATCATTGGTACAATTGACATAAGCTTAGGATCTTCCATCCCTAACACTTGGCATACTAATAAGTATGTATATTTTAAATAGGGCTCAAATAAGTCTACATGAAATGGAGACCCTTCATTTTCATCTAGTGGAACCAAAATTCCATTCCTTTTAGGTCTATGAAATGGTAATCTCCATTCCCTATAGGTGGTATCCATTCTCCTAAATTATTTCTCCAAATTCTCATGCACAATAGCTTCTGACACATGTATGATAGGTTTACCCAATGAATTGGAGATAGCTTTGAGATTTGGATTGTAATGGGAAGCTAAGATTTTTATTAATTCCACATCCACAAATATGTTTGGGACAACCAATTTTCCTAGGTTGAATTCCCAAGGATTGCATACTAGCTGAAACCTATCCCTTTGATGATAATGAGACATAAATAGTTCATTTCCCTGAATTTAATTCCACACATCCTCTATGTGTTTGAATTTTTCCTCAAATCTATCCACATCTACCCTAAGTTGTGTAGACCGTTCAGCTTTAGGTCTCAAGCCAGGTAGTTGCTCAATGAGATCTTGATTCAATTTCCTTTTAGTTGTTTCTAATTCATCCCTAGTCTCAATATTTTTCTATTTTCCCCTAGGATGACTACCCTCACCTTGATTTTTTCTACCTTTTGATTTTCCAAAGCTCGAACCCTCCATTTTATTTTCTCAAATTGATAGAATTGAAAATACAGTTGCAGAGAATTCACAAGCTTACTTGAAAATCTTCGACTGCACAAAATTCTTTGGCTTTTGTTTGTTCTCCCATTCCTTTTTTTGCCAACCCTGCAAATTCTCCTCAATTATTCTCATTTCACTTAGAGAATTATCTATACAGTGTGTATCCGTGCGGCCATTAATGTCCAACTTTGAACACAAGTGTAGTAGATTTTTTGAATTTCCCACTGTCAGACTAAATGATTATATCGGCATGAACTATTTAAACTTTGGTCGATCTATGAGTTTGAATCAAGCAAAGTGTTCATTAGACACCTTATATGGTTGGGGAGACCAAATATCGTTCTTACCGATGTTAAATAGTTCATCTTTTGATCCATATCACCTTCAAAAAGAGATTTATTAAGACACTTAAATATTAGAATTGTCGCCAAGTGTTACTCCGATGAGCTTTGATCCATTCGTATTACCATCGGCAAGAGAATAAGTATTGCTAAAAGATTTGAAAGTTACTCTAACGTTATAAGTCTCCCCGATGTATTATCTTCCTCCTTCAAATGAATCGGCAAGACTCTCTCTGATATTACTTTCATCAATGTAACATATGGAATTGGGAAGACATTTGAAACTCATTCTGATAGCACATGTCTCTCCAACATGTTTCTTTTTTCTTTATCAGTGAAACAGAGTGAACGTCTTACCGATGAAAGTCCATCGACATGACATGTATGCTCGAGCTGACTTGAGGATCTCACTCTGATGGTATTGTTATTTTCAATAACCTTTTTGTTGATGAAACAATAGGCTTTGTCTTCCAGAATATGTATCATCCTCAGTTTTTGATCGATGTGAAAATGTTGACCTTTCGCCGATATGCCAGAAATGCCTGAATTGAAAGGTTATAACATATGGGTCAGAGAGACATGGACATAGTCATGCTGATATGGATTATTTATTCAGAGGCTCCTGCTCAATGATGATCAAAGGGATTCTGGTGTGTCAAAAGGTCAAATCTAATGGTATCATTGGTGGATATGATATGTAAAGAGGATTATAGAAATTTTGCACTCAAGATGTGGCTACCTTATGGAGTTTACAAATGTAAGCTACTATAAAAGTTTGAAAAATTTATAGTCCCAACACATTACATGTTGCTCACATCCTTTGTTGTCTTCAAATTCTTTCTAAGAGTGATATCATTGTTATCAAAATTTGTGCTTTTGACTTTATGCATGAAAAATCACTATCTCATATGTATCTTTATATACTTTGAGGTCATTTATTTATTTTCTTTGATCAAATGTTCATTGTTTTGCATATATCTTGAAATTCATTGTTGTTTAACTACTTAGTCCTCAAATCATGACATTCCTTGCTTATAACTCACTGTCCACTCCAACATATATGTTCTTTTTCATGAAATCTACACCTCCATGAATGTATTTGGATGTTATGAGCAAATTAGTATGTAACAGAACAACAAAATTAAGAATCACCAAATACCATAGAAATATCTTAGTGATGGTGCTATCACGTAAGAAAAGCATTGGTTTAGTTGTACAAAATGGTTTCCATGCTACAAGTTCATGTCTAGTTAAAATTTGGTAATACATATTTTTTTATTGAACCATGAATGAAAACATTATGGTTAAAGATTTGATGGATTGATTCAAATACATTGCTAAGTTTTTTATGCAACTGGCATTTCTACAGGCACCATTATTTAATATCCATTGACTGAAATACCCACAACATCTAATGACTATTGTTGTTTACATTGATTTATAATTCATACGTGTTTTAATAACTCTACATTAAAATTGAGACCTCATAAACTTGTATTTATGCAATTTTTGTTATGGTTAATTATCTTTGTATCAAGTTGCTAGTTTATACATTATTGTTTTTTTGGACATTACGAAATGAAGAAAAAGAATGAAAGGAAAAAATTAGATGATAGTGATCACAATTTTGAAACCAGTGACAAAGTATGAGCACTTTCATGAAGAAAATGTGGCCAAGAATAATGAATATTTATCATGTCTTGGTTTGCCAAACAGATGAGTTGTAAATCCACTAAGTAGTAAATTATTGTTTAATATTGTTTAATGAAATTTTATAGGCAAGAGATTTATGTATATAAGACATGATATGATATTTCTTTTTGTTTTATAGGCAAGAAAAATAAAGCAAAGAAAATGTAGAGAAAAAAAGAAAGAAAGTAAAGGTACAATGCTACCAGCTCATAGAAGCCAACGCTTTCATGATTCGACAAATGAATTTGGTGAAAAAAATAGTTGTGATGAAGTGAAATCTGCGGAGACCACTACTAATCTACGTACTCATTCCACACGTGATGTGACCAAGGAGCATGAAGTTCCAGTTAATCAAATTCATGAAGAGAGTCTTCTTGCATCTAATGTGTCTGAGAGTGCACCAATCATATCTACAAATTTTGAAGGAATTACTTGATCAGCCAAAATTATTTGTAGTGGTGAAACAAAAGATGTGCCTATTTATGTTAAAAGACAAATATTGAGTCAAGATTTATATAGATCTATAGAGAGGAACACAAAAGAAATAATATTAGAAGGGAAGAAGCCATTCTTGGTTGAGGTATCAAGATATGGTGAACCATTGGGAAAAATGTTACAAGGTGGGCCTTTGAGTTTGGTGTAAGATGTTTGGCCCATTTGGATGTTTGCAAATAAATTTTTTTAGAGAAAGATCCATGAAATGTGGAATATGCTATACAAAAAATGGAAAATGCCTTTGACACTATTGGTGGAAAAATCTCTAGAAAATATTACAAGCACAAGATGAGACTTCTGATGAACACTTTTAGATACAATTGCAAAAAAACAATCATGGAGGGAAAAGAGATGTTAGAAAACACTCTATCTCCCAAAGAGTGGGAGGCATTGAAAGAAAGTATGCATCCAAAGAATATTTGACAAAGAGTAACAGAGGCAAGAGAGCAAGAGATAATGTGAGGACTAAATATACATTTGGCCGAGGTGAGTTGTAGGCCAAAATGGAAAAATGTGGAGTAAGTGTATGGATTTTTGGTTCAATTTACATTGTGTTATTTATTTCAAATTTTTATTGAGCTGACTATATGTTGAACTTGACATTGTATTTTAGGTGGAAAACAATAATAGTGAAGAAAGTGTAGAAGATGTTGTCAATTAAATGGCAACACTAGATCGTACTAAATCTAATACTAGTATCATGAGGAAATCTAGTTCATCAATAGAGATTTCACAGCGATTTGTTGAATGCCCAGTAAGAGCCACTCAAAATCATGTCAACTCAAATGAAGAGTAATAAAATATAATGAGTTGCTTAAACTATCTCACTGAGAAAGTTTCATAGTTGGCTACCTCTATTAAGGCTATAGTTTGCGCATGGAGTGACCATAATTCCATGGGTTCAGATTAGGTAAGAGGATATCCCTCAATATTTTGATTCTCAAGTATATCATCTTTATATTGTATTCTAAAGATTTCTGCAAATTCCATAAATTTTTTCCACAACATGCCTTTATAAAATTACTCTCGTTATCTCTAGGAAAATTATTACTATCATATATAGAACAGTGAATCTATGAAATTTTTTCTTTTGTTTCATTGAAATCCATTGTGACTATTCTAAATGTTGTGACTGTGAGTTTTATGACAAAATAACTATGAGACAAATGAATGATCTGTTAGGTCTCAGAAGTGAAAGTTTTTAAACCATAAGGAGGTTCCAATCCCTTAATACACCTTTACGCACGAACAAGGTAAACAAGATTGATTCCCCTGATTTCTCTGTGTTTTCTTTGTTTTCTCCAAATTTTCTTCTTTTGTACAGATTGTACAGGCTCATAAATGTTCTAAATATCATTATTTATTCTATTATATTGTGGTATATTTAAAATTAAATCCTTTTGCGAGTCTAACTCCAAATTTTGTAAAAGATCTTCATGGTTTTTTGGAACTGCCTATGTGACGGCAACAAAGGCTCTGTTTGGGAACTTAATGATGTAAATTTCCATTCCATCTACTATTTTCACCTGTGTCTCAATGGAATGACAAAATAAAGTGTTAGGATAGATTTTCTTTTGGTTTGAGTGCAGGGAATGTAAGTTGGAGTGTAACCCTAAGGTCTTAAAAGGGTGTTTTCGTGGTGACAAGGAGGGTGCAGACATATAGAGTGGTGGTGCAGCATTTACAAAGGGCATGTGAGAGTTTCTAAAACTTGAGGGGGTCTAAATTAAAGTGTCTGAGTAGTTGGTGTTGCTTGGAGGAGTTGGAAATATGCATTTTCAATAGGGGTGCTTTAAAACCCTAGGTTCTTAGGCTACTAGGAGGGTTTTTGAGTAGGGGATCAAATTAAGTTTTTGGGGTCGTAATACCTGGTGAATCCTTTGTTTTGAAAAATAAATCAAGACTTTTTCAAGTTTTTTTGGTTTGGGGTTGAAATCTTGGAGGGGTTCCTTTGTAAATTTGACCTATTTGGAGGCCTAAATCGCTAGAAAAGTCAATTTTCTCAAAAAAAATCCAAAGGATACATATGGGGGGCTAAGATATTATTTGTAACTTTGTAATGGGTGTCAGAATCATCTATTTTTTTGGGAATATATTAAGAAAAGTGCCTAAAATCGGGTTAGGAGTGCTACTAGGGCAGGCTTAAGAAAATGTCAAAAAATTGAAGAGTTAAAGTGATTTGTCTTTGAAGGTTGTTTTACGATCAGTCATCTGAGTTAATTTTAAAGATAAAAAAATATACTACACTAAATAATGGAATTCATAGCATTTATGAGCCTCTAGAGTCTGTACAAAAGAAGAAAATTTAGAGAGAACTGAGAAAACACAAAGAAAACGTTATATTTTTATCTTTTTATTAATAGTTCATACATAAGAAGAAAATATGGATCCTCTATGACATGATGTTGGAAATCGTCCATGTCATGCTTATTCAGTTTATCAATTTCATTTTTCAATTGTTGTATTTGTGGATCCTCTACTTGGACAGGTGGGTGATAGACAATTACTTCATCTCTTCTCATTGTGGTGGCTTGTTGAAATTGCTGCTTTAGCTTTAAATTTTCAATAAACAATTTTTTCACCTCATCATTTGATAATTTCAATATTTTCTCATATTCATTAATCATCTTTTCCACGTTTTCTACTACATTGTAATACCCCTCCATTTTGATTCTTGTTCAAATTGCTTTATGCTATGTTTGGTTGCAATTACTTTGATACTGGATACATTTTGTTATGATGTTTTGATCGTTACTATTGAGTGACAAATATTATTGTGGGATGTAGTTATCTGATTATTGTTTCACATGCATTATGGCTTAATGATGTTGTAGAGTTAGCATGAGATATTATTATGAGATTATTGGAATTATGATGGAAGTGTTAGTTTTGATGAGTGTATGGGTGAAGAGGACGAGTTCGCATCACTCGCTTGCGAGTTCCCTGCGAATCCGTAATTCCTTCTTCATGGTGTGTATTATATGCTGGATATATTGTATGATGTTGTTTACTTGGTTGCAGGATTGCAGGTACATGATATCGACTCCACCTGGTTTCACAGGTTTGAGCGTGTCGATCCAACGGTTAAGTTGAACGGGAGATAGTAGCTAGGTAACATGTGTCAAGTTTACACCCTAGCCTTAGTGTGTCGTCAGTTGTGTGTGTCGAGTCATTGTCTATCTTGCTTTGATATTATTTAATTCTGAAGACTTATTGATTTGGAAATAGATACTTAGAATAATTGCATTTAAATCATGTTGATGATTATTTAATTTAAATAATGCAATGTAGATAAAAGTTTATATTTAAATTAATTAATTATATTTAGTTTATTTAATTAATTAAATTTGATCCAAGGGGTTGAATTTAGTTATCAAATAATTAAATTAATTAATTAAACGTGATGCAAGAGAATGAAAGGAAATAAAAGAATTAGAATTAATTTTGGAATTTAATTCCAACGTGTGGGAATTAAATTAGAAATTGTAATTAAATGTTTATTTGGGAAATTGATTGCAACTTTGAAAATTAATTTATTATTTGAAATTGCATTTTAAATTGAAAGTGAGTTTTTGAAAAGTGAAATTGAAATTGAAATTGAAATATCTAATTTGCATGTAATGTGAATTAGGGTTGTAAATATTGAAATTGAAATATCTAATTTGCATGTAATGTGAATTAGGGTTGTATTAGGTATTTTTGATTTATAAAGAATACATGTTTTAATTTTAGGGAGAAAGTTTTTAGGAAAATTCATTTTTACAGCAAGGAAGAAAGTTTGGAAAATTTACACAAGGGTTTGAAGAAAGTTTGATTGTAGAATTGATTGAAGGAAACATTGTCTGCATTTGTTTGGTTTTGGATTGGATTCATTGGAGGATTGAAGAAAATTCAAGAAATCTTTGGAGGAGGCTTGCATCAAAAATTCATCTCTTCCTGTAGCTTCTTGTACCAGGTTTTCCTCTTTGTGTTTTATTATTCTTGATTGTTTTTTTTTAAATAGTAGTGATTAAAGATTTGTTTGTTAAATCTGTTTTAGAAAACAAATTTGATATTAGAAGAAAAGAATTAAATAAATTTACAGCCTTTGCTTGTGAAAATTCTTGAGTGAAAATTGTGAAAACCTTAGTTGAATTTAAATTATTTGGAGAAATTGATTTTATTGTTATTGAAATCAAACATAGAGATTGAACAATGCATTTAGAATGTTTTTAGAAAATGAAACTTTCTGTTTATTATCAAAAAATGGATTTTAAAATCTGCAGTATAGTTATATTTTCATGGTAAAATGGTCTGATTGCGTCACCTATAACTTCACTTTTACAAACTGGGTTTCCAGGAAATTTAAAGAGTTTTTGCATTTTGAAATTTTCTTACCTCTATTCAAAAATCGTAAATACCCAGATCGTAGTTTTTGAGTTATTCTTGAAACATGAGACTACTATTAAATTATTTTCCCATGGCTGTTCTGAAAATAAAATAATAATAAATTGATATTTATAAATATTAATATTTTATGTATTGTTATTATAATATTAAAATATTATTTAATAATATTTTATATTATAATTTATAATATTAAAGTATTATATTTATTTATATTATTTTTAAATAAAATTTGTATATTATATTAGTGGAATTAAAATTATAAACATATGGGGAAATTATTGTTTATTTTAAAATGGCATGTTAAAGTTTAATTGAAGGAGTTAAATATTTGATTTAAAGAATGCATAATTTTAAATTGAATTGTGGAATTTAAATTCATATGTAAAAGGTCCAATTATTAATTTGATTTAATTGGAAAAATATATTTATATTTTGGAATATTGATGATAAATGATATTTTATTTTGAATTAATCAATTTGATATTCTGCAAAGGATAGAAGATATGTTAATGATTAAATATATTTAAATATATTAATTTATATTTAGTATATATATAGTGAAGATATATATCCATTTGAGAGAATAAATAATATTTTATTTTATTTTATTCTATTGTTTGTAAATTGGGTATTATTAGTGTTCTAAAAGAGATAATTAGTATGTGTAGAAGATGTATAGAGAAAGATATTTTTTGATAGAAATAATTACTTAATTTAAAAAAGAAATGGTTATTTTGTTAATATGATTGAAGAAAATATATTGAGATGTATATATATAACCATGAGTATTTTCAATTAGTATTTACCTTATTTTATTTAAGTGCGTGTAATTTAGCTTTGCATGAAGAGTTTAAAAGATAAGTTTTGAATGTATGGTCAAAATTGATAAGGAAAAAGATATTTAAATATATTGAAGAATTATAGAAATATTTATATTTAAATGTTTGTTTTAATTAATGAGATTTAATTAGAAACAATATGAATGCGTGGTCAAATAGATAAGCCAAAAGATATTTTTATACATTGATGAAATTGCATGTTTTTAAATGGATAGTTGAAGAGACATAGACTCCGGATAGAAAATTGAAAAGATTGTTTGCAATAGTGTTAGGTTGCATTAAAAGTAAATTAAGAAGTTGTTTTATTGATGAGGCAATCAATTATGTTATTTATTAATTTCTATTTAGATTAATTGAATCATTGTGATTGGATTATGAAAGAGATATGGATTTAGTATATCCAAAAGTAGTATCTTCCTCATGATTATCTTAAAAGATTTAATTCTCTGTATTCAGTAAAGGGAAGTAAGTTTAATTGTTTTAGATTTCCAATAATGAAAAGGGAAATAGGGGTTATGATTATTTTAGATGATCTAGTTATCATGTCTTTGACTTTGTCAACACTACCTATTGAATGAGTATGGATTTAGGAAATCCAAATATTAGATTTGATTGATGACTTGAATGCTTTTGTTGCTATGTCGTCAAGTTGCATTGTTGGTTTTGGGATTTAATGTTAGTCCTAAATTATAAGTCTTCCAGAAGAACTTAGAGGATAAGGGTTGTTGAATCTTTATGCCATCTAGTTGTTTTCCCTTGGGTAGTGCATGGCGTCTTTTCAGTTTTACCCGGTTTTCACGAACGGGGATGTTTGCACCTCCTTGGTTTAGGAGCGGATTATGGAATCCGTGTCTCCTTGTATGGAGTGACCTTGTTATGTGGTTTCATCTTGTTGCCTCCTGTGAAAGGAGTGGACTATATGTTGTTGCCTCCAAGATGTTTGGAGTGAAATCTTTTGTACCTACTATGAATGGAGTGGACTATGTGTTTGTTGCCTCCAAGATGTTTGGATTGAGTTCTTTTATTTGTATCCTCCTTGTGTTGGAGTGGATTATGATGCCTAGTTGGTATGCACTTGTGGTTCCTTTGGTGGATTATTTGGGTGTGTGTTGTCGAATAGAAGAGTGGCTTCTGTTAGGCGCCAGAGCCCAAAGAGGTAAACTGGATAACCTTCAGGAGTGATTTAAACAAGTGATAATTAAAATAATGTACTTAGAAGATTAGGACTAACTACTCACATTAATCAAGATAATTTAATCCTCACTCATAGACACAAGGGCTCGTTTAGACTTGGGATGAGGGAGAAGGCCTGGAATGGAGAGATCAACTATCTTGTCCTTGCGAGAGGTAGTTGATTCCGCATGAGTGAGTATGAGTGCCGGGATTCGGTTGGGGCCACCAGGATTACTTGTGCCGGAGCCTATGAAAAATGCCCAGAGGAGATCTCATGACAAACCTTGCGATGACACTCTATCTATGACAACTGTTGTTAATTATTTTATGTGTATGGTTATTTGAACATACTTGATCTATTTTATGTCTGAAAGCAATGTGACCTATGTCAGTGATGTTTGATTTGTACTTGTATTGTACTTGATTTGTACTTGTATTGTATTTGTTTTGTACTTGAGTTGTACTTGATTTGTACTTGTTAATTCATTTGGTTGGTTATAACAGTATGAGTCAGTATGATTTTGTCTTTGGTTAGAGGTAGTAGATCTTTGTCCATGTTACTTTGTTACTATCTCCTAGCATGGGGGGTGGGCCTTCGGGTACCACATTGGTAGGGTGGAACATGCACCAAAACTGTTGGGTCCCCATCGATCTTCAGTATTTGGTGGCGAGACATCTAGATGGACAGCTCGCGATTCTTGTTGTAATTGCTTGCATTGTAATATTTTAACTTGTATAAGTTATTGTATCCCTCTTATGTGTATGAGGTGGAAGTTTGTAATTTTAATCTTGAGTACTATTGCCTCATTCTGGAAATGAGTGATGTAACTATTGGATTAAGTTAATGTTTATGAGATTGTATCTTGATTGATTATTATATTATGTTATGTGGTATTCTTATGATGTATGATGTTTATTTCATACAGTTCATAATGCTATGGTTATATGTAATATGTATGTGTGGGTTTAAGTAATCCTAACCTTTTAGCCTTAGAAGTTGTTGTTAATTAGTAAGTGAATGTGTATGTTAAATGCACTTTATAAAAAAAAAATTGGTTCGTTTATGATGTAAATTGCAACTTCCTTTAGGGTTGCAAGGCGGGGCATTACATACATCCTTGGTGAACATTACAGAATGCATAGTCATAGTGGTAGCTTTTGTAGGAGTTGTGTCTCTCATTGTTTTAACCATAGATGACCCTCTCAATTCTTGTACTACATCCAAAAGTTGAGGATTCATTGTATTCTTCTAATTTTCCCATAGAGCAAGTGTTTGGGTAGTAGGATTTGATAAAATATTTAGAGAATTCTTGGTCTCAACACATAGCTTGTTCAAAAGCAGTTGTTTTAGGATTTTAGCCATAGCAATAATGCAATGAACTGTTTCATAAAATTCTTTGATAGATATGTATGAAAAATATGTTAGCGTAGACAAGGCAATGAACTCTTTGAAAAAATTCCTAAAAGAAATGAGGTCTCATGGTGATGGAATGCCATGACAATCAAAAGAAATTTTATTGTCATGGAAATCCATCATCGTGAGACCTCATTTCTTTGAGGCATTTTTTCAAAGAGTTCACTGCTTTGTCTATGCTATTGCTTACTATTATTCTTTTGATAGATTTTTTCCAAGAATCCATAGCTTGTTTGAAAGCACTTGTTTTATGTTTTTAGCCATAGAAACAAGGTAGTGAACTGTTTGAAAAAATGCTTTGGTAGACATGTATGAAAAATGTGGTAGCATAGACAAGGCATGAACTATTTGAAAAATTGCCTCAAAGAAATAAGGATTGTGGTCTCATAGAATTCCATGACAAGAAAATGCAATTGACAGCTACTCCTAGTTATTAGTTATACAATGTGAAGTAATTGCATAACTCCTTAGGTTGATTTCTAAAAACTATATTGTAATTAAAATTTTCTCATCTATCAGCATTTAATTATTAGTTATGCAATGTGAAGTAATGCTTTGAGTTTGAAAGATGTGTAATGCAATCCAATCAACAATATGAATATAAACTACAAAAATCTATTTTTTACAATTCATTAGTTAAAATCTTTATTTTATTTTCTCCCTTTATCTCTATGCTATGGAAATGCCTTTCAATTTCAAGAAAATAGTTTTTATCTCTTGTTCTACATTTTTTACCTATTTTTTAAAATTTGATTTTTTAAAAAAAATTTCCAAACTTTTTCTCGATTTTTTCAAAAAATCTTATACTTTTGGTTTGCCGATTTTTTCCCCAAAATATTTTTGCTACTATGGATCATAAAGCAAAAATAAAACTCTTGAAATTATGTTCTTTTCTCAGAAATTTCTGATTATTTATAGTTCCAAGCTTTTGTACTTGCCTGTATAGGGTTTCCTTGTTCTCTTTTGCATTGAATTAGGAGGTTGGGTGAGTTAACTTCAATTTGTTTATGATTTTGTGGATTCTTGAAGAATTTTATGAATTTTTTAGTCAAATTGCTGAAATAGGTCTATAAAGATAGAGTTGAGGGTTTGTGAGTCTACAAAAATGGATTTTCACCCATTCCACCTATTATGACTTTTATGCTTGGAAAGGCTTTGTTGACTATTTTTTACATGAATTACTCATCTGAATATCTTTTTTGCTTGATGGTTAAACTTCATGCAGAGAACTTTTATCAAAGCAACATGAAAACAACAATGCCTTGATGTCAATCATAGTTGTGTTGAAGTTGAGGTAATATAATATTTGTTATAGACAAAAATTTATAGCTTTTGCATTCTTTACTTGACTTATATTAACTTTGCATGATGATTAAACCACATGCATGGAAATTATACGAAAGTGGAACAAAAAGGAAAAGACCCTGTCAATAGAGCTCTCAGAAAAGCTACACAACTTCAGGACAATATTGACAATGATTATGCTGAATTCAAGGAGTATATGCATGATATTGATAGTACTACTGGTGCTAAACTTGAGGTGAGTCTACAAAACATTAAGTAAATTTCCTTGATTCTAAAACCCTTCATGTATTAATGACTATTATGATCCCAAATAGTGAACAAGCTTATATAATAGTGAATAAACAACTAAAACATTGAATGTAAACCGTAGAACAATCATTGTACCTACTTTGTCACTTTTCAGTGGGCATTTCCGGCACTTCAATAATTTATGATGCTTGTCTATGTTTTAGGGCATTATAATTGACCTTGTTAACATCTTGAACTTAGCGTGTTGCTTCTTTCATTAGATGATAATTGTTCTTTCCTTCACGGATCTGTTGTTAACTCTTCATTATGTTTTTGTTATTAAAAAAAAGTTTCTTTTGATATTCTTGCCGCTTTCTCTTAATGTCTTGTTGTTGTTTAGTAATGATATTTCCTGCTCGATCCATTAAACTCATTATTACATCCATAAAACTTGTTGCCCTTGCACTAAACTCACTGCTACTACTACTTGTTGATTGGACATCATTCCTTACTTCTTTTTGCATACTCTTACACCATTTTCTAACAGTGAAAGGCTATTTCTCTATTATTTATGTGACCTCTACATCCAACCTTATTTGTTACTCCTTTACTACTGCTATGAAAGCCATAGAGAAAGACTGCATTGTTTCCTCAATGACTTCTCTTAATGGTTGTCACATGTTGCCTTGATACATTTTGTTCTTTGTTCTTCTTTTATATGTCATCATTGATAGGGTTATGTTGAATGCATGGGGTTATGTTTCAAGCTTTAATGCCACTTTTTTTGTACATCCCAATGTATTTCACCTTCACCTTGTAGCAGTAGTAGTAGTTCTCTCATATTGCATTCTTTGTTTTTGTGCATTATCTACCTTTTTTATGTGTAATAGTTTTGTCATAACCTTATGTGTCTAGTATGCATGCATGGTAATGTAGTGTTTATATTTGAAGCTAATAGTAACATTGTAAGCACTCCTATGAGTGTTGGTTTTTTAGTAAATTAGATTGATCATTGAAATTATTTTTGAAATTTTCTTTTTGCAATTATTTTAACAAACAAATACAATTACTATTTAAGTAAGTAATGGTTGTTTTATTATGCAAACAAGGGTAACCATTACCTATCTAATATAATGTGTTATTTTTTTTTCTTTTTGCATAAATGTATTGATAAACTCAAAGAAGGGGATAAAGTTAGGGTGTTGGATCCATTTGATGGTGATGTTGTGGGCATTGGGCTGATTCACTCCCTATCTATTGTACATGGAGTCAACTTGAAAGGAATAGGAGATGTAAATCTAAACATTTTATAGGTCACAAGTAACATACCCCTTCTTTATGAAGACAAAATAGATGGAGTTGTTCATTTGAAAGAGAAAGAGGGAACCTTCACATGGTGGCCACTAAAATATTTTCAAAAAATGACATAGTTGAACATGTTTATCATGTACTAGTTAAAGTTAGACATCTTGGCTCACTGCTTTATGTAGTCAGTATTTTGAGTGTGTTGTTCAAGGATCTTAATTATCATGGTGTATTTGAAAGAGTTAGAAAATCTTAGACAACTTTGACATTTTTCATTATATTTACATATATACTCTTAGACAGCTTTGACATCTTGTAACTTGATATATATATATATTTGCATTAAAAAAATTATTACAAATTACCTTTATTTATCATGATGTTGAATCAATATTTTAATTCTAGTATGTTGTAGCTTGTTCGTATATGTAATATTTTTATTTTATTTTATGTTTTAGTTCAATTTTAATATTATGTTAGTTTTGCATTATAAAATTTATGGTATTTAATAAATTATTCATTTCATGACTATATTTACAACCAATTAGTGGAAACCAATAAAAAAAATTGACTAAATTAATGACTAAATATATGACTACCATGACTAAATAAATGACCAGTTAACAACAATCAATGACTAAATTAATGATTGAATATATGACTAAATTAATGACTAAATATATGACTAAATAAATCACTACCATGACTAAATAAATGACTAAATCAATGACCAAATCAATGACCAAATTAATGACTAAAATCAATGACTAAATAAATGAATAAAATTGTTTAGTCATAAATTTAGTGGTGTTATAAATGACTACAAATAAATCACTAATAGTCACGTGACTAAAGTTAGTCATTTATATGCAAAAAAAATAGTAGTTTATTTAGTCATATATTGTTGTTTATGTACTAGTGCTCCCCATATATCCAAACCTAGGGTTTGTATGTTTCGTAAATCATTTGGTTCCAACCCTAATTCCAACCTCTTTGTTTTTTGATGATTGAACTCATCCATCTCAAATCCTTTCAACTTCAGAGGGGTATTCCCACTCGACCCTCTTTTAGAAATTTCCATTACAACTCTCAAAATTTAAAAAGAAAATTCTTTAGTTGCCTTCCTTTGTTGTCACGAGATGGGAAATTTTTGTCACGAATATTGAATATCCACAATGATTTCTTCAAGGGTCTTCAAATCACTTCAGAGATGCTTCAAGAAAGTTCCAAGTGCTCTAAAAATTCTTTGAATGTATTTGATGATCAAAATGATTTGTGATATTTCCTTTATACTTCATCGTTTTCCCCTAATTCGCATTAATTGCAAAAAGCTAACACACTTCTCTTCTATTTATACTGAGAAACCCTAAATTACTCCGTAAAAGAACATGCTTGCATATTTTATTTTGGTTTCTTTTGCATCACTTTTGTTTTGTCATTATTTAAAACATATCCACATGCCATCACCTGAAACACTATATTTTTGGGGATTTAATTGATTTTCTAACAAAGCTCCCCCTAAGACCAACCTATGTCTAGTTCTCAAAGGATTCATCTGCACCGGATGAGGGTACATATGCATTAGTAGACTCTGATCCTTCTTTATTTTTCCAACTCTTGCTCATTTTTTTCTTAAATTCTTCCTTATCAATCTTTTCAACTGGTTTATCATCTTCCATTGGAGTAGACTGCTCGCCTTTTTTTATTTCTACACACCTTTGAGATATGTCCTAGTTTCTTGCAATAATAGCAGACTATATTTCTCTGACTTGTTTGATTTAAATTCATCCATGTTCTACATTGATTCACTTTATGTCCAAACATGTTACAAGTATAACAATAACCATTGAATGATAGATTCATCCTTTTTTCATTGAACATATTCGTCATCATTTTTATTGAATATCTATACTCAGTAGCTTTATGTCCTATCTTATTGCATGTATAACATTTTCTAGAGAAGGGACCATAAAACTGGTTCAACCTATTCCTACACCCAGTTTCCTTATGAAAAAACTTATTACATGAAAAAAAAAACCTTTGAATGATGAGTACCTTTGTGCATTTGGTTGTCTGATAGGTGGTTTCCTTCCAAAGTTTCTTCTCTGCTTTCCTTTTTCTTGAGTCTTCTAATTATTTAATGTATTTGAATTCTGCATTTTTCCATCAGTTTCATTACCTAAACCACTTTTGTGTTTAGAAGGTTATTGGTCCTACTATAAATTCATCAAGCTTGGTGGATCTTGTCTTGAAATCTTCTTCATAGGGTTTTTCTTTCTCAAGTTTTTCCTTTAGATTCATCACTTCCTGTTCAAACCTATGACAAACATCAACTTTTCTTTGTATCACTATTTTCAAACATTCTTAAACTTTCTTCTTTTCATCTTTCTTTAATTTTAGTCTAGTATTCTCATCATTTTCTTATTTCAATTCCTCACTCACTTCTTTGTGTCTTTCCTTTAATTTCCTTAACCGCTCTTTCAATTTATGGATACATTCATTTTCTTCATCAATATTTTCCCTCAAGTCTCTGTTTTCAATTTCAGCCTTTTCAAGATCTTCAAGGGCAGTCCAAAGCTCTTATGTATCCATTTGTTTAATCTGCAGGATCTCCCTCAAGTTGTTAAAATTCTCCAAAGGAACCAAAGCTCTAATACTAATTGTTGAACAAATTGGATACTAAGAGGGGGGGAGGTGAATCAGTATCCACACAATCTTATTGAAAAAATACTTAAAACTTTATTGCAGCACAAAAGAGATTAAATTAATTGTCTAACATTAAGTTACACAACACATGAACACCATATTTTATGTGGAAAACTCAATGAGGGAAAAACCACGGTGAGGATTAACTCACAATATATAAAGTTATATCAATACTAGTAATAAGAGGTTCACTGCCACATACAGAAGCTCACTGCTTACAAGGACTTACTATCCAAAATGGAGGCTCACTGCCTACATAAAAATTAAACATAAATGGATCGCCAGAGTTGAACTGAGGAGTTACATCACATGTACTAGTTGAGTTCCTTTCATGCTCAATGTATTCTCTGAAGTTCAACCATTGTTCAGACACTTAACTCATACATACACTTCTTCTTTCCGCATTCACACTACTTATCCTTCTCTCCATTGCCATCATCTTCTAACCATATTGTATATATATACCTATTGTATTCACATGCATTGATTAGGTTGGCCTAATCAATGCAAAACATATTTGTAAGATGATAACTTGTCGGCTTCATATCAAGAGTAATTCATCTATGTTATGCAACATCATGTCAGCCAAGATTAGCTTAATACATAAATGCAATCTCAAGAACCGATGCCAATGCATTACCCAATCATATGAATATCTAAGAATACATGAATACACACTTCCAACCATTATAAAGCTTTTTCCAAAACCTCAAATCATACTGATTACCAGAGGAGATATATGGACCAACATACCAGAGATATCGGATAGGATAAGCATGATCTTCACACCGGTACATCGTACCGGACCAGCATGGTGACATCCATAAAAATATATGACAAACTTCCAATAGTTATGGCACATAAGAATGGGTCATTTAAACTTTGATAATTTAGTAAAAGTGAGCTCAAAGAACCTTGTTAAGCATATGCCTAAGATAACCAAACTGGCAAACCCTCTTTAAAATAATTTTAGCAAGACAAGTAGACAAGGGTTAGATTTTAGAAAAAATAATATGCAACTTCAAAACCTTTGGAGTTAGTGCATATTGATCTTTATGTTCCTACAAAGTCAAGAGGATTGAAAGGAGAGATAATTTATGTTACTAATATATGATTACTCAAGAATGACATGGGTAAATTTTTTGAAGTACAAGTCTTAGGCCTTTGAAAGATTTAAAATCTTTAGGTCCATGGTCGAGAAGGAAATTGGATTGAGAATCAAATGTTTAAGATCTGATAAAGGTGGAGAATTTTATATTGGTGGTTACCATTGTACCAAAATATTGACCTATTAATGATTGATACAACCACTAGGTTTATACAAGATCCACAGGAGGTGGTTAAGCCATGCCATGAACCCAAGCATGGCTTTGAACAAGGAAGACCAAGGGACACACCATCTTGCAACAATCCCGCCCATCACAAGGGAGGGGTTCAAACCTATGACCTCAGCTCTGATACCAATTGTTAAATCGGTGGTTGTTATTGCACCAAAAGATCAACTTGTTAATGCCTGATACAACAGGTAGATTTATATAAGATCCACAAGAGGTGGTTAAGCCATGTCACAAACCCAAGCATCATGTTGCACAAGGAAGAAAAATGGACACACCATCTTACAACAAAGAATTCACCTTAAATAAATTCATAGAATATTATGAAACAAATGGGATCAAAAGACAATATTCTACAGTAAGGACTCCACAACATAATGGAGTTGTTGAGAGAAATAATATAATAGCTAAAGAAATGGCTAGAACAATGCTAAATGAGGCTAAGTTACCTGATGTATACTAGAGAAAATCAATACATACTATATTATATACTTTGAATATAGTTTAATTAAGGGTAAACAATGAGAAAATTCCTTATGAACTATGGTATGGTATACCTACATCTATTAAATACTTTAGAGAATTTGGAAGAAAATGTTATATCAAAAGAGATGAAAATAATTTAGGTAGCTTTGAATCAAGATGTGATGAAGGAATATTTCTTGGATATCACATCATCAGATCAAATATCACTTTCTAAGAGAAAAGGTTGCAAACCAAGAGGTCATAATGGAATATGTACCAACTCAAGATCAGGTTGCAAACATATTCACCAAACCTCTTGCTAAAGATAAATTTGAGTATTTGAGAAATAAATTGGGGGTAGTTGCACCCACATTACATCACTAGATACTAGTGATAAGGAATCAATCCATGGGGAGAATCATAGAAGCTTTATTCATCCTTGGAAGAAAATAGAAAATCAAGTCAAATATAAATGGTTTTACAAATTTCTAATGACTTGACGGTTGTAGAATCTATAGACACATTCCTTTTCATGATCTAAATAAATCAAGGTGTTCATATAGTGTCCCTTTTCCATTGATGTCAAAGGGGGGGAAATTGAGAAAAATGCTTTGAGACTACAAGTTTTAGGGAGAATTTGATCAAATTTTCTAAGTTAATAAGAATTGGATGATTTAAGAAAAATCTCATTGCTTATTAAGGAGGGATATATGCCTAAGGAGGAGAATGGTTGTTGTGCAAAATTGTCGATGTTGATGCTTGTGTAGAGAAATTTTAGTTTTCCATCAATACCAAAGGGAGATATTGTTGGCAATAGGAGATGTCAGGATAGGAAGATACAAAGAGATTGCTATATAATTGTCATTGATGTCAAACATGCATATAAGGGTTGATGTCAAAAATATATCTCTATTATATCAGATGGGGAGATTGTTGGTTGTTGTTAGAGGATAATTTATAAAATAATAATGAAAAATAATGGAGAGAAGAGCATGTTCTAAGTTTTTTCAAAGTTGCATAAAAATATGCAATGTTGTCATGCAAAGTTAGCATGTTCTTGAAGAGGTCATTTTTGAAGGTTTACAGAGAAAACATGAAGCATATTTGTTATGGGT
Source organism: Sequoiadendron giganteum (assembly GCA_007115665.2). Taxonomy (NCBI): domain Eukaryota; kingdom Viridiplantae; phylum Streptophyta; class Pinopsida; order Cupressales; family Cupressaceae; genus Sequoiadendron; species Sequoiadendron giganteum. The sequence goes on along the minus strand of CM021108.1, from coordinate 486,649,173 downwards.
TTTTCAAGCAGATTTTAGAAGCATGATTTGCATGTTTAAGAGATCAAGGATAGGCTTAGAAATTATTTATTTTTGTTCTCTAGTAGAACTAGGGTTTTGTAGATAAACCTTAAAGGTTATCAATGATAAGCACTTCATAGTTTATATTTTTTAGCTGACTACTTATAGTAATTCACTAGCTACTTAAGTTATGAATTAGTCCCTTGAACTCATTTATTGACCGGTCCCTTGACCTAAGGTTTTTCAGCTAAATCAAAGCTTAAATATTTCTAAATTCTAAAGTGTAACTATTCTACTCCCACTATTTTGCAAAGCTAATGGTGGACCCGACCTTTTTGGTCGTGGAAGCACAAAATTAACCCGTGTCTAGAGGGACCAAGTTCTAATTGGTTATCACAACATCACATTAGTAATACCTTCTGACAATGTAGAAACTATGATATGCAAAATGGAAACACTTGTACCTAGTGACAACAACTAGACAAGTGTCGAATAATGATTGTGTTGCACAGTTGATTCACGTCATAGTTATGAATCATCCAAACAATTCTAAATTACGCTATGCGATAGTGAGTGAAGTATGATGCAAGCAGACAAATGGCACAATTCTACTATTTCATAGAAGAAATGGTGGGTCCCCATCTTACTCGTGCAAATGTGCAGGAAGATAACATGTGTCCATAATGGCATCCATAGAATAGGTGGCATTTTTTCATTCCATCGCACAACCCATTCACATCACAAAGATGGATTTTGAGCCCTAAGTAGAAAAGTGATAGGCACATATGATGTGATCAAGATCAACAATGGATATTTAAGGGAGATTTAATTGAATGACTATGTTTTAAAGTTGAATACCTTTAATAAAGAATGTTAGATAATGCTATGAAGATAATATCAATAGTTGGCATTTAAATTTTTCAATCTTATAATGGTTAGGTAGTGACATGAATGGTCAGGTGGTGGACATTGAAACAAAAGAATAAATTGAATCTACCACGACAAATCAAAATTGAATTTTGTGTAGATGAGCAATGCCATAGATACTCAGACGATGATAAGATCAGATACAATTCAATTAAGAAGTATGGTACCATTTATTACAAATGTAGACATTGTGTATCAAATCTAGGGTTTGATACACAGAAGACAAGTGATAGAAAAAAGCATATAAGAGAAGTTTTTTAAGTGTATAAAGAGAGTGTTAAAGAACAACAATATGTATGCAAAAATAGAGGGCGCATAGATTAGTAAGAAATGTGTATGCAAGCTTAGATGAAGAACAATAATGTTTAACAAAGTTGAAGAATTGATGAAAAACCTAGATCAAATTCATATGGATGTCTAGGATACACATTCTCAGAGAAGGAAGGAGAGTGAAATGTTGATAAGATATTAGCAAAAGAAAGAAGAATTGTTCCTGTAGCAGTAGAGAATAAAGGATATTCTAAAGAGAAGAACAAAGTACAGAAGAAGTAAATGTACATTTGCAGATTAGACTTGCAATAGAGAATTGGATTCACTATGAATCATTTTTAATAAGGAGTTGTAGCTCCTTATATCTGATTGGTTGGTGCCATTATAATGTTGAGTTCGTAATCAGTTAGGGGACTGGTGTCTCCTTAAGAATCGAAGCTCTTAAATTAGGGAATTGGTGTCTCCTTAGGGTTGGTACCCTTAAATTTTGTGACTAGTGAGGTTTCTACTATAAGGTTGGATTAGGATAGCAGATCCTAGTAGCTATTCTCACCATGGTTTTTCCCATATTAGTTTTTCCATGTATATATGGTGTTATGTGTACTTATGTGTGTTTGAAATCTGCATATTCTTCTAATTTGGTTTAAAAGGATTAAAGGACTAGTTTTAAATAACTATACTAATTCACCCCCCTCTCAGTAGATAGTAATGTTCCAATAGGGGGTGTTTAGCTACAAACCTACTATGTGGACCTTTTTTCCTAATCATGCAAGTAAAAGTATTTTTTTGCTAAATATTACTAACTCAAATTGCCTAACCTTGACTTTAGTGAAAATTCTGTGTAGTGGAGTTCTCAACAATAGTGCCAAAATGTAACAAGATGTTGTTTAACCTCATATCTTAGTAGATAATCATCTTTCTCAACCTAATCAATGTCTAAATCTTGTCTACAAAATGGTAGTTTAGGGTCCTTCCCTAGGAGTCATTCTACTTTGTTTGAAAGTGTAGACATCTAAAAATGTCTTGAATATATCGCACACATGATTTTTCTTATTAATGTCATTTCTATTCCGATTTACTCATTTTCATCTATTTAATTGAATAATATCAATTCTTTAATTAAATTCACCATTTCCTCCTAATAATTAGATAATTAATTTTATTTGATTAATTCAATCTTTCATGCTAATTTTCATCTCATTTGATTAAATAATGTAGATTATTTAATTAAATCTCCTAAATCTTCTCATTTGATTAAATAATCCAAATTATTTAATTAAATTTCCTAAATACCACTTTGATTAAATAATTTCTAATTGTTTAATTAATATTTAAATTCTCTCCACTTGCATAATTAAATAATTTCTTAATTATTTAATTGACTGATTTCTTCTAATTCCTTAAATAATTGAAAGAATATTCTCATGAAATATTCTTCCACTTTGAATTCAATATTTCCAACATAACTCCTAAAATTTAGGGAATTTGTTGAGTCTCTCATGGATTTTAGACTATTGATCTAATCCTTGATCCATGTGTCAAGAATTATCAACCACTTAATCAATTCTTGATCCATTCCTTCGTCTCTCATTTGATTTCATCCCTTGATCACCATTTTTCATCTTGACCATTGATCATGATTTCCAAATTCTATAAATAGCAGACCATTTTACATAATAATCATTTACAAATCTTATGCAAACTTACTCTCTTGAATTATTACTCAATTTTGATCAATTTGAGAGATTTTTCATGAATCATCCACTCCAATTATCATCAATTTGGTTTGCAAGATCATGGATTTTGTTTTAATTGAGCACTCAAAATTCACTTTGAACATAATCCCACAATGGGATTCAGGTTTGCATCAATAGTTAGATTCTTTGTAATCTTGTTTGTTCTATAAATTCTTTGAATTGAATCCAGTTGTTCATTGATAAACAAATTTCATTGGAGGTTTCCATGAGAATATTCTTTCAATTATTAGAGGAATTAGAAGAAATTAGTCAATTAAATAATTAAGAAATTACCTAATTGTGCAAGTGGAGGGAATTTAAAGATTTAATTAAGGAATTAAATATTATTTAATTAAAGTCGTATTAAGGAAATTTAATCAAATAATTTAGATTATGTAATCAAATGAGATGAAAATTATCATGAAGGAGTGAATTAATCAAATAATATTAATTATCTGATTAAGAGGAGAAAATGTTGAATTTAATTAAAAATTGACATTATTCAATTAAATAGATGAAAATGAGTGAATCGTAATAGAAATGGCATTAGTAAGAAAAATTGGGTGTATGATATACTTAGGAAATTTTTAGATGTCTAGATTTTTCCTCTCTTTAAAGCAAGCTACCTACTACATTGCTTCAAAGAAATAATGCTACTTAGATCTAAATTTAAAAAAAAAATCTAACTTTTCTTGATGCCCCACTATGCCCTAGCAGATAATAGAATGCTATTATGATGCCCCCTGAAGAGATCGAGCAGAAAAAAATATTTTTTGGTTGAGATCGTGACATTGTTATGGGATTGGTTTAGTTGCACAGAAGACAAAAAAGCCCTAAAAAGGCTCAAATATTGACCTAGATGGATAAAAATGCTAAAAAAATGATCTTGAGGGTCAAAACCCTAATTTTGGGGGGGCTATATATGCTCATTTGATGAAAATCTTAGCTCATTTGTACTCTTTTCTTTTTAAAATATTGAGACCTTAGAGAGACCTTTGTGATAGTTAGCATAGAGCACCTACTGTGATGGATTTTTTGTTCATGCTAGACTTCGAGTTGATTGAGTCTGTGAGTTCCAACACCCTCCTAGTTTGGGTGGTTGGGAATGTATCTCAAAAAATCTTCCTTGCATTTTTTTCCAATTAGTGAAATGTAGGTTAGAACTTATGAAAACAAAAGAATAGAATTTTTTTTTTTTTGCACACCTTTGTCATCGATGTCGCCCCTTTGTACAAAGGTGTGGATCCTCTACAAGAGCACAAGCGTTAGATTTTAATCTTGCACCATTGAATTTTCTCCACACCATTATATTGTGCTTCTGTACTAAACCCACGCAATTGTATTTTAGAAATAGTACACATGTTGACACAGATGTTGCACACACACATCAACAAGAAAATAAATTCTCATAGAGTACCGTAGGGACCTACCTTTCTTGAAAGACTCCATCAGGAAACCTAAATCTAAGGAAAACTTTACTTGATCTCAAGGCTCATTTATGTTAGGTCTTGACGCACTAGGCTCACTTAGGGTTCATTGTGATATTGTTGTTAAACATGAGGGGTAAATGGTTGTAAAGAATTGGTTGGTATATGAGGGATAGAAATATAATCTTAGTTTGGTCATTCAAATGTCACTCAATAACTTGATGAAATTAAAGAATTTGCAATAATATTTCATGAAAATCAAATAACTTCCATACATTCAAGTAGATTTAGCATTAAGCAATAAAAAACTTCATGGAATCGAAATATTTATAATAAAACTCCATGCATTTATCATTTTTGGAACATTTTTGGAATATAAAGCATCTATTCTAAAATCAAGCATAAAAAATTACTGAAAGTAAAATTTCTCCCAAGTATTATCCATGCATACCTCAATAAATAACCAAACCAGAGAAAACCATTCCATACACCACTAGATTGCTTCACAACTAGGCATAGAATGATGCAAGAGTTTAAAGAAAAGGAGATCATTTTCCACCAAATAGTGTCAATATGCACCCTTAAATGGTGCAAAACACAGTCTTATCTAATAGGAACAAACAATCAACTATGTAAGATTTAATATCAAGAAATAGCTTTGAAATTGGCTCTGATATTAGTTAACTTCTAATGAAACATACAAGTTTTTATTTGGAATGGAACAAAAAATAGGAAAAAGAATAAAACTTGAAAAAAAATTAATTCTCTAACATCCACAAATGAGAGAGAATCCAAGGGATGAATCACACTATGGAATATGGAACATGACATTTTGCAAGAGAAATTTTGAATAAGTCAACAAGTTTTGATCTTCTTTGACACTTGAAAGACTTATGTCTTGAAAAATTGATCAAGAAATCAAATTGCATTAAGAAGATTTGTCAAACAAAATGTGGGAACCTCCTTTGTTGAATAATCAAGTGGAACTAGTTATGCAAATCCACCAGCACTTTTGTTCCTACATTCAGGTTTGGGCTTTGGGCTAAAACACTTGGAGGTAAATCACCCCAGAGCTAGGTAACCTCCTTAATTTCATGTGTAATACCTGGGTCCCCAGCCTCCTGATTGTCGATGTTTATTCATGATAAAATTTGTTCTTGTATGAGATTTTAGAGTGTACCACCAAAACTAGTAACATCATTGGATCTTCCTACAATCCAAATTTTATTGACTGTCTATACTAAAACATTTTCCAACAACTTATTTCTCTTACACATAAAATTCCATATATCAGTCCCCTTTTAAAAAATATTAATAACTCTCATTAATATAAAACCATCATTAATAAATCAACTCTTAAATAAAGTCATAAATAACATGCTTTTAATGCATTCCCATGTAATTATCAATTCAGGTGGACTACTGGATATTTTAGGCATTTGGGAAAAAACAAACAATAAGCTTTAACACTTCGGAACCACTGCATCCTTTACCTGGTACTCAATACCTGACATATTTCAGCTTTACTAGAACAAAACTCACTCGGATCCTGGTTACTACCAAAACTTTTATACCTCTTGAACCTTTACTCTCGAACTGCAGCAACTTACCAAACTCCACTTAAACATTTTAATCAACTCGGTATCTCGACGCCCAGTGTATTCAACACCTGGTACTTCTAAAACCATGAATTACTTTAAATATTTCCACCTTAAAATTTTCTCCTTTAGTGATCATTAGCCAACCAATGCCTTACATCGACATTAATATTTCAATTTGGGTCCCCAAGCCTTACATTCTTGGGGTGTGTTGTGAGAACACACAACAACTTGCAACCAAAAAAACTAAATTTAAAAGAAACCTGAGAATTAATTACTTTCATATTTTCTCGCAATAAAACCTTACCTTTACCTAAATCTTGTTATAAAAATTATAAAACTCTATTAGAAATTATTAGCATGTGCATTGATTAATTCCCATCTTCGAAACTTGGTGAAGCGACTAGTTCATCGACATTGAACTACATAATTTAGAAATCCTCCAAATCCAACCTTGGATAGATCCTTGCTTCCAATCAAGCACCCATAGCCCCAACAAGTTTATCTATGTAATTCCCCCAAAAATCCAACTTTATTGTTAGTCAAGTGTCTATAGCCCCAGTAGAGATATTTGGATAGCCTAAAGAGTTGAATTTTTCTCTTTTGATATTTGTTTGACAATCATTTTTTAACTTTTTTTATATGTCATTGTAAGCTCTTTTGTTTCAACTTGTAGGCAATGAAGCATGCTATTACATTGGGAATTAAAATGGTATTGAAGGTTACTTTTTTATTTTTCACTCAATGTAAATTCCTTGCGTCATTTCACCAATTCCCAAAAGATTCAGTTAATGAATTTCCTATATGTGAAACTTTCCATCTAAATTTTACCATCCTTATGCTAGGTTTCAACTAACTGCAATTTGTTATCTGCCCAAATAATAAGCATAAGTAAAAATTTAACTACAAGTTATCAAACCACCTGGTTACTTCTAAATTTAGAGACGTCAATTACCACACTTCCATTTTACTTTCCATGGCAACCTTCTAAAAAAAATTTGGTCAGCAATTTCGATTTTGGTTGCTTTGCACTTACATTAATGCATTGGACTTGTAATGATTATACTTAAGCCCAGCCATCATACCCTTCATTTAATTTGAATGCCTTATCAAACATGTATTGCTACCCTTAAGCTCTTCAACAGTCTGATGTGTGCCACCTTACTGAATCAACTTTCTTTTTGAACAAAACACCTGGACAATTCATAATTAATACAACTTGATAAAATAAACTGAAATGAATACCATTTATTCTGAAATCTTAAATTTTCTCGATTCATAATATTCGTACTAGAAAACCTCAAAACACTAAACACCGATTTCATCAGAATTTATCTGATTTAACTTTTTATTCTAGAGAAAAGTGTACTTCTACCACCTCAACTTGCATTCCCAATATTTTCTATTCAAGAAACTATCCACCCCAAATTTCTCATAGCTTTCTATACATTTAAAACTTTCCTTCAAATTCCTCACTTCTATCTTCAATTTCTCCAATTTTCTCTTCTTTTATGTGTGTGATTTCTTGCTTCCAGGCTATGGATACTCCAATTTTCCTCACCTATGTTTTTTGTCAAACCAACTTTCTAGGCCGAATTACAACCTAAAGGCTAGGAAAGGTGTTCTTCCTCAGGACTCCCTCCACTAAGGAATTTCTATGCATGGTACTTGGGGAGACTTTCCTGAACTCCCAAACCTATTACAGACTGAATTTAGACCTAGCTTCATGGTTCATTGCTTCTCTTCTAGACCTTGGCCTCTGTGTAGCTCAAGTTCATGTTAGGACTTGAAAAATCCATTAAATTTTTTCACAAAACTACATCTTCCATTGAAATACCTTGTCACCTAGCATACCATTTCATACTTTTTCCCCTTAAAATTTTTGATATACTCACCATCTTAACAAAATTCACATTTAATGACATGCCCGCACAGGATCTAAGTTATGTCACTGAGATAATACCATATTAGCGAGAGTCATTTCAAAGTCCCTTCAAAGGAATAACAGAGTAGCATAGCACGCATGTTATCAAAGAAATAATTTCCTATCGAATATAGTCATCTTTGTGTCTGCTCAATGATCTAATTGAATTTCTATCAGAGATATATTGGCATATTAAAAGAAAATGTTTTGGGTCTCTTCGATAAACCAAAGATTGAACCACCAAAAGACATAAAAAACTTTTTTAATTTAGCACAAATTTTGGAGAAGATACACCTTATATTCAAGAAACATAAAACATCTCTTAGACATAACTTACCATAGTATTGAAATGAAAATAAAAGGTTGAAGGGATAAATACCTTATTTTCACACTCAATGAATTAGAAAGATCATAAAACATCGATATGAGGGATTCATAGTCCCTTCGAAAAGGATGAAAAAATTATCAATTGAAGAAATATAAAATAGAAGAATCTATATTGGCAAGGCCCTAAAACCTATCTCTTTGACAAACCTAAGAAAACAAGTGGGTGATTAATTTGAAGATTCCATCAAAGAGAAGAGTACACATCGGGAAAATAAGAACAATAGTCTCTATGATAAAACAATGTCATCCTTTACCTTAGTTATGTTAGTAAAATGTAGTAAAACATCAAAGAGAAAATAAAAGGTCAAGAGGACACCTCTTGACATACACACATAAAAGATCAAACAAAGGATGGAATATTGGATTAAAATAATTCTTGGTCCCTCTAATAACTAGAAAAGCAAAGGAACACATCAGGGAGAAAATTCCATATCGGTAAAAACCAAACACCAATTCATTTGATAACACTAAAAAAAAAAAGTAAGCAGTGAAGCTAAGGACTCCATCTAAGGAAATAATGCATATTGATAGAACAATAATATTGGTCCCCTCAATGGAATGATGACACTCAGTGCGATAAATTTGTGGCCATATCAGAGCGATAAGGGGAACTCAAATGAACTGTTACAACTAAGATCTCAATGAGACATGGTGACATCGGTATGAGGCTGCATGATTTACCTTTGAAATTTTAGAGAATATACTAGTAAGGGAGATATCGAGGAAAGGGGGAGATATTGGTGAGACCGAAAATTTGTTATCCCAATGAAGAAAAAATGTTCATAAGATAGTGGCATGACGAAGGGAAATTTTGGCGGCGTTGATAAAAGATCAATGATAGATATTCAAAATAATTAATTTCTCACTTGAATGACATGAAATTTCCATAAATGAACTAGAGCCAAGAACATTAAAAATCAATTTTTGAACACATTTGGAAATCACTGAGCAACTACAAAATGAAGGAGAAAAGTATAGCAAAGGATGACACAACTCAAACCAAGGAAAGCATTCTGCAAGTAAGTGCCCAAAAGCCAAAGAATAAAGTTTTAAAGTATATGCAAGTTGGTTCAGATTATCAAAGCTCAAAAATAGGGTTTCAATTTCTTTCAAATTCATATAATGGAATCTACCTTTGAGAACCCTAAAAATAAGAGACAAAAACTAGATGAAAGAAATTTGAACCAAGAAGTAATCGATTAGTGCCCTGGCTCTAGAAAACGGTCTGTGAGACATGCAAAATTGAACCCTCGGGTAGAACAACTAGAAGATAAGAACAAGAACATAGGTGACACATGGACCCCAATTAGGCGATATGATCTATTCATATACTAATACAGAAAAATGCATAAACATAAGCTAGTTTCCAACCTATGGAAGTTCAATTTAGGGATGTTGGTAATACCCAATGTGTTTGTAAATGTCAAATTGATCAAAGTAATTTTCAACAAATATAACTCTCAAACTCGCACAATTGAATTACAAGATGGAACGTCTTTCTTCCCTATCACTAAGAATTGTATTTCCATGGTATTCCAGCTAGATACCTGTCTTGGTATCAAATTTGGACTTAGAGACCCTTGAACCAATATCACAATTTGAGCATGAGTTATAAAAGGTGGAGGCTACCACTACATATCCCTTGGGAAGAAGGAAACAAGCCCAAGGTGTTTTCAAGGGCGGAAAACTCTCCATATTCTATTAACAAATTTGAAGAATATTACCAGTATAGATACTACTTTGTATGTCAAGTACTTGGTTTAGATTCCCCAATATTTATGGAGATAGCACCAATGGTCATCGCAACTTATATACAAAGTCAAGATGTTTGGCCTCTAGACTATGCAGATTATCTAGCTAACAAAATTCATGATGATCTTGTTTCCATCAAGAATAAGGATGAAGGTAATCAGTTCAGATACTACTCATTATTCATGCACCTCATTTTGTATGAGGACAAAGTCTGGGAATATGGAATGAATTCTTGAGAATAAAAGACTTGGATGAGGATGGAAACATTAGGCTAGTGCAAATGTGGACTACCATTTGGGATAGCTGATGTGTGAGGTCACATTATTTATATTTTGAAGAATACTTTGTGAAGTCGATATACAACTTACTAGGTCATCCATCTGATTATAGTTTATCACCTAAAATACAAAGGTTTTTGAGACCTAAGGACAAAGATGCTAGAGGAAAAGTTAATCACAACTGGGGAGATTGGTATGCTTACAACAATTTAACAAAAAATATAATTTATGGGTTTGAAGGAGTGCCATTGATATTACTCACATACACTTTGGAGGAGATGATCTGGTAAGAAATTTTGATGAGCTTTATGCCATTAGGAGGATGATCCTATTAAGAGATTAGAAACTCTAATCTCACACTAGCCAAAACTAACGAGGGATGTGCCCCCTTGGGTATTCACATAGATGAAGAATGAAGACACTAGAGGAATACAACCTAAAAATGAAGCTCCACTTTGTTATATTTCCCGTCAACCTACACCAAGTGTTAGTTTTTATGTTGATACTCTTGTTGGAGAACAAGAATCTAGAGATGAAGAAGAAGTGCAAATAATTGAACTTATTATTGGATATTATGAACCTCTAGTAGAAAGAAACAAGATTATAATAGAATCACCAAATGATATTTCAAATGATATAGGACATGGTGCTAGTCAAAAATTTGTCTCCAATGATGCTTTTGTCAAAACTCCTGAGTTTAAAGCATTTATTTATGAGTATAAAGGTAAATTTATTAGAGAAAGGATTAAGGGTGTCAATCATGAATAGGAGGCAAAGGCTTTGAAACAATTACAGGATGAAATTGAAAGTAAAATGGAGGCCATTACCGCAAAGAAGGGAAGATAATTTCTAGAAGAGGCAGTGATTATGTTGCTCCTTGGATGGGACATGAGCTCAACTATTGTGTTTGAAACTTTCAGGAGGAGCCAAGACAAAAGATTTCAATTAAGTATAGAAGGGGTAGATCAGGTATACACCAGATTAGGCTTCAATCCAAACAATGCAACTTTATTAATGTGGGTTCTCTACCCACCCAGCCAAAATAATTTGTTCATATCCTTCTGCAATGAGTAGAGGATACTAATCCGATGGATACTGTAGACTTAAATGTCAATGTAGCTAAATTTACCAAAGACCAAATTAAAATATTAGTGAAAAATAATATGATATATGATCGAGAATAAAAATTTGACGTAGGAGATTACCAGCTATAAAGAAAAATTGACATGTTCTTCAAGTACATATTCTCCACAGTTAGAAGGTGATAATTAGGTGATAGAAGCTATGGCCAAGACTACTTACTAGAAGCATAGAGCTAAAAAGTTCCATAAGAGAGGTGATAAATTGAAAATTGAAATGAAGGCCATCAAGTTTAAAATGGTTTTAGATTTAATAAAGAGGAGATTTGAAAAGATGCTTAAGAATGCTGAGACAGTTTTGGAAATCTTCAACAAAACACATGTAGCTTACTAGGAGCACAAAAGGGGTAAATATTAGAATGATGGAGACAAAAGAAGGATTGATAGCCAAGGGAAACATTGGTGATCAAGTGCTCAAATTTTATAAAGAATTGGTTGATATGCATGAAAAGTTTCATATTGTTCTTACACAAGAACTTGATTATTTCAACCAGCCCTTGGATATGGCATTGCCAAATCTCTTTGATGAAGAAGGAGAACTCAAGAATCAAGGTGTTTAGAGGAATGAACTTTCCCAGTTATTAATAGGGTCTCTTGATAAAGTGAATGATGAAGTAGTGGTGATAGAGAATACAGATGTGTAATAGGATAAAATATTCACCTTGGAGTTCACAATGAAGGATATAATTGTCAATGTGGATAGATATGCCAAGGAGGAATATATTGATCATCTTTCTAAAGTCAACTTGTTTATATACCAAGTAGCATGAGAATAAAAAATATTATTGAAGTCACTCGGCATTGCCATCATGGAGAGAGTACCTTGACCAGGCCTTAAATGGTCACAGGTACCTTATGAAGACTAGTTGATCATGGTGTTGCGGTTGATGTGGATTTCATCATTGTTTGTTAATTAATTTTAGCTTATATTAAACAAAATATAAATGAAGTTATACCACCTTATATTTAATGGCTTGAATCTTGTTGCTTCCCATATATAAGGGAAACCAAGGCTGAATTTTTAAAAAATCATCAATAATAGAATTATCATAGATAATTTAAAGAGACTTCTAATATATAATGTACCATTTTTTGAAGTAATACAATGGGAAAGAAATTTTAATTTTGTGATCAAATTCCTAGAGTTCAATTGTTTTGCTGATTCAAATTCATATAAGTTATCCTATTGTCTCCATAATGGTATTTTCTTGTTATTCAGATTAATATATCAAGGATATACTTAATTTGTCAAAACACATTTGTTGTTCTTATGTGATCTATTTGACTCGATCCTTCAAGGAAGGATTAAATTATTTTAAGTAATCACATTAACTCCAAAATATATCATTTGGATTCATAAGAAGAGATTGGTGACTGACAACCTTACACTTTTATACAAATTATAAAATTTTAAATGTGTCAAAATAATTAGAGTTAAGCTAAGGAAAAGATCTATTTATCTTACACATCTTGACTCCATATACCCAATAGGATTAGGCACTACTCACATTCATTTTCAAACAATATATTATACAAACCTTGTTCATACATACAACTCTCAAAAATTTTACAGTAGGATTAATTATTAGCTCTACATCTATTTCACCTTTACATGCCATTGTGCATAGATTTCCCAAGTTAGAGATTACACAAGTAACATTTAAATCTTCTCCATCATTTAGGTACACTCGCCTAGGTCTATGAGAGCCTAAAGTTTAGGGGGTTCTAAACCATATCAATTTACCCCATTCGTTACACAAAAATGTTACCCTGGATTTTGGAATCCTCTTAAGGTTTACAACCTATGTTTTTGAGACCTAACAGTTCATTCTATTGTGGTGATGAGAGTGCAACCATATTTCCTAGGAAATTTGGACCATGTTCCCATTGTTACTCATCCGGCCATAGGAATTCCTTCTACTAATGGCATTCCCTAATTTCCAGAACAAGTGGAAATAGTTCCTCTCTTTCCCTTCCTTACTACTTTGCATATCCCCAACCTCGATGACCATAGGGATATCGCCTACCTAGGGTAAATTTTCCTCCGCAATAAAGTAGAAAAAATTAACCAACTAGCCTACCAACTATTCCATCACAAATTTTTGAACATCTAGCCCTCCTTTTTTGCCTTTTTATATTGCCTTACAATGAGAATTTTGTACTTTCATGTATGTACAAGATGTAATGAAATTTTTATTCTTCTCTACTCATGTGTGTATTTATTTCAAATGGTTTTACATTTTTTTAATTTTCAGTAAAATGTTTTCAAAATCCCATCATCATGTTTTTTGATTAAGAAGAATTCATTAATGTCAGGAACAAAACCAGAAAGAAAGGAAAAAACTAACTACTAAAGAAATCTATCCTAACTAATTGAAATTTACCCTAATCAAACAATTAACCCTTACTAAGAAATGTAAGGAAAGCCTAGTGTGGAATCACCTTCCTAATGCCAATTCTTAGAAGAGAAATGCATAAAGTACATTCAATTTCCAATTATAGATCATTAAATATGCACATTAATCAAAATTATAGAGTAGAAAAATTTAAACAACACATATAATGAACACTAGATTTACGTGGGAAAACCCTTAAGAGATAAAAACCCACACACCAAGAAAAGTCACTTTGTATTACAATAAATGATGTTTACATGCATAGATACATACTTGTGCTTTCAAATGTTAATTCACAGTATCAACCTCAACAACATTGCATTTCTTTGATCAACCTCACTCTCCAATAAAACTATCTAGCACTTCAAACCTTATAGAACATTGCAATGTGTATTTACATTCATTATATGTTTTCCATTCAGCCAAGGAGTCGGTTTGATTCAAATCACATATGCAACCATAGAAAAACTATCTAACTATCCAAACATGTCAAACTATCAATGATACTTCATCCAAGCTCTCCCCGGACTCTCAAAATCACATTGATATTCGTATTGTTTTCCAAATCACCCAATCAGACATCCTTCATTGACATCATCCAATCCTCACTCTCCCACTTAGCACTGACCGGGTCCCACCAAGGCAACCATGAGCTAGCAGGTTATACAAAATAGTCCATCAACCCATCAATGAGACTTAAACCAAGTTCCCTTTGACGTATTTTAGTCCTTCTGGTAGGAGTCCTTCACATAGAGCTCACAGCTCCATCAAACCATCGAGGAGACTCAAGATAGAGTCTCGCCAACAACACTAGGTCATATCGATGGAGAGACAATTATTTGTATCAGGCTATGGAGGGAAAAAATTAGAGGCTCCCCCCGAATTGATCAACTCCCATCAATAGAATACATATCACCAAAAAAGAAGCATTATTGGTCCATCGAGGAAACTATGAATAATGTCACACCGAAAATCAATAGTCAGGCTGATGAGGGAGTTAACACATAACACTACAAATAGAATATCAAGCCAATAATTTGAGGCACATTTTCCAACATCCTCCCACTTGACAAATAATTTACCGGCTTCTTCCAATGCTCAAAGTTATTGAATGCCATAGGCCCCAAGGCCCATCGAACTGGCACACCATCTGTACTTATCTGTGCTCATAGGCTTAGTCAATGCATCAACAAAATCCTCTAGAGTATCCATTTTTTCAAGATTAATCTTTCTATCTTCCACCATATCATGAATGAAATGATACTGAATATCGATATGATTTATCCTAGCATGGAAAGTGTGATTTTTTTCCAAACAAACAACACTCTAACTATCACAAAAAATAGTAATTTTCCCTACATTAAACCGAATATCAAAACACAAACATTTGAGCCAACTAGCTTCCTTGCATGCATGATTTTCTACCACGTACTCTACCTCAATAGTAGATAAAGTGACTACAACCTATCCCTTGCTTATCCAACTAATTGTACCACCAAATAACATTAAAATGTGTCCACTGGTGGATCTCCTATTTTCAATGTCCCCTACCCAATCAAAATCCACATATCCATAAATATTGCTAGAAAATATCTATGAACCAATTGAGTTATCATGATAACATAAAGCATACTAAGAAGTACCTTTCAAATATCTAAAAACTTGTTTCATTGCATCCCAATGTGACCTTCCTAGATTAGGCATAAATCAACTAAGTACTCCCACTACTTGGGCAATGTCTGGCCTAGTAAAAACTATTGTGTACATTAAACTACCTACTACACTTTCATAAGGCACTCTAGCGTGTCCTCCATCTCAATAGGAGATTTTGGAAAATCTACAACAAAGAGTTTTGTTCCCTGCAACACTAGAACAACTAACTGCTTTCAATATATCATGTTAAACCTCTCAAGGATAGTATTAAAATAATTTCTCTGGTTGAGCCAATTTTTTCTATTCGACTATCTCTTTTGATTTTCATCCCTAGAATATAGCTAGTTGTACCTAAATATTTCATTTCAAACTATGTTGACAACTGAGATTTAAATAAAAAATCATACCCTTACTATTCCCAATAAATAACATGTCATCCACATACAATGCAATAATAAGTAAATGACCATTTTCAGTTTTATAGTACACACAATGATCTTATTTTCATCTCACAAATCCCAAAGACAACACATAACTACCAATTTTTTTGTACCACATCCTAGGTGATTGTTTTAAACCATACAAATATTTCGTTAACTTGCAAACCATATTTTCTTTACCTTTTTCAGCAAAGTTCTTAGGTTGGGACATATAAATTTCTTCTTCCAAATATCCATGAAGAAATGTTGTCTTCACATCTATCTTCTTAATCTCTAAGTCATATGTTGCTACAAGTGACAACAAAAATCTGATAGATGTCAATTTTTCTATAGGAGAAAATATTTCTCCATAATTAATTCCCTCTACCTTGGATACCCTTTCATGACCAACCTTTCTTTATTCTTCTCGGCACTACCATCCAGACCAATTTTCCTTTTAAATACCCATTTATAGCCAATAGAATTTTGAACTTTAAGAAAAGGTACCAAATCCCAAGTTTATTTCTTTTTCAACAATGCCATTTCTTCATTCATGGCTTCACACTAGGAATTTGAATTAGACATATTAATGGCATCTTTCACACTCCTAGGCTCATCAGTGCTATTAATCAAAGCACTTTCACAACTAGAATCCAACATAGAATATCCAAACCTTTCAGATTTGTGTTTCTTGTGTGTAGACCTCCTCACAAGCAAAGGCTGAGGTTGTGGTTCTTCTTGTTGTTTAGAACTTTCAGAACTACTTGGGATGTCCTTAGTATCATGTAAACTTGGAATTCGTAATTCCTCTTTATCTAGAGTTAGAGGAATTCCAACTACATCCTTCTTTTTTTCTTTCATCCTTGATTGTAGTTCAACAGTGGAAGGTTTCAGCTCACAAAATATTACACTTCTACTATACAACACCTTCTCAATAGTAGGATTCCAAAGCTTGTACCCTTTCACACCAATGCCATAACCAATGAAGATACATTTTACATCCTTGTTTTCCAATTTAGATCCTTTCTCACTTGACACATAAGAATACACCTCAAAACCAAAGACTTTCACATGTCTTAAAGAGGGCTTCTTACCATACCATGCTTCTAGAGGTGTTTTGTTAACAAGCACCAAAGTAGGTGAATTATTAATCATGTAACATGTTGTAGCCACAACCTCAACCCAGAACTTCTACTCCAGACCAGCACTGCTCAACATACTTCTCACCCTTTCCATCAACATCTTGTTCAACCTTTTAACAACTACATTATGTTGTGGAGTGTAAGGTGTAGTTTTATTCCTTTTAATCCCATGGTCTTCGCAATACCTTTCAAATTCTACAAAACAAAATTCGCCGCCATTATCCATCCTTAAGAATTTAATTTTTCTTCCAATCTTATTTTCCACAAAGATTTTAAACTCCTTAAACCGACTGGACACTTCTGATTTAGTTTTTAGAAAATACAAAAATTCTCTTCTCGAATAATCATCTATAAATGAAACATAATATTTGGACTTCAATAATGAAGGAACATTCACTAGACAAAATACATCAAAGTGAACATAATATAGTATGCTAGAAGATTTATCAGGGCTGGAGTAAAAAGAAACACGGTGTTTCTTTCCATAAATGCAATGTTCGCAAAAATAAAACTCAAGGTTACAATTATCAAGCCCTTTAGCTAGTTTTTTATTTTTCTAAGCCTTTTTATCCTATGTGTTTGATTCTATGATGCCACGGTATAGTTTTTTCATTTGGGAGTTTCACCTCCAATGAATTTGCACCTAGAGGAACAATGTTCTCCTTCCATACATGAGTAACTTTGCTTGACTTTGCAGAAACATTGTTACATTGAACAACATGTGCATCCATCTTGTATAAAGTGTCAATGCATGCACCCTTGGCCAAAACCATAAAGCCTCTAGTCATTTTACAACCACCATTCAAGAAATAAACTTTCACACCAACATCATTCAACTTACTTACAGAAAGTATATTATGAGCTAGACCTAGTATATGCATTACATCATAAATTCTTTTAATTCTTCTATCAAGAAATTGAATTCGGACTCTTCCATGACCAACAATTTCAAGGTATGAATCACTTGCAAGATACATCTTTCTACCTACATACTTTTCATACTTTGTAAACCAGTCTTTGTGAGATTTCATGTGAAAAGATGCACATGATTCAATCAGCCAAACATCATCTAATACTTGGGTTGCAAAGGCTGCAATATAGGCATCTGCATCACTCTGAGAAGATTCATTATCAGAAGAATTACTCTTTTTCTTTTTCTCCTCTTTGTAATCTTTTCAGATATGTCTAGTCTGCCCACAGTTCTAGAATTTCAGCTTGGAATTTTTGTCAAGAGACTTTGATCTCCCCTCTAACTTGGATTTATAATTTTTTTCCTTCTTATTTCCTCTCTCCTTTGATTTTATTCCAACAACAAGAGCCTCCATGGCCATCTCAAAAGACTTCCTTCGTATTTCTTCTGACAGTAGCAAAGCAACCACATCTTTCATCTTGAAAGTGGTTGTTTTACTTCCAATAATCATCACTATATGGTCCCCCATGTGTCAAGAAAAGAACACAAAAAAAGAATACAATTATCCTCACCATTGATATTTACACCTACAAATTCCAACTGAGCAACAATCATGCTAAATGAATTCAAATGGTCTGCAATAGATGCTCCTTCCTCCATCTTCAAGGAATATAAATTCTTCCTCAGGAATAAATTATTCACCAAAGAATTCCCCTAATAATTTTCACCAAGTTTCTACCACAAGGAAACTATAGTCTTCTCTTCATGGACATTCAAGAGAATAAATTTTACCATACAGTGTCTTATCAACCCTTTGGATTTTCTATTTGCAAGGTCTCAATATTCTTGCTTCATGCCTAATGGTTTTTATCTTGAAACAACAATCCAAAGATCTCTATTCACAAGCAAGTCTTCCATTTTTATTTTTCAGAACTCAAAATTTCCACCATTAAACTTTTTAATTTCTACTCTTCTTGATGTGCTTTCCATCTCAAATAAGTAATCAAGGCAACTAGTTTTCTCTGCAAGACTCCCACTGAAAAAAAAAACTTGAATCACCCACAAGGATAACATAACTAGCCAAGCTTTGATACCACTTATAAGGAAATCTTAGCGAGGAATCGCCTTCCTCATGCCAATTATTAGAAAATAAATGCAAAAAGTACATTCAATTTCTAATTATAGTTCATTAAATATGCACATTAACCAGAATAACATAGTAGACAAATTTAAACAACACAGAAAATGAACACCAGAATTATATGGGAAAACCCTTACAAGAGAAAAACCCACACACCAAGCAATGTCACTTTGTATTACTTTAAATTATGTTTACATATAGAGATATAGACTTGTGCTTTTAGATGTTAATTCAAAGTATCAAATTCAGCAACATTACATTTCCCTGATCAACCTCACTCTCCAATCGAACTATCTAGTACTTCCAACCTTACAGAACATTACAATTTGTATTCACATTCGTTCTATGTTTTCCATTCAACCAAGGAGTCCATTTTGATTCAAATCCCATATGCAAGTGTACATAAACTGTCTAACTATCCAAACATGTAAAAGTGTTGATGGGATTTCATTCAAGCTCTCCTCAAACTCTCAAAATCGCATCTATGTCCATATTATTTTCCAAATCACCCAGTCAAACATCCTCCATCGACATCATCCAATACTTGCTCTCTCGCTTAGAAATGGTCGATCCCCACCAAGGCAACCACAGGCCGATAGGCTACACACAATATTCCATCGACCTATCGATGAGACTTAAACCAAGGTCCCTTTGACATCATTTAGTCCTTCTGATAGGATTCCTTTTCACAGTGCTCACAACTCCATCAAACCATTAAGGAGACTCAAGAAAGAGTCTTGCCGACAACGTTAGGTCACAATGATGGAGATCCAATGCTTTGTATTAGGTTGTTGAGGGGACAACTTAGAGGCTCCCCTTGAAGTGATCAACTCCCACCAACAGAATACATAATGCCAAACAAGAAGTTTTATTGGTCCATCGAGGAAACTATGAATAAGGTCCCATTGAAAATGAACAGTCATTCATTGGAGTAAACACACAACACTAAAAATAGAACATCAAGCCAATACTTTGAGGCACATTTTGCAACAAGAAATTTACCCTAATTTCTACCACTAACTTCATATTTCTCTTAGTTCAAATCCTAGGAGGTTTATCTTTAAACTCACTCAAATAAATTTTGGATAACCTACTATAACAACGAATTATTTAAAAAGAATTATGCTTGATAACTAAAAATTTGAATGCATAACTACCGATAATCTGGCTATAATGTATAGAAATGATCTCATTAATGGTCAATTGTGAACACCTTTTCCATCATCATGGTCTTGTACCTTCTTCCAGTCCTCATTCATGGTTCTTCATTTTTCTTTGCTCAATTCCACGAATGGTTGCATTTATTTCCCGATTCTCTTTCCCTCCAAGACTTCTTTGGTTCTCTGTCCTATCTTTGACCTCAACATCACTATTAATTTCATTAGGCCAGATCTTAATACAATTTGAACAATTATCAGAAAGAGAGAATCTAAATTCGTTATACTCTGCCATTTGTGTAAAATAATGGATCTCTTCCCTTTTAGGTTGTGGATTCGCAATTAGGGGAAAAAATCATGCATCTCTCACTCATTTCACCCACACTTTCTTCTCACTAGTATCCATGTGTGTGAAGATCGATGACTTTCTCCTTTCAAATTCATACTTAAAATGTGATATTTCCAAATCTTGATGACTTTGCTTCTTTTCCTGCAAAACTTCCAGAATCTTTTCATAACACTTATAGTTAGTGATTCTATTTGGTCTAATAGTTAAACCACCAAAATTTATAGTTTCACTAGGGTTAGGTGCTTTTCTAGAATTCAAACATCTCTCCCATAATGGTTACTTTCTTCTCACACTTAATGACTCATCCATTAATGGAATTACCTTATGGGTAGCCAAACTTACCTTAGCTAGAAAAACTTTGCAATCAAGCTCACCATGGTTGGTTCTATCATGAATCCTCCACTCTGTAAACCTACCAAAAGTGAATAAAAGTAAGGGATAAAGCCTCTGATTAAGATTTTTTTAGAGCTTATCAATCTCTTTTTCACTCTCCATTACAAGCTTGTTCAAACCTCCAACTCACAAGTGGACTATAAATATGCAACCGAGACAATAATACCAGCTCAAAACACCAAATAGGTCCTCCTAGCACCACTTTTGTTGACATGGATGTTACACGCACACACCAACAAGTAGAAAAATTCTCATAGAATACCATAGGTACCTACATTTATTGAAAGACTCTATGGGGAAACCTAAATCTAAGGAAAACTTATCTTGATCCCAAGGCTCATTTATGTTAGGTCTTGATGCACTAGGTTTACTCCTGGTTCATTATGATATTGTTGTTAAACATGAGGGTTAAATGGTTCTAAATAATTGGCTAATATATGAAGGATAGAAACATAATCTAAATTTGATCATTCAAATTTCAGTCAATAACTTCATGAAATCAAAGAATTTACAATAATATTTCATGAAACTAAAATAACTTCCATACATTCAAGTAGATTTAGCATTAACTATTCAACAACTTCATGAAATCAAAATATTTATAATAAAACACCATACATTTATCATTTTTGGAAAATTTTCTAAAATATAAAGCATCTATTCTAAAATAGAGCATAAAAATTTACTAAAAAATAAAATTTATCCCAGGTATTATCCATACATGCCTCAAAAAATAACCAAACTAGAGTAAACCATTCCATACATCACCAGATTGCTTCACAACTAGGCATAAAATGATGCAAGAGTTTAAAGAAAGGGGGATCATTTTCCACCAGATAGTGTTAGTATGCACCCTTAAATGGCACAACACATAGTCTTGTCTAATAGGAACAAACAATCAACTATGTAAGATTTCCTATTAGGAAATAGCTTTGAAATTGGCTTTCAAATTAGTTAAATTCTAGTGAAATATATAATTTTTTAGTTTGGAATGGAACAAAAAATAGGAAAAAGAATAAAACTTGAAAAATATTTAATTCTCTAACATCTAAATATTTTGAACTTGAAATAAAATGAAGCAACTCTCGACCTTTTAAAAGAAAAAGACACTTGAGAAATTCAATCAACACATGAGAGAGAATCCAAGGGGAAAATAATAGCAAGGCACATGGAATATGACACCTGGCAAGAGAAATTTTGAATAAGTCGATAGGTTTTGACCTTCTTCAGAACTTATGTCTTTAAAACTTTATCGAGAAATCAAACTGGATTAAATATATTTTTCAAACAAAATGTAGGAACCTCCTATGCTGGATATTCAGAGTGATCAAGTGGAGCTATTTATTCAAATCCATCGACACTTTTGTTCCTACATTCAGGTTCGGGCTTCAAGCTAAAACTCTCAAAAGTAAATCACCTCGGAGCTGGGCACCCCTCGTTCATTGCATGTGTAATACTCGGGTCCTCAGTATCTTGGTTGACCACATTTCTTCACTACAAACTTTGTTCTTGCATGATATTTTAAAGTGTACCACCAAACCTACTAACTTCATTGAAATTGCTTGCAATCCAAATGTTCTTGACTATCCACTAAAAAATTTTCCAACAACCTATTTCCCCACATAAAGTACCAATCAATCCTGTTAACACAGTTGTTGTAAATAAACACCAAAAAGAAGATAAATTCTCACACAATACAGTGGGAACCTATCTTTCTTGAAAGACTCCACCAGGAAACCTAAATCTAAGGAAAACTTTGCTTGATCCCAAGGCTCATTTATGCCAGGTCTTGATGCACTAGGTTCACTCAAGGTTCGTTGTGATATTTTTGTTAAACATGAGGGGTAATTGGTTGGTATCTGAGAGATAGAAACATAATCTCAGTCTAGTCATTCAAATATCACTCAATAACTTCATGAAATCAAATAATTTGCAATAATATTTCATGAAACTCAAATAACTTGCATACATTCATGTAGATTTACTATTAATCATTCAACAATTTCATGGAATCAAAATATTTATAATAAAACTCCATGCATTTATCATTTTTGGAACATTTTCTGGAATATAAAGCATCTATTCTAAAATAAAGCATAAAAAATTATTGAAAAGTAAAATCTCTCCCAGGTATTATCCACGCATGCCTCAAGAAATAACTAAACTAGAGCAAACACACATGCCACTAGAATTTTTCATAGCTAGGCACAAAATGATGCAAGAGTTTAAAGAAAAGGGGATAATTTTCCACCAAATAGTGTGAGTATGTACCCTTAAATCATGTAGCACACAGTCTTGTCTGATAGGAACAAACAATCAACTACGTAAGATTTCATATCAGGAAATAGCTTTGAAATTGGATTTGATATTAGTTAACTCATAATGAAACATACAAGTTTTTAGTCTGGAATGGAAAAGAAAATAGTAAAAAGAATAAACGTTGAAAAAATTTAATTCTTCGACATCCACAAAGCTTGGACTTAAAATAAAATAAAGCAACTAACAAAATTTTATAAAAACAAGGCCCCAAAGAGTTCAAACTTAATCCCATCAAAGAGAATTGGAGAAACAAATCAAAATGCAACATGTGGCAGGTAACAGTGTGCATCAAAACTTTCTAGGAAAAGTCACAGATATTTTAACTTTTCTTCAGCAACAAACTCCAAACCTTGAGCTTCAGTTCATGAGTGCTTTTCACAAAGAAAAAAATGATTGGCACTCTTCAAAAACCTCTTGAATTAACTGTCTTCACTAGGTCCAAGAATGAACTTGCATAATCATTTCAAGACTATACCAATGCACAAAACCTCTAGCCTCTAGTACCCGACTACCTATTCTTCTTCACTGGAATCTGGGTCTAAAGACTCATCTTCACCTCTTATCTACTAATATTCCCACATACGTTCTTTTGGAACTCCAATTAATTTCCAACTATATTTATGCCTAGCATACTCTTTTGATATTTGAATGATATTTTAATTTCTCTACATTACCTTTTTCTCATATTTGGTCATAGAATTCTTGCATCTTATGATATCATCTATAACCTCTCGACTTAATTATTGAACAAGATCCTTATTCACCCTTTCATTCCATTCCTTGAAAGCTTTTACTTCTTTTCCATCCTTTCCTAAATTTCAAGGATCATACCTTTGATGAGCTAGTATTTCAATAAAACTCTCATCTTTATCTATCAATTTCTTACATATCTTAGTGACCTTTTCCAATTCATTTGCACATAGTGATAAAGTGTCACTTTCCTAATTCAAGTGTTTCCTCCATTTCTCAAATACTAAAACTTCCTATTATATGGCTATCTTCTAATTTATCAACTCTCATACATCCATGTGAAGAAATTTTAGCTTCTACCTCTCTGCATCAGTCTGTTCTTAGCAAAATCAGCATTCACCCTCAAGTCTTTTGGACTTGTCGTACCAATAGTATGCTTCTTTACACTTCCCAATTGCATCCCTTATTGACTCTTCTCCTTTCCCTACTAGGTACTCCATCCATTCTTCAAACACACTTACCTTATGGTGAAGAGTTGTAATAGCATCTACCTGCTCCTTAGGCATTATCACAAAATTTTATGGTAATTTAATCTATGACTAATCAGATTGGGCTAACAACCTCATGAAATTTTCCAAGCAAGAAATACACTCCATTAATTCCTTTTCTTTTTCTTATTCTTGTGCACTCGGGTGATAGAACTTTCTAAATTTAGTTTTATCTCTTCTAACTCCTATCCTAATGATGAATGTCTTACATCATTTTTCGTAACCCTATAATCCCTAGATTTTATTTCATGCTCACTCTTCTCTCCTACTGGAGTAGCTATCTAGAGAGTTATCCCCTTCATTTGTATTTCTTTGTACAACATGTTTTGCTCTAACTCTAGGTTTAGGAGTTTC
This sequence comes from Sequoiadendron giganteum, assembly GCA_007115665.2. Taxonomy (NCBI): domain Eukaryota; kingdom Viridiplantae; phylum Streptophyta; class Pinopsida; order Cupressales; family Cupressaceae; genus Sequoiadendron; species Sequoiadendron giganteum. The sequence goes on along the minus strand of CM021108.1, from coordinate 486,624,264 downwards.
CATTCCTTGAATTAAACTTCTAAAATCTAGAGGCACTAATTCCACCTCAAATGGTGTAGCCAATTGCCTCACTAACCAGTCAAGTGCTTCATTTTATTATTCCTATTCAATATTACCTCATTCTTGATGATTGAAATGTGCAAGAACTTTGTCTTTGAAACTTTCAACATTTCCCACCACAACCTCTAGAACTTCAACACTCTCTATCCTCATCAACATGGATTATGGATTACCTTCATTAATCACTATCTCTTTCTCCTTGAGACCTACATTCTCTCACCCTGCCTTGTTTTTAGCATCAGTCCTTAGAGTATTATTTTCCTATTTTCATAAAACATTAGGATTCTTATCATTTCTTTGTCCACCACCTAAGGTCTATGAGGACTCTATACTTTAATTCTTATCTCATATTTCTCTTGAAGTCTCAAATTTTTTTTTTGCTCAACTATCTCTTTAGTTCTTCCTTGTGGAAGCTGATATTCAATTATATCTTCTTCATCAACAATATGAATGGGGTTCTAACCTGCAATGTCACCTATTCCTCTTACATTTGTTTCTTCAAGGTTTCTCACTTCTATAGTGAGTGATCCTATTATAAATTCTTCTCTTCTCTATTTCTAGGATATGACCCTATATCCAACACTTTTTCAACTACTAGCTACATTATTGGATCTCCTTTAGATCACTTTTCTTTAAATTGTTTCATCTTAGTAGTAAATTTATCAAGTTTCTCCTTTACTTCTTCTTCAGTCAGGTCAGGACATACATATCCAACAAATTCATCTATTTGAATGTGGGGAGCACAAATGTGTACACGATGCCCTCTATGGAGAGGTTTTCATATATTCTTTCTTCTTTATCAATGACCCTCTTGTTTGGTTCATACCATCTCATGCATTCTAGTACCAATTTAGGGGCATCTATTTCCAACGAAAACCCTCCTATGAAATGTAGTCCACTTGCAACAATATTCTTCGCGCACTGAAAGGCACCCGCTTATTGAATCCACATAGCGAACTCATGATCACTAAGTCCTCCTGGGTGAGTATTTTTTACTATCCCACCAACTAATACAACTTGTGAAATGGGGATTCAAATTCCTCATCTATTGATTATTGATTATTTCTAGAAGTTCTCATATTTCTCTTGATTCCCTGCATCATTAGCAAATATGTTCCTTATGTGCGAGTTAGGGCTAAATTTAATCATATGTTTTCAATAATTCATGAAATTTATTTACTCATGACATTTACAATCTACAATTAGGTTAAATTCTTTATAAATAATCAATGTTTCAATGACCTAACCAATGGTAATTCCATTTAACCTAAGCCATGCATGCATAAAATAATTAACCTAAATTTAGTTACTAGAAGTGTATCTGGTTTCACTAATAATGTGATTGACTAAACAAGAGTTCAAACCCTAGTATTTTTGTTCTTTAGTATTCTAAAACTTACCCTTCTTTGTGTGTTGTATTCTTGGCTTTAATTATTTGATGTCCTTACATGTGAGTAATCTGGCACAAGGTAGATTATTATGGAAGCAATTTCATGCTCGAGGTGGTGCCAAGTATGTGTGCTATTTTCCACTTTCATTAATTTATTTTACTATGCATTAACTACCCTGAATAAAGGTGCAATCATGGTAGATTATGTTTCAAATCATGAAATCCTTGATTCATGTGTAGGGGCCCACCATTTGAGAGGGAAGCGACACAGATGGCTAATGTGGCACACTTATGTGACTTTAATTCTTATGAGGAAAAATAATTTAGACGAGGTGTCCATCTTGGATACTTAATGATTGAGAATCAATAAGGTTTAAGTAATTTGACATCGGGTTTTGAAGAATTATTGAGAGTTGGGACTTCTTCCTACCAGGTTCATGAGAATCGGGTGCAAAGAATACCTAAGATTGGGTGCAAATGAGACCAAATTGGTTTGAAACAAAACTTTTACAAAAAAAATCGGTCTCTAGGTCCAAAGAAAAGAAAAGCCACTATCTGGCTAACTAGGACAAAGGGAAGGGGATACGCACACACCAAGACAATTTTACCTGGGTGTGGACTTTTCAAGCACAACAACGAGCTATTAAAAAAGTGAAACTTGTAGAAGATACAATAACCTTAGAGCTACAACACCTGATACTCAGAACCCAGGGATCCAGTTGGTTAACAAGGCCAAGAAAAATATTTTGCAAACACTTTGAGTCTAGAAAATAAAGTACTTAAGTGGGAGCCAGGAAATTTGGATCAATATCTCACCATTTTACCATTTCCTCTAAAAGCAGCACACCAAAGCAAATGAAAAGAAAAGGAAGAGAAAAAAGAAGAAGAAAAAAGAGGGGGTCCACATTTTTTTGAAGAGAAGAATAGGGCATGTTGTGAGACCACGCAAAAAATCCCCCTTTTAAAATATTAATAAATAAACTCTTCAAGAAATTCATAAATAACATGCTTTTAATGCATTCCCATGTAATTATCACTTTAGGCAGACTACTTAGGCATTCTAGAAAAACCAGGAAACAATTTTTAACACTTCAGCACCACTGCATCCTTTACCCAGTACCCAATACCCGATATATTTCAGCTTTACCAGAACAAATCTCACCTAGATCCCAGTTACTACCATAAATTTTATACCTCTCAGACCTTTACTTCTAGACTACAACAATTTACCAAACTTCACTTAAACATTTTAATCAACCCAGTATCTCAGCACTCGATGTATTCAACACCTAGTACTTGTAAAACCATTAATTACTTTAAAGATTTCCACCTTAACATTTTCTCCTCTGGTGATCATTAGATAACTAGTGCCTACCATAAGAATTAATTTTTCAATTTGGGTCCCCAGGCCTTACATTCTTGGGGTGTGTTGTGAGTCCACACAACAATGTACTTTCAAGCTTTTATAAAAATGACAATTGACTGATTTTGTATGGAAGCACTCTTTTGTGCATTTTGGCTTTTGACTTAGGTTTTCTGCTTCATTTTTAAAAACTTGACATTGTGTGCATTGTATGTGTAGGCCTATTTGCATCCTTTGACCTTCTGAGAAATTATATCAATGCTTCTAGATCGGATGGTGAGCTTTAGTACATAGGAGACTATCTACTTTCATGCATTAGGATTGTTTCACATCTTACACATGTTAGAGATTTGTGCCCATTATGCCATAATTATCGTCATTGTGGAGCAATGGTATTTAGAGACATCAATTTTCATTTCTCGATTGGTGAGGCTACCATCACTCTGGAGGATGTCTGGTGAATTTTTTAGGGTTCCTATTCATGGTCTATATGTTGTATATGATACTATTTGAGGTGGTCAGTCCCTACTATGATTATTATGGGTACTACAAGTTCCATTGGTGGAGGGGTAGGTGTATCTAAGAGATTTCATTAGTGCTACAACTTACATTACCCTTGTACAGGTTGGCTTGATTATGGACATCCTGCTTCTTGATAGATTGTCTCATAATTTTAGTGTTGGATGGGGGGTGTTGTGATTGAGAGGATGCTTGAGGATGCAACCCACTTTGCATGGGGTCCATGTATTTTATCCCAACTTTATCATGAAATGCACTAGGTGGTTTATAAAGGTGGTAATGCATAATTTTCTAGATGTACCATGCTTCATAGTTGGGTGTGGGAGCACATTGTAGTGTTACATCTTGTTTACACATTGTGTCAAGTTAAGGATGAGACATTTGTATGTCATTATGAGGGGATCCTGACTAGACTTTCCACCACATGGGTGATTTGCAGTACTAGAGGAATGTGATCAATGACATGATAGAGTTTGCATGGAGGCCGTGGCTAGGATTCAATGCCTAGGATGATGATATTGATTACCTTCCTTACTATCATCAAACCAGAAGGATCATTGGTCATACTACTACCATTATTGAGTGGTACTTTCTAGATCAATGCATGAGATAGTTTAGGGAGGCTCAAACTATCCCCCATCCAAAGTACATGGTTTCATTTACTCACACTCATTAAGAGTAGAATTTGGGATCAGATGGATGAATTACAAGAAACTACAACATATTTTGATCAACTTGTTCTAGTCTCATGGGATTATGCTAGAGATCTATTGATGTTAACACTACTGCCAAGTATGACCCATAGTTTGTGGCCAAGAGGCCAATTAGACTTATATATCCAACATAATTTCCTTGTAGATAGAGGGGTGAGCCTAGCACGCTAAGACAATAGAGATTTTTATCCTATGTAGAGGATCCATAGGGTGATAGGGTATAGGCACCTAATTAGGATAGGGTTAGTAGAGGGGTCCTAAGGGTCCACCCACAGTACACAATCAAAATCAAAAATAAGATCAATAGGTAGCATAATATGTACCTGGTCCAGATGTACACCAACTATAGGATGATTTAGCTACAAAAAAGAGAAAGATAGAGAGGAGGATCACCAGGAGCAAGATCAGATTCAAAGTTGGCTAGATTAAAGGACCCAAGAGAGGAATGCAGAGGTGGCATGACAACAACAATTGGAGTTTCAATTAGCTCAGGAGATTGCTTGCTATTAGCAGCTAGAGGCACAAGGAGACACCATTCCCTTGGCGAGGTATACTTAGGACCTAAGGACTATACATGACGATTTTTCTTACTACAAGACCATCTACCTAATGCAGGTACCATCTCATAGGATACATCCACCATAATCAAAGATGAGTGCCATGGGACCACTAATTAGGTTTGTTGGGGGCTTCATGCGGAAGTTGCATGGTTAGTTAGGAGGATCAGTACATTTAGATGGATAGCCTAAGAGACAACCATCACACCAACCTTTTATTGGCTGAGAGGATCAGGCTAGCAAGGGCTATCTTTTGTACCAGATACTTTGTATTTAGATTTTGATATAGATAGACTTTAGGTATATTAATTCATTGGTTGTTTGTTGCCTCATGTATATTTTTTAGGTATATCACACTCTTGGCATGTATCATGAAATTTATTTTATATATATATGAGATGATTAACCTCTGATGTGACCATGACATGGTGTTTATGCATGTGTTGGTATTTTATGATGTACAATTTATGGACATGATTATGCATATGTTTATGATTATGGATGCATTATGTATGGATGGATGAATGCAAAAGCTCTGTGTGTTCATGATATGATATGTTATAGTATTTTTCTATGATGGATGATAGATATTTTCATTATTATGATCCTTATGATTTGATATGTGTGTGAATAATAATTTATGGATTCAATATGGATGTAATTCCATGCGATGGATGTTTTGATTTCATATCTTTATATGGCGATCATGCAAGATGTATGCTATGAGATGTATGTTGATGATCTATGGATGCATGTATTTTTTGTTATTTCATGATACTTAGATGTTATTAAGAATAAGATAGAATAGAATAATAGGATAGAATGAATGAATGAATGATATTAATCAATATACCTATTGGTGTTTTTTTAAGAACCAAACAGATCTCACCAAGCATCTATGAATTTTCTAGATTCAATTCTTGAATACTCAGGAGATGATGGCCAATGAACGAGAGGAAGCTAAGATGCTTCCCTCCTACACTTCGGGCTCTAGAAAACTCGAGAGGGTAATCCCACAATGTGTACCTTACAACCTCGCTACACAATTATACCACACATTTTATAATAATAGATACATTCTCACTCATGCTAAATAGATGGAACCCTTAGAGAAACTAGCAATTCCCTTTAAATATTAAACACCTAAAGCCAAGAATTCACACAACACAAACCTCAACAAAGGTAGATTGATTTAAATCTGATTTATAAAGTTTTTTCTCAAATTGAAAGACCAAAACCATAGGAAATGCTCTCAAAACCTTTAGATCAGTTCCTTATCTTAGGGAAAGGATTCAAACACACAAAAAACTAAACCACAAGGCGATTTTAATTTCAAACACTCAAGATCTTTGTGAGATTGTATTAAAATTCACTCATCAATTAATCAAAATCTATGACTACTTACAAGATCCACTAAACGCCCATATGAACTCATGCTTTAACTAAGGTGTTTTAATTGGTTTATTAAACCAGAGCCATGATTAAAACATACATCAATGCAAGACAATAATGAAGATTAATGAACAGATCCTTGATCAATTTTTCATTAATAACTCATATAGGATATTAAAATTGGAGAGACAATAGACTAAAATTATTTGCACTATCATTCAGACATGCTTGGAAAGGATACAATTTACAAAATCTACTTGCTCGACTCAAACCTAAGATACATACTCAAAATATATTTTCTTTGTGTTCTCAATTTTCTTTTTTAGATCTAGAATTCAAAAAGAGACTAGCACAAATGGCCTTGAATTCCCTTTTGTAGAAAAAAGGGAACAAAACAAGCTTCAGGCCAAGATGTGCACATGTCACATTTTCATTTGACAAACTCTACTGATTATTCCTTAAGGAAAAGTTACAACAAAATAAAAGAACATTCTTCATTGAAGAAAAATCTTCCTTTCAATCGATGAAGAATTTTGTGCCCTTCAAAATGGAGGTTTTTCTAATGAGTAGACTTTTAAACCGTTGTAGCATCTTTATTCCTTTTAGAAAAATCACAAAAGGTATGCAAAAGGAGAGAAAAAGGTGGATCAAAATCTAGATTAGCATCTAATTCACCAATCCAAGCCATCAATACTCAATACTTGCCTATCATATTTGAAATTGGGAGAAACACATCTTTTATACATTGAATCTTCTAAGACTAGACCTGTATGATACTCGACCAAGAATATGTTTCTCCATTTCTATGCTTACAACTCCAATTCATCAATGAAAATCCTTTTCCATGATTCATATTCTATATTAGATGGCCAATTAAAATCAACGATTCCATCTATCTTCTTTCTATATCAAGAGTACTTTTTCATCACTGAGTTGGCTTCTTTTTTGAAATCTTCTAGAAAGTTGATGATGAAAGATAATTTCTTTAAAGTATTATTCAACATAACAATGTCAATCTTCTCACAAATGAGAGATATTTGAGAAATAATAGAGGTATCCACCTAGTTCTTCCATGTTTGCAGAGGCTTGACCTCATCATATGCATGTTGGATATCAGGTAACAATTTTATATCTGCCTCATCATATTTGGCTTTCAAGTCTCTAATATTCTACTCCAAAGGAGCAACATACCCTTGAAATTGTTGCTCTTTAATCTCACTAAAAAATTTATAAGTTGGGACAACCTTTGGATATCTATACTCTTGTTGCTTAGCCCCAATTGCTATGTACTTTAAATTGTCAATCCTAGGAATCCATTTATCTAGGGTTGGGGTAGCCAATTCCTTATCCCTCTGGGATAACCTTTTTCTTGCAACATCAAAGAAGAATTTGCATGAATAGTATTTAACTTACTTTGAATCTTCTTATTTATATGCTTCAAAACAATATTAACTATCTTTGAATTATTCTCATACATTATGTTTTGGACCTATTCAAGTAATTTCTTTTATTCTTCAATTTGTAGCAACAATTCCTTCTTGGTAGGTTTAGTTTATGGAGATGCACCTGATGTGCTTGGCTCCTCAACTATAATTGGCTATTGGCCTAGATTTTATGGCACTATTGCCAGAGATTTTTTTTTTGGAGGAGGAGATTGAGTATTTTCCATTGGAGAGGTGGGTGTAGTATAACTTGAGCTAGTCGGTCCTTGATACTTTAATGTTTCCACTTGTTGTTTCCATAATGCTAGCCTTGTTTCAATTTCATCAACCCTTTGTTGACTCTTATTATATTCAACAATAATTTTATTATACTTACTTCAATGCATTCGTTTATCTTTAGTAAGGCTCTCAACTGTTGACTTTGTGAACTTAGCAACATTTATAGTCATTCCAGTTGGTTCTAATGTAGGAGTATCAAAAATTATTTTTATAATCAGTTGTCCACAAAATTCAAGAGGTTCTACAAATTTTGGCTTCATAGAACTAAGATATAATGACCATATAGCTAAAGCATCCCATTCTTGACTCAAGCCAACCCTTAAAGTTCCAATCTAACTTATTCTTCAATTTGGAATAAAGGCTTTTCAACTCTCCTTATAGTGCCAAGCACAACAGCATCGACTATATCCCATTTAGGCAATAATAAAACACCAATTTTTTGCACAAGTGCCTTGCCCTCTTCAGTTGTGATACTTTGAAATTCCTCTTTCATAGCCTTCCTTACATTAGCTTGGACTAATTCCTTTGGAAGTTCAAAATGTAAAAAAAAATCTTTGGTCACATTCTCAGAATATTCTCGAGCTTTTTCTCTGCACATAAAATCCTTGAATTTTCTTGTTTCAATGAATGAGTCATCCTCCATGAATTCCCTACAAGATTCCTGTCTTAAGTCATCAACATTATTTAAGCCACTTAGGTCTACCTTCCCTAGCCTAAGGATTCTTACTCTAGATCTTGATGCAACTTCCCTTGGGGGATAAGGCATCCTATGTTGCATATCTTTAGGTGTTATCAAAATTTCATCTTCATCAGTATCAAGGTAATCAACTACCTTGCTCACCTCAACCTTTTTCCTCTTAGTCGATGGCTGCTCTAATAGAGAAGAATCCATTGGAGGTGAATCAATGTCAACTATAATAGGTGAAGTCTTCCTAGGAGGAAATGGCATTGATCTCACAAGATAAGTTATCCTTGACCCCTTTGTTGTAGTAGGGGTTGGAAATGTTTGTTGTTTCTTCACCTTCTCCTTCTTCCTAGAATAAATTCTTATTTTTGGTTATGGCTGGTATGAGGGTGTTTCCTCAAACATTGCAGTGGGATCCTCCTCAACCACCATTGATTTCCCTTTATCTGTCATTGCACGTTTTTCCCTCAAGACACCCACTATGTTCTCAAAATTATCAAGAACATACATAATTCTATGCCATTCACCCATGATGTTGGGCATAGGGTCATACTTGGGGTTTTTCCTTTTAGCTTGCTCCATCATTTTATTGAAGGAAAGATACTTTTCTTTTATTCCCTCTTGTTCTTGGAAATCCATGATCTTTCTCATAACATCCTCAAGATAGAAAAAAATATGTATGAAAGTACCACTCCTGTGATTTTCCTTCAAGGTAGCAATAAAGCCCTCAGGATCATGATTTCTTGGGCATACTGTTTTCAATTGGTCAGGTGCTAGGAGTTTTCCTAAGTTCTTCCATCCTCCTTTTATCATCACAAAATCTACAAAGGCTATCCACTCAATGAAGAATGAACCCTTCTTTTGTTTCTCTAGAAAATGTTTCATCTGTGATGCTCCCAATTGTCTCATGAATTCAATGAATCCTATTCTTAATGGCACCTCCCTTGGGAGTACATAAGGGTTCACAATACTTCCATAAACTCTAAAAACATTTTTGTGACGATATGCTATTATATCACCCCAATTGTGATTTAATTTCAACTCAGGCCTTTTCTCCATGGGCCTCAAAAAATCATGGATATCTTTGGGGATCCTTGGTGGGTCATGAACCAAGAATCTTCTCAATTTTGAGGCAAAAACATTGTTGAAGACCACATAATCAAATTTGGAGTCATCCTTGTCGAGAATTTGGGTCCAACATTGGATAGGCAGATCAACACCACCCTCCTTCTTTGTCAATTTCATATCAGTTCCAAAATTCTTCTCCCCTCTATATAAGAACATATGCATTAGTAAAGAGTACCACCAACATCCCACTGATTCCTTTATTTCCTTGAGTGCTAACAAGCCCTTATGCATTCCTTCTGATAGATATGTTGCATAGTCATATATTATGTTATATGCTAGATGTTGGAGATGTGTTTCCATGTACATGAGGTCTGTTGGCATGGTAGATGGTGCGTCAATGCCAAGGATTTGGCATAAAGGGAAAATTGTCATTGAAATAATTTAAAAAAAAAATCATTGGGAAAGGTTCTTGTTCATCTTTGCCAATCTTTATTTGTTTCATCTTCTTCCCCATCCTAGTAGTTCCAATATAAATGGGTAACAATGTTTTTATGAATAGAACATTAGTGTTCTTATATTCCTCCCTAAATACTTTGAGGTCAATAGGGATCATCTCCCCATTCCATTCATGTAGATGGAAAATATATTTTATCTCTTCTTTGGTTATTTTAACCATTCTTTACCATCATATGCCTTGATCACTCTCAAAAAAGGGTCGTATCTTGTAGCAATTTCCTTCAATAGGTCAACATCCATATATACATTTGGCACCACTAGTTTTCCCATTTAGAATATGCAAGGGTTGCAGATAGGGACTCCCAAATTCCTATTCCTAAACCAATTTTGGAATAGTCGCCACATTCAAAACAAAAAATTGGCATCCTTGATACCGCATATTTTATTTGTTAACCCTTTTTGAATTTGATAACCATAAAACAAAGCTAATCCCTTGGATATTTTGCTTGTGGAGAGTTTCAATTCATCAATGATATCCTGGGAGAGAGATCTTGTTGTGTTTCCTGTACTAGAACCTTGAGTTTTGGGTGCCATAGGTGAAAGGTAGAATCAACTTAGTCTAGGGTTTCAATAGAAAATGTTCAAAACCTAACTCTTCTATTCAGAAGCTAGGGTAGAACTTACAAGGTACAATTTCAAAGGTTTTGACAAGGTTTTCAACTCTTCAAAGTAAATTCAAACCACAATTAAATAATGGAAAATCACACAGACAAATTTGACAATGAAAATTCACCCTAACTCAATACATTTCAAACATAACACAGAAAAGGTGTTTGTTTAACTTATGACTTTATGTTGGAAAGAAACCCTAATTTTGATCATGACAAACTCTGAAATGCTTTCTCTCAATCTCCAAGATATTTTTGAATCTTTGGAAATCTTCAACTATGTGGAAAATTTAACCTCAAATGCATTTAAATTGAAATTGGGTACCTTTGGCTATCATTTATGTAATTAATCTTCGCTTGCATGTAAGGCAATGACTCCAACATTTGCAAAATTTGATTTTGATTAATACCCGTTGGTTTGGTCCTCACATGACACATTAGATGACTTAGATCAAGTCAAACACATTTTAAATTTTGTCACCATCATTCGCCAGTCCTTTGATCGATGATATCTTTCCATTTGGATGCCAAGTCATTCATTTGTGGGCTCCACCCTTTCTTTCCCTACCGGTAGAAGAATCCATGTGTCATTCTCTCACTAACCCCACAACTTTTCAAAAAATAATATTTTAATCTTTTGGGGTGAGCAAGGAACGATGGAGATTAACTCCATCAATGCATTATAGATGTTGATTCATGAGCTTAAGGCATTCGGTGTAATAGTGGAGAGCGGGTCCCACATTCTACAAGAAGACACATGGCACAAGCCTGCTAACCCACAACTCCTTAGAAATGATTTTTTTTTCCTACGGGGCTGGTAGGGAATGACCAAGATTTAAAAAATTTGATCCGACGATCAACAAAATATGCATATTCAAAAATATTATTTTAATGAAGGGACACTTGACTAGGTCGATAGGGCACAACCCTCAGGAAATAAAGACTTAAGACCTAAGTTTTTTGACAAGAAATATTAAGCCTGACTTTGGAAAAATTAAATCAATTAAAAGGCACTCAGTGATCGACAGGCCTAGACAAAGGAGCAATAAAGACAATGGAGTGAATGGCTCAAGTTGTAATGTAGGCAACTGATAACCAGGTGTGATAGGTCAATGAAGAATTAAAATGCCAAGGGTTTAAGACTTAAAAAAAATTAAGTGAAGGTTTTTAGAGCAAAACCCCAAACCCTACCCTTGGACACAGAGACAAAACATCATGACAAAACAAGGACCAGTACAAATTTAGAAAAATTTAGAATCTCTACCAATACCAAGAAGTCTATAATTATTCGAGACTTTATTGGATATGTGATGAGATGGTGATGATTTTTATTTTATTTTCAGACTAGGTTTAATTTCATCATAGCAATCACGGTGCACCAAGGTATTAAGAACAAGGGTAACTTTGTATCTAATGCATGGACTTTGACTCTATAAAAAAATAGGAGTATCTTTGGTCATACCTGACATAAAAAAAACCTTGTTTGATCATGTAAATTAATAAAGCCATCAAAATAAAAAGACTAACATAAAAAAAGGTATAAAGAACTTGATATTCCCTAGCCATTATTTTACTTGATACTATCCTCACACATGGAAGGAAAGTATTCATCGAGGTCATGTTACAAGAATATCCAACAAACAAAAGAAATGATCAATGCCCCATTCCTTTCTCTATAAATAATTTTGTAGACATCATTGAGAGGTCATTAGAATAGACTAATAAGATAAATCACAAGAAAATATCAAAATAAACAAACAATCAATTTTATTCATATATTTTGCCAAAGAGTATTATTTTTGTGTGACATCTAATGATGTCTATTGTATGAAAGATATATCTATAAGACATGTTTGGATGTCGATTTTTTTTCTAAATGTTAAAAGTTTGTTGATATAAATGTTAACAGACATGTTTGACCATGATCAAGACTTAGTATTTTTCACTTTTTAACTTTGTCTTTCGCCAAGTGTTGTATTTATTTCTATTTGTGTTGGCAAAGGTTGAAGGTGACAATCAGTTTACTATGGGTGAAATTTTATTACGAGTGAAAGTGAGAAGGGATGGGTGATTTTATTTTTGGAATATTTCATTTTTTTTGGAATTTTCATATGTTTTGAGGTTGTTTTTGGTATTTTAGGTATATTTGAATGTTTCAAGTTTTCAAATATTATGGGGTTGTTTTGGATTTCAAATGTGTTTTAAATGTTTTGATTTCCGAAATTTCCAAATGGTTTTTTTATTTCCAAGGTTAGAAAAAAAGAACAAGACCTAAGGGGGACTAACCCAATGCCTCAAGGGCTCATCAAAGATGGCCTTGCTTATGTAAAAGCATAGAGAGAATGCATTTTGACTGATATTGACAAGATAGTTTGTTGTGATGGACTCCTAAAGTAATAACCTAAGCCTCAGAGGCTATTGATGATGGCCTTGCCTACATACATGCATAGAGGCAATGTAGTTTGACTACTAGACCTAATCACGTTTTTGACTTTTTGTTGTTTTAGATTTTTTTATGGATTTTGACTTGATTTGGGTGTTTTTCGAATTTCAAGATGATTTGGATGTTTTGGGATTTTAAAACTTTACAAATGTTTTGATGTTTTTGGATTTTGAAACTTTACAAATATTTTGATGTTTGTGGATTTTTGACACTTTACAAATGTTTTGATGTTTTTTGGATTTTGACACTTTACAAATATTTTGATGTTTTTGGATTTTTGACACTTTAAAAATGTTTTGATGTTTTTGAATTTTAAAAATTTAAAAATATTTTGATGTTTTGGGATTTTTGACACTTTACAAATGTTTTGATGTTTTTTGGATTTTGAAATGTTATGAATGTTTTTAAGATTTTCATATTTTTTGAATGTTTTTGTGATTTTCAAGGTATTAAATGACTTAGGTGATATAAAATAATCTAATGCAATGACCATGTGTAGGAAGATGCCCCCAACATAGTTTTAAGTTACCTTGATACAGGGTGAATAGCATGACCTAGGGATAGGACCAAATAACACAAATAGATGTTTATTAAACATCAAGCCATGGTAGGGATGCGAATGAATGAATGGAATATGGTTGAATGATGATTTATTATGAAATGGATGGAAGGTAAGAGTATTTGATAAATAATAGTTGGTTCTTATTTACATAAGGAACCTATTTGACAATTTTTCACCAAGGTACTTTCCCAAAGTTCCACTAAAGTGGTTTTCGCTACAAGACAATTTTTCTCTTTGTTGTTTTTATCCTTTTTCTATTTTATTAGATATTTGTATTATTCTTTTTCTTTTTTGATGTTTATACCCATCATGAGCTAGGAATAAAATATTTTGAGATGCATACTATTGATTGGTTCCTACAAGGGATCTCCTTCAGGTATTGTGATTTGATAATATCTTGATCCATAACTTGATGTGACAATGAAAGATCCTAACCCATTCGGCTCAAATTTACCTTTTTTGTCTTGATCTAGCATGTTCTTCTAATTTTCTTTCAAGACAAGATCTTCGACTTGGAAGTGTCAAACTTTAATTTTATTTTTATAGCTTTTTCTTAGTTTATTTTGGTATACTTGAATATAATTTAGAGCTTCAAGTCATCTTTCATCTAACAATTCTAGCTTATTCAACCTTAACACACTATATTCCGCATTCGTTATTAGGTGTTACAATGATATTCTCAACAAGGGGAGATTGACCTCAATAGGTAAGATGGCTTCATTCTTGTAGACCAAGGAATAAGGGGTTACACCAATAGATATTCTAATGCTATTTTTGTGTGCCCATAGGATGGGGTTCAATTGTAGGTGCCAATCCTGACTAGTTTCATTGACTATCTTCTTTAAGATTTTAATGATGGTTTTGTTAGAAGCCTCCACTTGGTCGTTTCCTTGGGGGTAATAAGGAGTTGAGAAATGGTGTTTTATATTAAATTGGTTACATAACTCTTCCACATCCTTGTTCTTAAAGGGTGTATTATTATCTAAAATAATAGCTTGTGGAACAGCCTAATGACAAATGATATAGGTGAGGATGAATTTTGAGATCTATTTCCCAATTATTTAATTCATATAGATTACCTCATCCACTTTGTAAAGTACTTAGTGGTGGTAATTAATAATTTATACCCAATTGAGGAGGTATGAGTAATCTTCCCTATGAGGCTGAGCCCCCATTATGAAAATGGGCATGGATTTGTGATCTATTCAAGCTCCTAATCAGGAGCATGGATGAGGTCTCCATGTATTTGACACTACAAACACTTCTTTACAAACTAAATGGGCTCTTGCTCCATAGTCGACCAATAGTATCATATCCTTAATAAATTCTTAGCCAAGGTAAGGACACTTGAATGTGACCCACAAATTCCTGTGTGCACCTCTTTCAAGATGATATAAAAAAATTCCTAGTTAATGAATCACAGTAAAGTCCCATCAAGAATCTTGCGATATAAGGTGCTACCAATGATAGTGAAGGGTGAAGCTCTTCTAATAAAGGTTTTTTATAGGTTTTGGGTGAGATCAAAGAGAAATTTTTTCTATATGGAGGTAAGTTATGGTACTAAGGCAAGCTAGGACCAACAACATCACACACAATTTTTTATTCAAGAACATCAAAATTCAGTATGAGATGTTTTTTGATGAGGAATTCACATTTTAGGCTATTTTGAGGCATATCCAATAATGAGCCAATGTTATCCATAACATCTATTTCCTTATTATTAACCCTTAGGATTTGTTCAAAGGTTATATCAATGAAATACTCCTTGAACATATCCACCATCTTTTTGTAATGCATCAACTTGTCATCTTTGGTTTGATAGTCATTGTTGACATGCCTTACTATCAATTGAGAATCTCTAAGAACCTATAGCTCTTGAATCTTCCATTGGATAGTAGTTCTCAACCTTGCGATTAGGACCTCATACTCTTTTATATTGTTTGTGCAATGGAATTCCAATCTATAATACTTTGGTATACAATCACCTTGCAGGGTAATGAATAGTATACCCACTCCAGATCCATGTTTCATATGTGATCCATCAAAATACAATTTCCATTGGTTTTTTGACACTATAGTAAAAATTGCCTCATTTGAAAATTTTTGATATTAGGGATGATCCATAGATAATGGTTCTTCATCTAGTTGATCAATGATGACTTGTCATTTTATTTCCTTGTGATCAACATATTCATTGTCAAACTCACTAAGAACCATGACCCATTTCAAAAAGTGGCCTATGAGTGTAGCTTTGGATAGTAGGTACTTCAGTGGATCAATCTTAAAAATGAGCTTAACTTCATGATTGAGCATGCAGTGTCCCAACTTTTGGGATGAAAAGATGACTTCTAGACATACTTTTTTCGTTGCTGTGTAATTAAGCTAAAATCCTACCAAATTTCTACCAATGTATTATATAGCTATTTCGTTTCCGATTTCTCCATGTTGCACCAAAAGAGCTCCTAATACTAATAAGGTTGCCAATATATACAAGATCAAAGGTTTAATAGAAACTGGTGGCATTAATACCAGTGGTGATGCCAATTAGTTCTTTAGCTATTGAAATTCCTGCTCATAATGATCATCCCATTTATATGCTACACCCTTGTGAAGGAGATGGGTAAATGGGTGGCACTTATCTACCAATTGTGTGATGAATTCTCTCATTGACTGGAGCTTCCCTTGAAGGCTTCTAAGTTGCTTCAATGTCTTCGATGGTTCCATTTCCATTATTTCCTTGACTTTGGAAGGGTCCACCTCAATTTCCCTTTGAGATATGATGTACCCCAAAATTTTACCTGAGTTAACTCCAAAGACACACTTTTTTGGATTTGAGTGTCACCTGATATTTTTCCATCCTATCAAATATTTTAGTTCACACTTCTAGGTGTCCTTTTCTCATTACTGATTTTTCCAAGATTTCATTTGCATAGTCTTCAAGGATCTTGTGGAACATGTCATGAAAAATTAAGTTCATCGCCCTTTTATATGTTGCACCAACATTCTTTAAACCAAAAGGCATTATATTCCAACAATACGTCCCCCATGGACAAGTAAAAGTAATTTTGTGTTGGTCTTCCTTAGCTATCATGATCTGGTTATACCTAGAGAACCTATCCATGAGTGAAATAATTTCATGTCCAGTTGTTAGGTCCATTGTGATATCTATGTTTGAAATCAAAAATTCATCCTTACGACAAGAGTTTTTTAGATCTTTAAAATCTGTGCACATACAAATATCCCTAGTGGGTTTTGAAGTTGGAATAATATTGGAAACCCACTTCAAATAATCAATAGGTCATATAAAACCTACATCCAAAAACTTTTCTAGCTCTACTTTGACCAACAATGCGATCTAAGGATGCATCTTTCTTAATTTATGTTTTACCAGTTTTGCATCTAGGAAAATTGTGAGATGATAGAACATTAATGATGTGTCAAGACCAGGAATATCTACATACAACCATGCAAAGAAAATCTTTATTTCCCTAAGGAAATTTTCCATATTATTTTGTCCCTTATCATCTAATGAAGAAGCATAGAAAGTAACTTTGGGTGCTTCCTTTGTTCCCACGTTAATGGACTGTGATTTCTCTACTACGTGATTGTTGATTTTTCTTGCTCTATGTTGGGGAGATCGAATCCTTCATGTGTAGATTCCCCAAAGAGGTTTTCACCATTGGATGTGTCCTTTATTTTTACTATTTTATAATCAAAAAGTGCCACATGGTTTTTTCATTTGGTGATTTTTTCATGATTTTAAAATTTGATATTTTATGACTGAAAGGTTCAATCGTATCCCAAAAATAGGTTTGTGTATCTAGCTCTATGTCAAAACCATCTTTATAATCTCCAAAAAAAATATTCTCTCTAATTCCCATGAACTTATAAATCGCCTCATCATTTTCAAATGAATCCAAAATTCATGTGTGTTGGTCCCAGTAGATAAGTTGGGGATATATAAGTGTAAGCTCATTGTCTTGGGTTGGGGAGGAGAAGGATGTGGTGATTATTAATATAGAGGCATGCTCAAATATTTCTATTATGAAATTTTTTTTTTCAATATTCTTGTATTGGGATGTGCTTAACCAAGAAGAAGCTTTATCTTCCTCAATCAAGGTATCCGAGATGAGAGGGACCACATTTTTTCCTAAGGTATAACCAATCTCAATATTTTTTTCTCATTTATTAGGGACTATTGGTTCTTGTATTCCTTTTTTTTTAAATCCAAGGCCTCTAGTTCCTATATATCCCATTCTCTTCATTAATTAGAATCTATTTATTCTTTTATCCACCAAAAGTGAAAGCTCTTCTTTCTTCTCCTTTTCATCTTGATAAATCCATTCAGATATGTTATCCTCCTCCTCTATGATCTCTTTGTGTAGATTCCCCCACTTTTCAAATGTGGTGTTCTTAAATTTTTTTGGATACTTTTTCAATACATTGTAGTTGACCATATGTTTTGGGATTTAATGGTAGTTTCCCCACAAAGAACAAATCCTTCAAGTCATATTCACCACAACCCAATTTTGTGGTCTTTGCCTTGATTTCAAGAAGAGATTACTTTATAAAAAATGTAGAGACCCATGTTGAAGGATCAACATAGGAGGAAGGTATTGGGACCTCATAAATTTTAGGAACTTGGAGCACCTTATATTACTTCTCCTCCATGATTTTTCAGTAATAAAATAGTTTTGGATATCCATGAATTATGATTTCTTTATCATCATGGAGAGATTTGATACATTGATGGTACCTTGAAGCTACAACCTTCATGGCATGTATCCATGGATGAACAAGGAGAATTTTATGAGGTAATTACTATTCTAGGACCTGACAAGTGGTCTCTACAATTTTTGGTCCCACTTGTATATGTATCTTGATTGTCCCTTGTGAACCCTTTTGTCTTTTCAATCACATCCTCTGAATGGCACAACAGTTTAATCAATTGAAGGGTACAATATTTAATTTTGCACCTCCATCTATCAATACTATCTTAGCCTTATTTTTATTGATGTATACTTTGAGGTGAAGTGAACGATTATGAAATTTTTGTGATGGAAGGTCATCTTGTGTGAAGAGTAATTGATGTGTAGATGAAATGTTCCCTACCATGGCTTGAAATTGGGTAGTATCAATGTCAGTAGGAACTTTCAATGATAAAAGGAATTTCTCTAGAACCTCCTTATGAGCTTGTGAAAGCTTCAATAGCTCCAAAATTGAGATTTGGGAGGGAGTCTTTTTGAGTTGATCAAGTAAGATATAATCATTAGAATTATCTCTTGTTGTTTAACTTTTCCTCATCATGTGGTGACTCCATAATCAAGATTTTGACCTTGAATTGTGATAACAAAGACATACTTGTCATATGAATGTAAGATACCTATGACATTATCGTAGGTATGGTTAAATTGATTATAATATTTTCCTTTTTCTCCATCATTTCCTTTCCCATGTTCAGGCATTAGATTCTTATAAATATGTAGATATTTTTTTCTAGAACTTTTAGATTTTTGATTGGCATTCACCTCACCATTGTCCATGAGGTCTTGTATTACATTTTTCAATTTCATACAATTGGATGTTTTATGTCCCTTAGTAAAATGATAGTTTCAATAGTCTTCATCCTTATACCATGAGGGTTTAAGTTGTGTCTCCATATTGCCTATATTTTGAAATTTTTGAGGTTCTTTATTGGACTAACTTGTTCAAAATTATTTTGATGGGCTCCCTTAAGGGAGTGTATTTTCATGTTGGTGGGTAGTTTTTCTTGTCTTGGTTGTTAATGTTGTTGAGATTATTGACATGTTGGGTACCTCCTTGTTGAATTTTTGGTTTAGAGGGTGCATAAATGAAAAACTTTGCATCTACAGTCCCATCATTAGTAACATTCTTATTCTTGGCCCATATGTGGGGTTTATCACTAAAAATAGATGATGGGTGTTTGTCCTTGTAGATTTGTATAGCTCCTTTTGCAATGAGGGATCTTTTGATGTTGATTCCTTTATATATGAGTTCCTCAAAATTTGATACACATTGCATCCTTAACTGGAAAAAAATATGTGTTTAAGTTTCTTGTGAGGATCTCAACTTAATGTTTCTTAGAATAGGACACTTGCATTTACTACCCTTATGTCTCCATCATTGCAATAAAGGTGCAAAGGCTTCTCCCTGGTTTTTTTTAAGGTATAGATTTCTTCCAAGGTGATCTCTATGTCAATATTGTATGAAAAATGTGATAAAAATTGATCCATTATTTCTTGGAAGATTCTAATCCCTAGAGGTAAGTGAAAAAACCATTTTATTACTTGTCCACCTAAGCTTTGTAGAAAGAGTCTCATGAGGTAAGTGTCATTGTAAGATACTTCTATGCATGCAACATATGATTATCTTATATTTTCTTCTAGATTAACTCGCCCCTTGTATTTATCAAACTTTTGGATTTTGAAGATTGGAGGGAATGGAACCATCATGATACTTCTATCAAACAGGTAGTGACATCAAACTTGTACTGTGTATGATTCTTTTGTCTTTCTTGTTGAATATCTTAGATGTTTTGTGTTAAGGTTTGTATTTGAGTTGATATATCTAAAGGACCAATTCTTGGTGATGAATCATATGTATTGTATTGTGTAATGGTGGATGAGTTCAATAGTGGATCATGCGAATATGGTATGTTTGTGTTGTATTGATCATATGGAGTATTTTTCAAATTGTTGAATGGTGGTGTTAAAGCATTGTATTGACCATATTTTTTTTGATTCACAATATTTGCAGAGTTTAGTTGCAAATTTTGTTGTGTAAATATTTTTTGTTGTGCTTGTAGTTGTCTTTGCACTTACAACTATTGTGAGTCTTCTTTTGTTTGTTGATATGCAAGACCTTATTGTGGTGATGGAATGTGTTGTTGATGATTTTGTGAAGTGAATGTCATATGACCTTGTTGTTGTTGTTGTTGATATTGTGGATGTATGTTTCTTTGGTGCACGTTATGGTTTTTAGGAGATGCTTGATATTGATATTGTTGATGAAATTGTTGATTTTGTTGTTGATGTTGGTGATTTGGTTGGTGTTGATTTTTTGGTGACAGATTTGGTTATTGTTGTTGATATTGGATATGTTCAGATTGTTGATATTGAGGTGGCTGATTTTGACATTGAGGTGGTTGATTTTGTGATTAATTTTGATGTTGTGGTAGTGGATTTTGTGATTGATTTTGATGTTGTGGTAGTGGATGTTGATATTATTTATTGTTAATACCAATCAAGATCAAGTTTTTTGGTGGTACATTTACCCCATAATTTTTCATGTTTGTACCTTGAGGATTGAATGTTGGTGGTTGCTGATGTTATTGATTATTAGGATCATTCAAGCTCAATTTTTGTGGAGGTAATTTACCCCATGAATTGTCATGTTTGAAACTTGAGCTTTGAAGGTTGGCGGTATATTTTTTCTTTAGTAACCTTTGTTTGTGTTGATGTTTCTTTGATTTTGAGTATTGTCTAAGGGGTTTCCAGGTTGGTTTGAAGAAGTGTTTTGACCTATCCCTTGCAAGGTAGTTTTTGGTTGACTTGATACATTAAATGACGAAGGTTGTGGAATTGGTTGTGTAACATGTTTTGCCAAACATTCACTACCATGAGGTTGATTTTTTTCTGCTAGGTATGAAAATGTTTGATCCAAAGGTTATTCTTTGAGTGTATTGACATCAAAATTTGATGGAAGTTTAGACTCACTTTGTGATAGTTTTCAACATGTACAAGTTAGGATCTAACTTCATCATGGTTTCTATGACATAAGGAAGAGTTGGGTCTTTTGAAATTTCAAGAATATCATCGGGGGTGAATTATGTAGGTTAATTTTGATCAAATGTATTGTCCTTTATGTAAACCATCTCAATATCTTACATTTGAGGTTTCATTTGAGGTTTTGATTGAGGTGGTAGTTTTACTTTGTGAACATAAATTTCCTCGAGCTCCCTCTTGGTGGTCTTCATTTTTTCTAAGTATTGGCCCACACCCCATACTTTGCATTCTTCGAGCTCCTTTTTGCAACATATTTGTCTAACCATTGTAACATGTCTGCCAAGCACACTCTGTAGGGATTTCTTCCTTCACTCTTCTAATGGCTCCTGCCATGCTTCCACACATCAATTCACATATCTGAAAGATGCTTCCAATCGCTTTTCTATTGGGCCCCAACCACATGCCACATAGCATCAATCTACGTACACTTTTTGGTGGACCCCATCAACAATGTTGTTTGTGAAGGATACCTCCACATGTCTTCACCATGCAGGTTTTCATCGCAAGAGGGGAGGAATGAACCACGGGCTCCGAACTATCACCACATGTCTCTTTTAAGACTCCATCGAGGAGAGTTAGGGAGCAAGAAAAAAGCCTCACCAGGATTACCACATGTTCTAACTGCCTTCGTGGATTAGCAATACCCTTTGGCACGATGTTCTTCTTGGACCATTGCCATCATTCGAAGGGGACGCATCTTGTTTCTAAGTGACCACATTCCATGTTTGGAATCTTTTCTATTGCAATGGACATGTGAAATCATTACTATGCTATCTTCACTCATGATTCATAATATTTTATATTATTGGCCTGCCAGGTGGTGGGATATTTTATCTATAAATACTACTTCTTCTTTCGAAGAAGGGGTTCGAAACTTACAAAAAAATTGTGTAAAGACACTAGGCCTTTCGTATTTTTATATCTTATTGTATAATATTCACAGACTGTGCCATTCTTCGTCCTTTCTATTTCTTGACTATTTGATAAAGCTTTATACTATACCATTATTGTATTGAGTAATTTGTTCGTAGACTTCTATAATTTCAATATAAGCTTGTTAATTCAGACCATGTCTTTGATTCTTCTTTTGAGTAAATGTATGGAAGTTATTTTATGTCATTGATTGAATTATTCAGGTTTCTATTTTGATTTATGTTATTTTAGAACATAGCAGATTGTTGAACGACCCTTAAATCATATCCAACATATAGTTTTATCGTGCTCATATCTACTTCTTGGTGCATTGCCTTACATTAGATTTCATTTTACATTTGTTTCCTTCTACCCTTTTCAACCCTCCAATTACAAAATAAACTGACTTCTTTAAAAATTTGGAGGTCACTCAGTGTAGCACAATAGGTTCCCCCTTTAACTGATTTTCCCATAAGGTTGTTACCTTGTCAATTTTTGGCATCAACATACTTCAATTGTGGTAGTAGGCATTCCAAATGGTAAATCTCCACTATTTGTAGTCATTGGAATGTTTGACCCACCTTGATTACTCCCCATGTTCTTTTTGTGTTGTAACCTAGTAGTGACCATACAAGTTGTGACCACCTTGGGGGATGTTGATGATGATGTTTTACTCAAATTTTTGTGTTCAATTTTTTTCTCAAATTTGGATAAAAGTGACACCTTAACTAATTTTGGACC
Source organism: Sequoiadendron giganteum (assembly GCA_007115665.2). Taxonomy (NCBI): domain Eukaryota; kingdom Viridiplantae; phylum Streptophyta; class Pinopsida; order Cupressales; family Cupressaceae; genus Sequoiadendron; species Sequoiadendron giganteum. Next base: position 486,601,209 of record CM021108.1, on the reverse strand, counting down.
AATTTTTTGAAATGATGTTTGGTTGAATGAGATTGTATGAAACTTTCAATATAGACAATGTTTTGAACTAGATCTAAGTTTTTTTTTAAGTTTGTTGATAATGAATTTTCCACTTTAAAAATAAAATTGTGACTCTAAAGTGTGCTAACTCACCATGATTTGATAAAAATTTGACCTAATACTTGAAAAAAATATGGTTTTCAAGAAATATGAAAAATTACAAAGTGATAGGTGAAGATCTCATTTTAAATGAACAATGTCTAAAATCAAGTTGTTTGAATGGGTTGAGTTTGATTTTTTTCTTGTTTATTTTGAAATGTTTATGCAAAATGGGAAGTAATGGTGTTTTTATGTTTCCAAAATGAATTTTAGCTGAGTAACTCAAACAATTACCACCTTTCGTTTTTCATGAACTAGGTCTATTGAAATTTTCTTGATCATAAACCAATATTTTAAAAATTTATTTAACTTGCTGCATTCTCTAAACAAACAAAAGTGTGGCATTTTTATGTAAGCGCATAATTGTTTACTATAGAAGCATGAATATGCTCCCAAAAGCATGGAGATGTCTACAAAGGCACATTTTTATCCATAGGAATAAAATGTACATACACACTCATCTAATAAATTAAATTTAAAGAATTAACTAGGGATTAAAATGGCCATGCTAAATTAGAATGGTTAACTAATTCTTATACTAAATTCAAAAGACTAACAACAAATTGAATTTTTAAAAAGATTTACCTATCTAACAATTTAAATATTGGTTGAAGATAAAATCTCAACTAATTAAGAAATTCCTTTTTGGAATTTTCTTGAAGAATAAATTGAAAATGAAATTGCAACTCATTTTTCTTTTTTTTCTAAAAAAAATTTATAATATTCGAAAATGCAATAATTGCACATACAAACACAATAATAAATAAAGTACTATACATGTAGGTAACACAATATGAAATAAAAATGTTTGATTCAACATATTCATGCAATTTTGGGTATTAAGTTTATGCTTTCGAAGCGGGAATGGGTGAGTGGGAGCGATGTTTTGAATTTCACTCTATCCTGTAGTGGGTGTCTGGTGCAAAGGCTGGTGGATCTTTGTTGGCAGTTGGACTATCTATGGATGTGGCTATGGAGAATGTAGGTGAAGAGCAGGGGGGAGTGGATTCTGAGGACTAGGGCTTGAGGAATCAGGGGGACCCAGGCGGTAAGGTGGACCCTAGAGGTAAGGTGTTTTGTGGCCCCTCTTCAAATGGTGAGGTTGGAAGGGTCGAGTTTCTGGGGAACTAGGACATGACCAAGGACCCTATTTCCCAAGTCAGACTGGGGTCTCTAGATAATTTTTTGAGAGACATATGTCAGCAGGACTCAAAAATAAGTTGGGCCTCACTATTTGGGACCAAGCTTGCTAGTACATCGGTCTTTCCTCCGATTAGCAAAATTTTGGTCCCCTTCGAGTGGGAATTTTTCTATTCTAGTTCTTGATCTAGTGATTGACCATAACATTTCAATGATGGCCTCTTCATTGGCAGGTAAGTTCATGGGCTCGAGACCAAATATTGAAATGGTTAGGGATTTTGTTAGGAAGAAGTGGAAAACAAAAGGACAAGTTGAGGTTGTGGCCCTGGCTAAGGGTTTCTTTTCCTTTTTTTTTCTTGTGAAGAGGACAAGCCTACAATTCTATGTGGTGGTCCATGGTTTCTTGGCAAGTCATCCTTGCCTCTGAAGAAGTGGTCTCCAAAAATGGACTTCTTGGATACATATTTTGAAGTGGTGCTTGTGTGGGTTCAGTTACCAGGTTTACCTTTGGAGTTTTGGAATGAGGATGTTTTCAGGGGAATCACAAACTCTTTTGGGGAGCTATTATCTATACATTCCATGACTTCAGCTAGGAAAAGGCTTGTTTTTGTAAGGCTTTGTGTTGGTATAACTCATTCCACTGATCTATCATCCTCTGTATAATTTTTTTCTAAACTCGACAAGTGGGTCCAAACAATTGAATTTGAGACTCTTCATTTTGTGTGTTTTCCCTGCAAAAAATCTAGGCATTGGGATAGGAAATTCCTAACCAAAGTGTCTAAGACTGAAGCCAAGTCAGCCATCAAGGAAACCAAAATATGGAGGGTAAAAAATTTAGATAACCCCTTGGAGGTTGTTCCCTCCTTGAACAAGGGAAAGATGTACATTTCTAGGGATGGTCAGGAGCGGTGTGAGGAGTGCCAGAACCCTAATATGAGGGTTAATAATGATAGGGAGCCTCTAAAAGGGAATGTATTTGACAACATTGAAGTTCTAAAATTAGATGATATGTCTTTAAATAGTGAAGTAATGGAATCAAACACCAAGGGGTCCCAAGGAGAGGATGAAAAGATAGATGGAGAGGGTATCAGTAAGCCTAATGGAAACATGAATTCAATCAAGGGGAATCCTGACTCCTTTGGTGAGTGTTCAAAGGAAACATATTGGATTGGCCAAGGGGAAGGAAGTAAAGAAATTTGTGAGGAGGACACTTTGGTGGAAGGGGTGAAGACTCTTCCTTCTTCTACCCAGAAAGGATCTCAAAGCTCACCAGAGGTTGTGAAATCTACATTCAGGGATTTTATGGACACTCATAAGGAGAGGAATGATATGGGGCATTATTCGACTAAGGAGGTTGATGTAGTTAATGATTTTATGGATGGTCATGACTTCATGAGACTTGAGGATATGGACCTAGAAGGGGATAGTTCATACACAAAAGTTGAAAAGAAGAGTAAAAAATGGAACAATACTATGAGGGTTTCTACAAGAAACAAGACAAAAGCAGATTGTGGTAACCAGAGAAGTTCTGGTAGAAAACCAAAAAAGTGGTATAGAGAATAGTAATGCCTCCAAAATATTTTTTATGGGATTCAAAAAAACATCTCAGAGATTTTTCAAAGTAACACTCCATCTCATTAATGAAGTTCATGTCATGGAATGTTCGGGGGCTAAATAGCTCCCACAAACAAGATATTTTACACAATTTTGCTAGGGACCATAAGCCTGATATTTAACTTGTCCAGAAATCCAAGATGCCTAAGGAAAGAGTGGAAAGGATTAATATTTTCAATAATTGTGTTGTGCAAGGTAGGAGTTCAGAGGGCACCTCTGGAGGCTTAGTGACTTTTTGGAATCAAGACCATCTTTTTGGTACCTCGGTCTAGGAAGATGCTAACCAGGTGGATACTATATTCAAGCATATTCGAGATGGTTTTTGATGGATCTTGTCTAATATATATGCTCCTAATAATAAAACCATGAGAAGGATTTTTTGGAAAATGCTTGAGTCCTTTAGACTTAGTTTCCCTAATGAGAACTGGGTCATTATGGGAGACTTCAACACCCCATTTCTTGTGTCAAAAAAAATTGGAGGATCTTAGATATAGATGGATAGTAAATTGGATTTAATGGATTTTATTAATTCCCAAGGCTTGCACAATGTGGATCTCAAGGGGGTGACCTATACCTATTTTGATAGGCGAGTTGGGAATGATATTTTTCAAGTCAGACTTGATAGGGCTCTAATAATGAATAACTAGATGGTGGACTATTTTTGCTCTTTAACTGCTCTCTCTAGGATTGGGTTGGATCACTTTCCCATCAGTTTTGTGGTAAACTCAATGTCACGTAAGAGGAATTTTCATTTTAGATTTGAAATAATGTGGTTGTCTCATCCTCAAAACTTTAAATGCATTCAAGAATGGTGGAACATTAAGGTCAGTGGTACTACCATGTTTTAGGTGGTTGAAAAGCTTACTAAGGTCAAAACTAAGGTTAGACTATGGAATAAGGAATTTTTTGGGGATATTTTTGCTATGAAGTTATCCATCCAACTTGAGTTAAAGGATATCCAAGATAGAATTAAGAAAGATGGTTACATGGCATACTTCCTCTCTAGATAAAACCAAATTCTTACAAGCTATCATGATATTATCTCTAAAGAAGAAGACTTTTGGAAACAGAGATCAAGATTGATGTGGCTTTCTTCAAGAGACAAGAACACTAGGTTTTTCCACATGACAAATCTAAAACATAGGGCGTCAAATCATATTACTCATATTATGAAGAATGGCATCAAAATTGATAATGAGGAAGAGATCAAGAGTGAGGTTGATCAATTCTTTACTAATATCTTAGCTGCAAAAGAAAGGTTGGATGTGAATGCTCAACAAACCCTCATTGATGCTATTCTCAACATTTTGAATGAGAATCAAAATAAATCTTTGATTGCTATTCTTTCCTTGGAAGAGGTTAGGATGGCCGTTTTTTCTTTTGAAGAGAATAAGGCCCCTGACCTAGATGGATTTTCAATGTTCTTATTTCAATTCTTCTGGGATATTGTGGCTAAGGATGTGGCGAATGTGGTCAAAGAGTTCTTTGGATCAAGAAAACTATTGAAGGAGATTAATTCTAATTTTATTTCTTTTATCCCTAAGTTCCCTGGTGTTGATATTTTTGACTCTTTTCACCTGATCAACTTATGCAATTCCTTTTATAAAATTACCTCTAAAGTTGTTACAACAAGGCTTCTTGGTGTTCTCCCACTCCTGATTTCTCCTCAGCATAATAGATTTGTCCCTGGTAGATATATTTTGGATTCTACCATCATTGTTCATGAGAACATTCACTCTTTAGAGGCTTCAAAGAGCCAAGGATTTTTGCTAAAATTGGATATGGCCAAGGCCTATGATAGGGTGGATTGGGGGTTCTTGTTGAAGGTTTTAAGAGCTTTTGGTTTCTCAAATAGATTTCTTCATCTGATATGGGAAATGATTTCTACTACCAACACTGTTGTTATTATCAATGATTCCCCTTCCTGCTTTTTCAAGGTTTCAAGAGGGGTGAGACAAGGAGATCATGTTTCTCCTATCCTCTTTACTCTGATGGAAAAGAGCTTGGGAATATTACTACACAAAAATGTGATGGATGGATGTTTAAAAGGATTAAATCCATCATCGACTATTCTTGTTTGTTCTCATCAGCAATTCATCAATGACACTATTCTCATGGGAAGTTCAACAGTTAGAAAAGATAGAACTTTGAAGTGTTCTCTTTTGCTTTATGAAGAAGATTTAGGGAAAAAAATTAACAGGATGAAAATTTCCCTTTTCTTTTTCAACACTCCTTAACCCAGACAAAGGAAGATGATTGACATTCTCAGTTGTGTTGTTAACTCTCTCCCCTCCACTTTTTCTGGGGCTTCCTCTAGGAACCAAACCCTCTGATTCCTTTTGGATTTCCCTAGTGGATCGATTTAATTAGAATTTGGTTCATTGGAAAGGGGCCCTCCTTAGTCAAGTGGGTAAAGTTATGTTGCTTAAGTCTTCTCTTCAAAATTTGCATGTCTATGCTCTAAGTTTGCTCTAGATCCCTTCCAAATATGCTGAAATTATAGAGAAGATTTAGAAATGCTTTCTTTGGTCAGGGGTTGAGGATAAAAAAAGAATCTCACTAGTTTCTTGGGAGAATGTGTGCAAACCTAAAAAATATGGAGGTCTTGGTCTATGGAATATTAGAGTCTTTAATAAATCTCTCTTGGCGAAGTAGGTTTGGATAACCTTTGTTGAAGCTCGTGAATGGAATGCTAGTTGGCACAACAAATATTTACATGATTTCATTTCTTTCAAGGAATTTCTTAGTCCTCAGAATCTCCCTCATGGCTCTACTCCTTGAAATAGTGTCATTAAGGCAAGGGATCTTGTTATGAAAGGTGTTTTTTGCAAACTGGAAGATGGTAGAAACATTTTATTCTAGGAAGATAATTGGATTGGTAACGAGCCTCTTTATGATCATACTATCTTTAAGCTTCATATGGAGGAGTGAAAAAACATATTTGGTACTTTAGTTGGGGATTATTGGAGAAATGACTAGTGGGTTCGTATTTCTTCAATTAGTCCAAGCCTTACTACCCTCTAGTCTCTTATGAATTCTATTGTGTTGAACCAATGGTGTCAGGAGGATATAATGGTTTGGAAACTGTCATCTAAAGAGACCTTCTCTATCTCCTCAATAGAGGCCTCTTGTTATCATTACCCCTCCTATCCTTTTTGGGTGAAGACCTGAGTGCATAACCTAACACCCAAAGTCAACATATTTGCTTGGATCCTCCTTCAGAACAAAATTTTGACTAATGAAATTTTTTGTAAGCGTGGACTATCTCTTCTAAATAGATGCTATCTTTCTTGTGCAGAGGTTGAGACTATGTCACATCTTTTTCTCCTTTGTCATTTTTCCTATGACATTTGGTGCAGGGTCTTGCAATTGTGGAACCTTGGCTGGATTTTTCCTGGCTCTATCTTAGACTTTAATTGCCAGTGGAAATCTCCCTCAAACAATCAAGTGCTAAATTTTCTTTGGTGGTACATCCTCCCACACCTTGTGTGGGGTATGGAAATAACGTAATAATGGAATCTTTAGGGATTCTACTCTTTTGGAGGAACTTGTTTAGGTAAAATTATCAGAGTTATGGCAGCGAACTTAAATGGGCTAAGCTGCAAAAATAAGGAAAAAGTAAATGCCAGGTGTCAAGACTATGAGTTCAGAGTTGTTAATGCTTGGAAGATTAATTTTGATATCTCTTATTCCCTTAAAACAACTAAGGGACCCAGAGATGACATCCATTGGAATTTTCCTTCTCCTGGTTGGATAAAAATTAAATTTGATGGGGCGGATAAGGGTAATCTTGTGCCTATTGGGTGTGGGGGAGTGATTAGGGATGAGAATGGCATTTTTATTTCAGTAGTGGTGCTCCCCTTGGTCACCTAGACCAACCACCTTGTTGAAGCCATAGGGGCATTCCAAGCTTTAAATCTTTCCCATCAATTGAACTGCAATTATGTGTGGTTAGAAGGGAACTCTAATAATATCATAAAATGTATCAAGGGCCTCTAAAAACCTTCATGGACCATATAAATTTGGATAAATCTATCTAAAAGGATAATAATCTCTTTTGAAAAATGCTTCATTTCCCATGCCTACTAGGAAATTAACATAGTGGAAAACTTTTTTGCTAACAAGGATGTTCAAGACAATGAAAAAACTACATGGAAAAGGGGTGACAAGCTGGAGGTTGATGTCATAGCCTTACTCAAGTATGAAAAAATCCATGGGAGGGCTACTAATATCCCTATCAACTAATGATTATGGATGAGGAGTGTCAAGTCATGCAGTCTTGGAATTGTTTAATAATTTTATATCAAAGGTCGGAGTACCAAAGTCTTAATTTATATTCAGAGATATTTTGCCTCGCATTTTTTCTAGGTATTTTGGTGATTAGTTTGTGTGGCTTTCAAGAGCCTTCTAAGTGGTTTGGTTACTCTACTAAAATGGGTTGTGACTACTGCTATGTGGAACTGATGGACTGTGAGGAGTTGAGGAATAATGCTAAGGTGTGGCCATTTTTGGAGAAGGGGGGGCTCACCCCTTATATTGAAAAACTTCATGGCTCAAACTCAAAGGTAACGAGGTACTTTTCTAGGGAATGGAAGAATGGTAAAATTAATCTGTTTGGGAGAAAGGTTTCCATCGATGAGCAACTTATAGCCGAGGTGATGGGGCTTTCTATGGAGGGTCTAAGATTTTACAAGGATAGGAAACTCTCAGACTTGGTGGTGAAAGAGTTTCCAAAGATGGAGAAGGAAAAAGAGGACCTTTGAAGGGTGTCTAAAAGTAGCTAAAACTCCAAGAACATTAAGTTTCTCAGGCATGAGGTTTTAAAGGTGATTATGGAATACATCACTTTGGATGGGAGATACACTAGGGTATTTGGCTACAATTTCATGTTCCTCAACCATTTCCAGCATAAGGTAAGGGTTTCTTTTCATTTCTATTTGTTTACCTCTTTGAATGCCATCCCTAATGACCATAGCATGAACCCTGTTAGATACCCTATCCTGGACGAAGGCTTGCTTGTCTTAATTTTTGAGCATTTTAAAGCCATGTCAGCCCTGCCCCATGTGTCCCCTTCTATTCACTTGTTTGTCTTTGTTGGGGATGAATTGGCACAAGTTATATGGAAAAGGAGAAATGGGAAACATATTTGGAGGATGAGGTTGGCATGTCCTTGAAGGATTGGGGAAAGGGAAAAAGCAAAGGCAAGATGAAATCAAGTGCCCCCTTTATACCTAGTTCTTTGACCCCTAACGACGGAGTTAAGGGCCCTCGAGATGCCAAATCTAAGGAAAAATTAAAATCTATTGCCTCCCCCTAAGAGAAGGTTAAAAGAAAAGATTTAGTGGACCTTTCATGTGATTTTGACCACATTGAGTCTCATTCGGCCCCTTCATCAGAGTATTCTAGCTACCCTGCCATCGACAGAGAGGATAGGCCTTGTTTTCCCAGTGACCTCAATGTTGATGACCATTATTTCAACGTGGAATGTGAGTTCCCTATTGAAATCCTCACCATTGCTCGCGACAGGGTTGTAGACTTTTTTAGATTAATGAGATGGGTGTTTTTTGAGATTAAGGAAATTAACATGAAACAGAGGGCTATGAGCAGCAAGCTGGAAGGGTGTGATTTGAATGACCACACAATTAGAGGTAGAGATAGGGCTATTGACTTATGAACTAAGGAAGAAAATAAATACATGGTGGACTGCCTCGAGATAACAGTTGAAGATCTTCATAAATCTAAGAAAAATCATGATGACAAGTTTTCTTATGTTGAGGAAATGCTTAAGAATATAAAAGGGTCAATGCAAATGGTAATTAACATGAGCCAAAAGATAGTAATAGCTACTATGGATACAATGAACATCATGGTTGGAAATCTAGAGAATGTTTATGAGGAAAATACTATTGTGGAACTAGATGCTGAAAAAGAGAAAGGATAGGAGGAGTATATTGGTCCAAGTAAAAGAACTAGAGTGACTCTGAAGAGAAAGGTAGACAAGGCCCATATCAACATTTAGGAGCTAAAGAAAGTGGCACTCAACATGAACCAACTAGAGTAGGAGGTGGCAGACATCCTGAAGAATATTGCTTAGTGGTTAGCTTGTTGTTGGGCTTTTGTTGGTTTTTTGTGGTGTTGTCTCTATGTTGGTTTTTATGGGTCTTCTTTTTTGGCAGATTTTTGTTTTTTGATTTTTACTTAGTCATGTTATATCTATCACTACTTTGTTGTTAAAGGGTTTCAGAGTCCCTTCAAAACCTATTTTTTCCTTAATCAAAAACATATTCATGCAATAAACATAAAAAAATATATATCTAGAGTAACACATGTTCTTCCTCTCCAACCAAGTGGCCATCTCTCCAAATATTGGAAAATATTTTTGTTAGAAACCATGATCAGACATGCAAACCAAAAGGCCTTCCATAGAAGAGAAAAACAATAAAAAAGATGAGCTTTGCATGAAGATGTGCAAATTGATATATTTAGAATTAAGAAATTACAATAAGAGAATTGCTTTATAAAATAAATGATGCAACCCTAATGTTGACCTAAAACAACTCAACAAAATAAATCTTACTTATTAATTAAGTAAACTAATTATTAGCTAAGCAAAACCTAAGAAAATTTATGCAAGTGCAATTAAATATTAATTACACTAACACCCCCCCATAAGTGCAACTTAGGGAAACTAAATAAGCATGCACCTAAAACTAAGATGAATGCAAGAAAGAATGAATGGGTCTCGACAACAAGGCTTGATCAGGTACCCATGTACAAATGCAATAATGAGGTAGAGAAGGAAAACCCAGTGGGACAAACCCCCCCTACAATGAGATGACTATTGCAAAGAAGCACTGGAAGAACATTGTGGAGTAACACTGGACCCGAAATCCAGAAATCAAGGAAAGATACTTTTATCTACAAGAAACCATATCGGAATCACAATAATGCAATAGCAAACTTGATGTCACGGAACACTCAAAAACACCAAATGTGAACAACCTTGGAATCCATAAAGCAACAGTAGATGATATGATGATGACAAAATCTGGAAGCCATGAATCTCGATGTTGATGCCAAATTGAGACTAAAACTTTTCCATGGGAACAAGTACCATAAAGACTCTATAACATTAATCACAAATTTAGTGTCCCTCAATCTGAGATGGATTTGATGTGGATCATTAACCATAGGCTCTCAATCTAAAGTGTGAACTTATATGAATCTGATATGTGTCAAGCTAAGACAAAAATGTGGAAAAAAGAAACTAAGAAACCAGATAAAACCCATGCTAGTTGTCATCAAAACAAAATGAAGATCAAAGTGCATGCACACTCTAATTAGATTATTATGCAAGAAACCCCCCTGATGGAACTTTATATCAGTTCATTTATTACAATAACCAATGATTGAGAAAGGAGAGAATACCTAAATATGCATAAATAAAAAATAAAAATATAACTTAGATCTGTTTAGAGGACTGAACCAAGTTTCCAATGTCATGAGAATGGCGAAAAAAGGATCACCGAGTCAAAAGATATGCCCTCCGAAGTGAATATAACAACATTTGAGTTCAAGAACCTGCAAAATAAAAATAGATCATAATCAAGAAAAATAACCTACACAAACAGAAAGGGGATCGGAACCAGCTTTCCAACAGTATCTTGTTTGTGAAAAATCGACTCTGTACGCAAAAGTTACGCCTGTTTTAGTGAAAGGTACTCCAAAATGGCCAATATGGCCTACAAGCAGCCCATGGGGCTTAAAACAAATAAGCTCCTGGTCCTATGCGTGACCAGAGGCTGGCAGATTGGGGGCTGGGGCGAAGCCCCTGGTCACATATGTGACCACCGAAAGTGTTGGGAGGTTGGCTAGGGGCTGGGCTCATAGCGCCTGGTCACCCATAGGACCATGACCTAGCTGCAAGGAGCCCATGGGGGTTGAGCTCGGGGAGCGGCAGGATTTGGCGGCACCGCTTAGTGGTGGCAGACCAACGTTTGCCTAGTGGCTACCCAGTGGCATGTTCTTTCAAAACTAGAGGCACAGAAACCAATGAATTTTTCTATTGTTTTTTCACTATTTTTGAGAAATAAAGCGTGTCAAGGAGGTTGTACAGCTTCCTTGGCAAAAAACATTTGCCTCAAAATTTAACCAAACGACATGCATTCTTGGGTTTTTGGCCGCTGCAAACACGATGGTGACCTCCATTTGTGCTCAAAATGCTTTGAAAAATCAGCTACCTTCAGAGCTTCCAAAAAATCACCGAACTTGATACACTCACAAATCTTGCAAATCATGACCAAAATCTGCAAAATAAAAGCCAATCTTGACTTTTCCAAGTGCTTTGAATCCAATGATGAAGCTGAATCTGATCCAAGATGTTGCATAGATGAACTCAAGGCATAAAATATTTGAGGAACCCCAAACAAACTCTGTAATGATTTTCTCCAGAATTTGAGAAAGGGTTGCATGTCAAGGCTCTAATACCATGTTAGAAACCAAGATCAGAAATGCAAACCAAAAGGCCTTCCACATAAGAGAAAAACAATAAAAAAATAGAGCTTTGCATGAAGATGTGCAAATTGATATATTCAGAATTAAGAAATTACAATAAGAGAATTGCTTTATAAAAGCAATGTATGCAACCCTAATGTTGACCTAAAACAACTCAACTAAATAAAGCTTACTTATTAATTAAGTAAACTAATTATTACCTAAGAAAACCTAAGTAAAGTTATGCAAGTGCAATTAAATATTAATTACACTAACACTTTTAAATCATCGCATTTAAATTAGAAATTTACATAAAATTAAAATAATATTGTCTCACTCATTATCTTATATAATCACACATGCCACATAACTCAATTTCAAATTTGAATTATATTTTTTTGAACTAAAAAATGGTATAATTGATAATGATAATGATTGAGCATTTGCATTATTATAATGATAAAAAGGGTTATTTTTGGCACATTAAATTGCACCATACTAAACTAGGTCTAGCATTCCAATGACACAATTAAATTGATATCAAGTGTGGGATCCTTGTTGTTGAGATCAAATCTTTAGAGTTTGGATTTCTCTTTAACCTAAATACACCAATGTTGGTCCAACCCAACACTAAATAACTCTAAACTAATACTACAACTAACAACCTCCATAAGGAAAAGGGATAGAAAGAGAAATACGAAAAACAAAGGGGTGGTGATGCATCTTAATTATGGTGTTTCTTATTGCTCACTTCAACACAAAAAATCAATTAAACTATAAGAGGAACTCATAGAGTTCTTAGCTATGTCAATTTTTAAGTAATATATATATATATATATTAAGGTTAGGTTTTTATGAGAATTAAGAAGGAATAGTAAAATTCATAGTTAACAATTGCAAACAAGGTGAGCACAACATATAGACCTAGAAATTAATAAGCATTCATTCAAATGTGAAGGTAAAATAATTTCACACAACACATCAAAAGTGAAAAGAGGTGCAATAATATATTTATTAATCTAAAGGTATAAATCCTATTTTAAAAGAGTGGAGTCGCAAGGTTGTAGAGCTCTTTAGAAGAAAAAAATGAAATAACCCCTTACAAAATGAGCACAAAATTATTTTATACCCCAAAAAGAGGCATAGGGAAAGAGATCACATGATCAAGAAAGAAACCATAGCCACGACCCTGTCAATGCTATACAAATATGTGTATTTAAAAACTCAAGATGGAGGCATGAGAAAAAATTCATGACACCATATCCATGCCTCAAGATTGATGAAATTTTTTTTTTGGCTATATTTTAGTTCCTTGATTTTACTTCTTTATTTTATTTTATTTATCTTTTTGTCTTTTCTCTTTTGTTTAATCTATTTCTCTCTTTCCTTTTTAATTTAAGTTTGGTTTAGTTTTTTTTTAATCTCTTATCATTATGCTTGCTTTTTATTCTTGTTTTTTTTAATTTTAATTTTTTGTTTCATTGTATTTGTTCTTTACTATTTGGTTACTTGATATTTTGCATTCCTTTGTTTTCTTGCTTTATCTATTTTTTCTTTCTCTTATCTTATTCTTATTTGTTCCCTTCTTTTTCATCTTTCTTTGTTTCTTTTTGATAATTTTTTGGGATTTTTTTTTTCATATTTCCTCTAATCTTCTATTTTAATTGTTGAGTTGTTTCTCTCATTTAAAATTGTTTCATCCTCTTCATTCAATTTCCTTGTTGCTTCTTGGTTTCTCTCTTATCTTCTCTCTATTTATCTTTTGTTTAAATTTAACAATTTTTTCCCTTTCTTGGTATTTTATTCTTGTGGTTTATTTTTTCGTTTCTTTGTTCTAGTTCTATATTATTTGGTTCCTCTTTAAGTTTTATTTTGATTTATTTCTTTGTCTATTTATTTTCTTTATATTTTTGTTTCATTCGTGGTTTCTAATCTTTTAGTTTACTATCCTTTTTTCTTGTGGCTTTATTTGGTGATTGTTTTGTATTATTCTTTTCTTTTATTTGTTTCATTTTTCCCACTTTTTCTTTGCTTTTTCTTTTCTTCTTCTTTGACATTCCCTCTCCCATCTCCTTTCCTTATTGGTTGACTTCTTCCCCCCAATTTTTTGGTTGTATGCCTCCCTTCCCTCTCCTATTTCTTCCCAAGCCTGTTATCTTTTTTTAACTTCTCTCTCTTTCTACTTATCATCCTGATGATGGATCATGGAGTATGATCCGAAATGTTGATGTAGAAAATTTGCACATAGTTATTCTAGAAATCTTGCTCACATAATCATTCATTTATTTTCTATTGATCATAGACTTAGTTTAATATATGCGAGTGTTGTAATTTTTTATTGAATGCTTCAATGAGTAAAGGCACGCCAAAAGTATAGGGAGAATATTTCTTTCTTGGTGTCATTTTATGAAGTTTTAAATGTTATAGAATTCCATTTTGAACACAATGCGACTTTCACCATTTGATCATGTGCATATTGAAATAGTCTTAATTTTTTATCAACCATAGAGATTGACCTATAGCTTCTTATGATGATTACACTCTTTTCTTGTTTGCCACCTTTAAGTTGAGTTGAGTGAGTCGACTAGCATGGATGTTGTTAATTTACATACCTTTTTGTAGACTATGAAGTCTCCATCTTTTTGTATAAATAGAGAGGCTTATGCTCTCTTTTGGGACACATTCCATTTTCATTCTATTATATTCTATACTCCACTTCTACTACACATTATTCTACAAGTTCATTTTGAGTATTGTGAGAGAGCTTAAGTATCTTGAGAGAAGTATATTATCAACTTGTGAGAGAGAGAGGGTTATTGAGGCAATGCTTGTGAGGTCAAAGCAAATCTAGTTGCTGATTTGGAAAGTTTTGCAACAATCCATCAATTAGACAAGTCTATTATAGGCATGAGGATAAATCTTCCTTTATTTTTCTTTGTTTATGAAATAATTTATTCTTGAGTGCTTAATTTGGTCTATTGAGATTACTTTTATTAGGGAAATATAGCATCTTCTTTGAAAGGTAAATAAAAGCTATATATGTTGTTTGTGAAGTGCTTTTAATTACTCTATATTAGGAGGGATTTTTTGTCATAGATATTGTTATACTAGATATGATTAAATAATGGTAGCTTAAAGTTTACTCATAGCTAAGTTATGTGGTTATACTAGATAGCTAGTGGGTTACTTCTAGGATTCTTTATCCATTGAAGGGAGGGAATTTGTACATATACTTGTGATTAGAAATACCCTAGAGTTTATAAGAAAGGTGATAGGTTATTTTTGGGGTTAAATATTACCCATTGGAGGAAATACCTATGCATAGATTATAGTGGCCTTAAGTCAAATTGAGCTGAGTAGTGTAAGTGAATAGGATTACCTTCACTCAAAGTATTGAGTGAGAAAACTTTGGCCAAAGTAGTTTGATTTAATTTGGCTCGACTATCAATTCACCATGTCCCTATAGTGCATTATATTTCAATATTTTCACACTCGTAGGGTAGAAAAACGTATGATTAGGTTATGCTTTATGGGACACATCACTAAGCTTGGAGTGGTTTTCATATGAGGTTACTCCACCAATCTCTTCATTGAAGGTTAGGGCCATCTATCATAGGATAGATGTCTGGGATACCACATATGAGTCTATGTTTGGTGGGAAATTGCTTGAGTGATGCTTCTCCTCCTCAGTAGGTGATAGAAGACCAAGATTTGGAAGATGGATCTTGGAACATCTATATCTATTACTATGAAGATCAGAGGGGCTAGATTTGTATCATGTACCCATTTATATGGAAGGATGTAATCATGATTGATATACTTGAGTTCATTCAATATGACATCTATGTTATGAAAAGATTTGTGAAATTACATTGGAACACAATGAAAATTTGAAAATAACATTGTTTTGAATGTGCATGTAATTTACATTATGGAAAGAAAAAAAATTATTGCTATGTTATGACATCATGTTTTATCCACTTGAGGTGAAATATTTAAAAATTTACTAAGTATAACATCAAGGTTGTTACATGTGGTATCAGAGCTACTAGGTTCAACTCTAGAACCTATGACCTCATGATGAAAAAAATGTGTAAAGCTTATTAGAAGATAATGGTTGAAAAGTTCTTGTACCAAAACAAAAAGAGAAAAGAACATGGAGAAATAAAAAGGAAGAAAATATTCCTGGAAATTTGTTTAAGTTTGGGACTAGATAAGAGTCATCCCTAGAGTTGGAATCTCCTAGACAAACAACTTATTATGATATCCCCTTGGATTGTAGAAGATTTTGCAATCAGGATATGTAGGAAGGTTATGAAGGAAAACCAATAGGTAATTTATCCTACAAAAAAGATAAGTGACTCTAAGGGTAAAAAGTGAGTTAACCCCCTTATTGGTAGAAATCTATAGTTGCAAAGAGAGTCAAGGATTTTTGGATTTAGTAAGAATACTATGAATCTATGAGTATCCATTGTTGGCATAAATTAGATTGAAGTAGAAATTCAATGAAGGAGGTATCCAAGAGGTTGGAGAAATTGTTAGAGCTACAAAATTCACCTTAATTTTCACTGTTCTTCATTACCTCATTCACATTTCACATACATAAAAATATATATTGCCTTTGGTTTTGCATTGTTCCTAACATGAAATGAAACAATTTGTGTGACAAGATCCATAAAATAATTCATATTACATAGCCATTAGAACCGCCTGTTGTAAATAAACCAAAGTCTAATTGTTCATTTATTCCTTTAGACAAATCCTCTTAGTAATCACCACCCTCCCCTAAGTATCACCTTGGAAACATATAACGTTTGAACCTTATAATAAACATCAGGGACAAAGCCACATTGAAGGGACTCTCACCATGATCTCCTTGATGATCCAATAATGCATGTCAATATACACATGCCATCGGTGTGGAAACAATATAATATGGTCTCATTGATGCACCGATGAAGAAAGTTACTAAAGACATATTAGGGTGAGTGGAATAGATAGGTAGGACACACTTCATTGTCCCCTTGATAGCCCAAACAAAACATATCAGAGACACTTGAGCATATAGAAGAGAGAGGATATAGTGTCCCACTGGTAGGCCAAAACACATGACACTATGAGATTTTTTTTAAAAATTGAAAGGGAGATTTACTCTATTATTAATTGAAAAATTCGACAAGGCACAAGTTGAGAAGTTAATAAGGGAAAATGAGAAACTAAAAAGAGAAACAACTAGTTACATAGATAAATTTCCCTCTTCTTCATTGTCAAAGTTGTACTCTCCATTGATGGATCGTGATGAGGTGTTAGATGCCATGGAAGATGTCATATATTGGAAGCTTTACCATGAAAAGGTTTAGAATAAATGAAATGAACTAGAGAAAAGGGTGAAGACCACTAAGTTTGAATTTGTGTTTGAAATAATCAAGAAGAGATTTGAAAAGGTGATGAACCAAGCTGACCAATACTAGGCACTCTTTGTAAAATTTCACTTTTCTTTCCATGAACATAAGAGATTACAGGAACATATGGAAGAAAATATATAGGAATTGATGAGTAAAGAGATTATGAATGGAAAATTCATCCACAAGTATAATGATTTGATCAACCAACGTAATCAATTTCATGCTAGGATTAAGGAGGAACTCGATGAATTTTATCAACCATTGGATATCCCATTTCCCTTGTTCTTCGATGATCACAAAGAACTTAAAGAGAAAGATCATTGGAAAAGTGAATTGGCTCAATTTCTACCATGGGCACTTGATCTAATTAATGATGAAGAAATTATGATGGAGAACACCCATAAATAACTTGAAGGAATAATGTATATGGAATACAATATGGAAGATATGATCACAAATACCGATACCCATGTCAGGAAAGACTATATCAATAATTTTTCAGCGATAAATCTTCGCATCATCAGGATTGGAAGTGATTTGGATGTGGAGGGATAGGAATCGATTTGAAGGAGACTAAACAATCAAATGCTTCATCAAGGAGAGGGGAACCTTGCTAGATCCAGAGAGGTCACAATTTCTCTACATTGAATAAAAGAGAAAGTGTCAAGATTTTTTATAGACTCCTAATCATTTCTTAATGTTTTGAACAAATGTAATTAGTTAAGATAAAACTTATGAAGAGACGTTTCTTTTTGTAAAAGGCCTGAAACTTGTTGCTTCTCGTATAAGAAGGGAAACCAACGCCTAGTTTTGATCATCATTGTCATTGTCATCCAACATCTAGAAAAGTATAGTAATGTTAAATCATGAAGACTTTTGTTATATTTTGTACAACCTTTTGAAGCAATATTAATGGAGAAGAAGCATTAATCTGACATTCAATTTCCTAGTGTTTAATTATTTGTTGAGTTTAATTCTTATAAGATATATTTATTGTCTCTAGAGTGGTCTTTTCTGATTATTAAAGTAATAATATCAAGCATATATATGATTTATTTAGGCACATTTTCCGCCACTGTGTGATTAATTTAATTGGTCTATGTGTGAAAGAATTAAAATCCTCCATAAGCATTTTTTGTTTATAGGTTTCCACTAAGAATTAAAGTCATTTAAACAAATCGTCTCAAGTTGGTTCCCTTCAAACAAGAGTTAAACTCCTTTAAATAGTCACAATAATCTAAAAAGGTATCATTGGGATTAGTAAGAAGAGTCTGAAAGCTAAACAACCTACATGTTTATACAAGTTATAAAAAATCAAAAGTGCTATATAGTTAGAGTTAAGCCAAGGAAAGTGATACATCTATCATACATATCATAATCCATTCACTCAATAGGATTAGGCACTATTCATATTCACTTAAAATAATAAACTATATAAACCTCATTCTTACATTCAACTCTCAAAGCATTTACAACAGGATTAGTTGCTAGCTTTGTATCTATTTCACTTCCATGTGCCATTGTGAATAGATCGTCCAAACTAGAGATCAAATATATAACTTGGAATATTCTTAGTCATTTAGGTACATCCACCTAGGCCTTGTAGAGCCTAAAGTGAAAGGAGATTTCAAACATACCAATTAACCCCATTTGTTATCCAAAGACGTTCCCAAAGAGCTTGGAACCCTCTTAAGGTCTACAACCTACATTTTTGAGACCTAATAGATTGGTGACTCTACTGGGAAAAAAATTAGAAAAAATATTTGGTTCCAACCTATCCAATAAAAGAGTCAATAAAGTTTTGAAATTGGTCTTCCATCAGAGATTCATAATTGTGTCATTTTCACTCCCCATCTGAGTCATGCACCTAACAAATTGGTGACACTACTAGGGAAAAAATCAGGAAAAACTCGATTCCAACCTATCCATTTAAAGTTTCAATAAAGTCTCTAAATTGATCTTGAACCAAAGGTTCATAATTAAGTCATTTGCACTCCCCATTAGATTCATGCTCCTAACACATTGGTGACTCTACTAGGGAACACTCAGAGAAAATATTTTAGCCTATCCAAAGTCTAGAGTTGAAATCTAGGCCTCTCATCATAGAGTCATTAAACATCCATAATTTGTGTAAACACTCAATCACTTGATTGAATAAAATACTTCGCTGGGATAAAACAAAGTTCATCCAAATCTTAACTTTATTTCTTATGAAGAATTAGGTGGTGACTCTGTCAAAATTTTATGATCGTTAAGATGAACATTAGATCAAAAACATTAGATCATAGATATCAAAAATATACCATATCACCCAAAATGGATGGTAGAAGATCATTGCAGAAAGGGAGTCCAAAAAAGAACAATGGTAGGTTGATAGACAAGCATGGATCTCCTTCCTCAATGGTTGGCACAAATAAGAATGAAGTAGCATCTAATCAGTCAAATATCATGTGTAGTGATAAGGGGAACACATCAGAGCAACCTTTCAAAGTGCATAATAGTCCTTTTCACAGTGATGAAGGATACCAATCAGTACCATCTGAACAAAACAATTTTATTGATATTATTCTCAATTTTAAACCGGATCCTAAAAAGGAAAGTGAATTCTATGCATGAGAAGAGGAAATAAGGATCCAAAACCAACAGGAGTATGACCACAGGATGTCCTTGTAGCAGGGAAAAGAAACCGAGTATGGATTCATGGATCACTCTACCCCTATTGAGAATCATGGCATTCATACATCCACAACCAAAATGACCACCTATGAATTATAACAACATGTGGAAAGATAAAAGGAGGAACTTAGGAGGCAATAGTTGATCAAATAAATTTAAGAATTGACCCAACAATTTCTCAAGATGAATATCCATTCATCAAAAGCACCAAAATATGTACCTCCCCATAAGAAAGGGGGAAACATCAATCCACAAGGATCATCTCAGAATATAGGTGTCCCAAGTAGTTCAAAAACACCTTTTAATATGGCTAGAAATCCAAGCCATACCAATTATGTGTAGCATAATATCCCACCTCAAGGCTCACAACCACAGATTACCAACACCACCTCACAATCTTATCCACCACCTGGCCAATGATACATCCCACCCCACCAATACTACACATCTTAGCAAAAAACATAAGGCAATGTGTACTCTCACCAAAATGTACAATAAAATGTGCCTCAGTATCAATACTAGCAAGGCCTTCAAGGCCAATACCCACAACCAAACAAAAACCATTTTCTAAGAGGACCTTCGAGTGGATATAGATAACTAGACTTTTTTGCATATCAAATTTTTCCTAACCCAATTAGCAGTGATTGGAGAAATTCCATCCCAAAATTTATAGGGAATCATGCCATCACAACAGAGGAATGCATAGAGATTTTTGACATTGTCATGGAAAATCTTGAAATAGAAGGTAAAGATCTCAAAATGAAGTTGTTCATGCAATCCTTAGTGGAAGATGCAAGGGGTTGGTGCAGGAATTTTTCTAATGCATCAATCAACTCTCTAGAAGATTTTAAGGATCAGGTTTTAGAGCAATATGGGAGTAACTACAATTCACATTTCACCCTAAAGGACATAGCCATTATTTGCAAAAATTATAACGATTCAGTGGTTGAATTCAATATAAGGTTCACTAAAGTATACAATAAGATCACCTCTAAATTGAAACCAACATAAGCAATGTGTTTAGATTTCTACATTAAGTATTTGGATGTCAAGACAGGTTATGAGCTCAGAAGTCAAGCCCCTACATCCCTAGTAGAGGCTACGAGAGTTGCATGAACTATAGAACAAAACAAAAGAGCTGCTAGAAAAGTTTTTAGAAGAGGTGATGTTAGAATGCCACCAAATCCCAACAACAATGTACACAAATAGAATACCCATTATAGAAATGACAGACCAAGGCTCTATGGCATTCCTTTCAACACTAACTAGAAGGATTGGAAGTCGTTGGATGAGAATCAAAGACGCAATTTTAAGGAAATTTTGAACCTGCTAAAGAAAAATAAAGCACATCTTGTAGAGAGTAGTCCATGGTGTGTGGCATGTAGACTCTCACATCCACTTGAATATTGTGTAGTGCCCTAGGAATTCTAAAAAAGAAGACATCCCCTATGGCCAAGAGCTTGAGCATCACACTTTAAATATGTTGTCAATGAGACCTCACAATATTGATGACGATATTCTTCATCAGATGAGGATGGGTATGAGTATGATGTAAGTATTCAGAGGCATAATATCCATACGGTAGAGCAAGATATATTATCTTATTGGGAAAATGGAAGTGATGTAGAGAATTATCTGCCTAAAGCCCCATAAAAAATAAATCAATGTCAATTGAGAAGACCAACATAAGAGGAAATTAGGGCATTGATGGTTGTTGTAGTAGCACAAGAAAAGAGTAACTACAAACTAAGAAATAGGATAGTAAATGTAGATGGAGGAAAGCCTGGGGGAGTGTTCATAAAAGATAAAGGAATAACTCAAGAAAAAAATGGAAAGGAAGAAAATAAGGATTCTCAAAAGGATAAATTTAAAGAAATAACTAAGGTTGATCAAGGTGAAATTAAAAATAAATCAAAGGATTTACATGAGGAAAAGAAATTAACTAATATAGAAGTAGTGAATCCCCCTTCATTTGATTTCACCCAAGCTCTGTTCCAAATAAACATGTCAATTCCTTTACTAGAAATGATGAAGATAGAAGACTATAAAAATGATACACTCAAGTATCTATTAGATTTACCTAAGAAAAAAAATGAATCAGACAAGGGAGTAGCCTAAAAGGATCAAGAGAGGGTAAATAATGTCAAAAGGGAAGAATCCAAAAGTCTAGAAATATACCTAGGGGACACCTTGACAAAGGCCCCCTCTCAAATAGACCCTTTCTACAACACTTTTTTGATAAATAACAGATTGGTGAGAAAGTGTATGATTGACTCAGGGGCAACAATCAACGTCATGCCAATGATTTTTATGATGGATTTAGGATTATGGGTTTATACTACTTATGGAAACTGGTATGCCATGGAAAATAGATTTGTCTTGGTGATCGGTGTAATGTGGGATGTGGAACTGAAGAAAGCTTCCTACTCATAATCCACTTATAAAACAAACATAACAATAGTGGATACACCTCCTTACTTTGGTATACTTTTATGAAGACAATGGGTAGCAACAGTTGGAGGAAATGTTCAACTAGATATATCCTATGCCACAATACCTATGAATGGAAGAGAATTCAATTTTTACAGGGAGCCAAGATCAGAACAAGTCATAGAATTTTGATCCAAATCAAATAATTTTTTTCATGATGTGGACTTGGGAAGCTTTAGAATTGAACGTTCAAACCCTGAATTGAAAAATACAAAATCAATTGTTGTGCATTCACGGTAGGAGGGTCCTCAAAGAGAACATTTTTGGTAGTACAACTAGACTAACACAACAAAAGCAACACAAAATATAGAGGAAAATGGAGATAAAGACATCCTTATTATCATGAAATTCAATTACATATAGTTGTCCACGTCCGAGCGTACAAA